>JARFJB010001999.1:1015000-1172500 GCA_036346205.1 Vesta saturnalis
TGTTTGTGTGTATGTTTTATTTTTGTATTTTGTATGTGTTTTATGTGTATGTGTGTGTGTGTGTGTGTGTATTTTGTGTGTGTTTGTTGTATTTGTATGTTTATGTGTTTATTGTTGTGTGTTGTATATGTGTATTTATGTGTATTTGTGATGTTGTGTGTATTTATGATTTTATTATATTAATTTGTATATTGTATATGTGTGTTTATGTATTTATGTGTGTTTATTATATTATTATTGTATTTATTGTGTGTGATATATGTGTGTGTATATTTGTGTTTTGTGTGTATATGTGTATTATATTTATATATTTTATGTGTGTTTATGTGTGTTTGTAGTGTATTTATTGTGTTATGTGTTTATTGTATGTTTATGATATTGTGTGTATTTGTGTGTGTGTGTGATTTGTATGTTTGTATGTTGTGTGTGTTTATGTGTTTGTGTATGTATTGTGTTATATGTGTATGTATTTGTGTGTATTGTGTGTTTTGTATTGTGTATATGTATGTTGATTTATATTTATGTATGTTATGTTATATTTATGTGTTTATGATATTGTTGTTGTTTTATGTTATGATTTATGTATTATTATATGTATGTTATTTGTTATGTATTTATATGTGTATATTTATTTATATTTATATGTATTATGTATATTTATTGTGTATGTTATTTATATGTTTATATGTGTGTATGTGTATTAGTGTTATTGTTTTTGTTTTGTATTTTGTTATTTTGTTTGTTTTTTTTTTGTTTGTGTGTTTTTATGTGTGTTTGTTGTATGTGTTGTTGTGTGTGTGTGTGTGTGTGTATGTGTGTATTTATGTGTGTGTGTTTATGTTATGTCTGTTTGTGTTGTGTGTGTTTGTATTTGTGTATTTGTGTGTATGTTTTTGTATTTTGTGTGTTTATGTTTGTGCGTTTGTGTGTCTTATGTGTCTTGTGATTTATGTGTGTTTTGTGTTTTGTCTTATTTATGTATATTTATGTATTTTGTGTGTTATATATGTGTTTATGTGTATTTATGTGTATTGTGTGTATTATATTTATTTATGTGTATTTATGTGTATGTATGTATATGTGTAGTGTGTGTATGTGTATGTGTTGTATGTTGTGTGTGTTGTGTATGTGTTTTGTGTTATGTGTATTGTTATGTTGTTTTGTGTATTATTGTGTGTTGTGTTGTGTTTTGTTGTTTGTGTGTGTGTGTGTGTGTGTGTGTTGTGTGTGTGTGTGTGTGTTGTGTGTGTGTATGTGTGTATTTGTATGTTATGTGTATTGTATTGTATTATGTTTGATTTATGTGATTTATGTGTATTTATTTATATTGTATGTTTATGTGTTATATGTATTTATGTATATTTTATATATTTTATATTTGTGTATATTTATGTTATATATTTTATGTATATGTTATGTTATATATGTATGATATAGTGTATATATATGTTTGTGTGTATTTGTATTTATATTTATGATGTTTGTGTTTTTATTTGTGTGTTTTGTGTGTGTTGTTTGATTATGTGTTATGTTGTATTTGTTTGTTTGTTATTTTGTATGTTATGTGTTTATGTGTTTATGTATGTTATTGTTGTATATATGTATTTATGTGTATGTGTATTTGTGTTATTTATGTGTATGTTATTATGTATGTGTATTTATATTATATTAATTATGTGTATTTGTTTATTTATATTTTATGTATATGTTTATGTGTGTGTTTGTGTGTGTGTGTGTGTGTGTGTTTGTTGTGTGTTTGTATGTGTTGTGTGTTTGTGTGTTTAGTTTATTTGTGTGTGTGTGTGTTTGTGTGTTGTGTTTATTATATTAGATTTATATTGTATGTATTTTTTATTATGTGTTTGTATGTATTTTATGTTATATTTATGTATATTTGTTAGTATTTATATGTTTTGTATATTTATGTATGTTTATTTATGTTGTGATGTGTTTGTGTGTTTGTGTGTATTTTATGTGTATTTATGTTTATAGTATTTATGTGTGTTATGTATATTTATGTATTTGTGTGTGTATGTGTATGTGTGTTGTTTTGTTATGTGTTTGTATGTATGTTTGTGTTATGTTGTTTGTATTGTGTTTATTTATGTGTTGTATGTGTATTTGTGTTTTATGTATTTATGTGATGTGTTATTTGTATTGTGTGTGTTTATGTGTGTGTGTATTTATGTATGTTTTTGTGTATTTTGTGTTGTTTGTGTTGTTTGTATTTGTTATTTATTGTTGTATTATGTATATGTGTTTTGTTGTATTATGTGTGTATTGTATTTTGTGTGTATGTGTAGTATTTGTTATGTTTTTTGTATATTTTTTGTGTATTTGTGTGTGTGTGTTGTGTATTTGTTGTGTATTTTATGTGTATGTGTTGTTGTGTGTGTGTGTGTGTATGTGTTTATGTTGTGTATGTGTTTGTGTAGTTGTATGTTGTATGTATTTATGTGTATTGTGTATGTGTGTAGTGTTATGTTGTTGTGTATGTTTTGTATGTGTGTATATTTATGTGTGTATTTGTATGTATTGTATTTTATATTATATGTATTTATGTGTTATTATGTTATGTATTGTATGTATTATTGTATTTATTTATATTTGTATTATATTTATATATATTATATATATATTGTATTGTATTTATGTATGTATTTATATATTTATGTGTATTTATGTATTTATTATTTGTATTTATGTTGTTTATTGTTGTTATATTTGTATTATGTGTGTATGTTGTATTTGTTGATTTATTGTATTTTATGTATTTAGTGTATTTGTGTATTTATGTGTGTGTGTATGTTGTCTTGTGTGTGTTGTGTGCTTTGTGTGTTTTGTGTATTTGTCTGTATTGTGTATTTATGTTGTTTTTGTGTATTTATTTGTATTTGTGTGTTTATGTATTTTGTATGTTTATGTGTTTATGTATATGTTTTTTGTATTTATGTGTATATGTATGTGTGTGTATGTATTTATGATATTTATGTATTTATGTGTTTATTATATGTTTATATTTATATGTTTATATGTTATTATATGTTATGTATTTATATGTTTATGTGTTTGATGTGTTTATGTGTTTGTGTGTTTGTCTGTTTGTGTGTTTGAGTGTTTGTGTGTTTGTGTGTTTGTGTGTTTGTGTGTTTGTGTGTGTGTGTGTTTGTGTTTGTTTGTTTGTGTGCTTGTGTGCTTGTGTGTTTGTGTGGGTGGGTTGGTTGGTTGCGTGCGTGCGTGCGCAGTGCGTGTGTGTCTGTGTGTGTCTATACGTATACATGTACAACTTAAACATTCGAGAATGTAACATTCATTAACCTAAATATTTGATTTTAACAATTGTCATTCATAACTTTAAATGTTGCCAAATTAAGTTTTTGGAAGTATTAAAAAAAATTATATTTATGAGCGTACCAATTAAAGAATTTTAATAGGTAACCTTATTAACCTCAATATTGGATTTTTAACAATTGTCATTGAGAATTTTATTGTTGCCAAATTGCATTTTACTATCTTTTTGACATACCATAATAAAATTTATCAAATTAAAAATGCTATGAAAGTTGAGTTGTTGTCAAATTGCATATTGGAAAGTGGTAAACTATTGTAAAATGAAATGCCATATTGACATTCAGAACTACCAAAGTAACATTTATGAAATTAAAAATATCATGAAAGTTTAAACGTTCCCAAAGTACATATTGGAAAGTATTCAACAATAGTAAAATAAAATGTCTGTTTGATATGCAATGCTACCAAAATAATATGTTCTGCAAGTACAGTCTGATATATAATAATTAAATTAAGCGGTTGATCGTCATTCAGACCTTCAAGGATAACCAAATGTTTTTTAAATAGTTAAATTTGATATATTTCAACAGATTGTGGATAATAAAATAAAGTAATATATATATATATATATATATATATATATATATATATATATATATATATATATATATATATATATATATATATATGAAAGGAAAAAGTAAGAAATTAGTATTAAAATATATTAATCAAAAAGGAACAATTTGATGTGCAAATGACTATGATAAAGTACAACATATATGCAATAATAACTTCTCCGTACTTAATTTATTAATCTAAATAAATTGACATTTGTTGTATGAATGAGTCGTATTTTTAATTTACAATATATGATAATTGCAATTTATTAAAAAATTATATACTCAACAAAGAATAAAGTATACAAAAGTTTTATCGAACAAAGTTTTGCTTCTTTTTAAAATAGTAAAAGTTAAATATAAAAAAAAAAACAGTAAAAAGGTTTAATGAAATGACGCATATATCATCCTCAGTAAATGGTAATATAATTAAGATATTTTTATATGTTAAAATAACTTTATGAAATATGAAAATATTGATAAGTTTAAATTTACATAAAAACTTAAAAGTTTTAATTATGTATGATGTATCATTGCAATCTTGTTTGATTAAAGATAGATTTTGCTGAAATACTCAATCTGAGGAAGACTCATGGTTGTCGAAACAATAGCCATTTTAAACAATATAGTAAAAATTTTGAAAAATTGTTAGTTGGATTTCTAATTATGTAATATGGAGTTTCCATGTAGTAAAAGATAGTTCAATGAATCTGTTAAAAGCATACTTTGTATGATTGAACTATAAATAATTTTATGAAAGAACTATGCTACTAATACGATTATTTTCATCCATATGCATTAATTAGAAATAAAATTAAAAATGATAGGTTTTGAGAGATATTAACACATAGTACATACAGTTAGTTATTAACACACATAAAAAAAAGTTTAAATCTACTTCATAGCAACCTACTTACCGTTGGTTGACAACTTTGAAATGTTTCGAAATCGATTTTCATTAATAAATCATGGTGTTTTAATAATATACTTCAGGTGTGTAATGTACCCATAAAATAATATATTTATTTAATAAAAAAGAATTTAAGCTGTGTATATAAAACAGAAACTTAATAGTGTTTATTTCAACTTAACCTTTATTTTATCATTAACCTTTCCGTTCGATGCACATAGATATTTAATCAATAGATACCACTTCTTTACATTTGATTGCATATATAAAAATGTTTTAATATGGATACAATCAATGATGACGCGTACAATAATTTAAAAACATACATAGAAGCAGTTACAAAAGTATTCTATGTTAAATCAGTCTCACGATTTTATTTAAGGATACATAAAAGCACATTGCTATATTAAAACCATTACTTTCTTTAAACGCTAATAATTCATTTCATTCGTATATCCTATTATACATTTTTACAGATTTTCAAATAATCTAAAAAGGAATAGTAGCTAAAATTAATGTTAAAAACGATTACTAATCATACTCACAACTGTTATGGATTAATACATTACTAATTGAACTGTATGTTCAAATTTTTGGAGATGTTCCTATATTCCATAAACAAATACATAGTAGTTTCAATTATAAATTTATAAGAATAAAAAATAATATCATTATAATTGTTTTGTACTTGTATTAAATAAATATGTTTATTAAAATGCTTATCTTTTTTGGGTTTTTTGAATGGTGTATTTTAAATTATACAATCTAAACGTTTCGATAACTCTTACAGTTATCTTCGACAGTAGTAATAACAATTTTAATAGATATTACTACTGACGAAGATAACTGTAAGTGTTATCGAAACGTTTATATTGTATAATTTAAAATACACCATTAAAAAACCCAAAAAAAATAAGTATTTTATTACGTGTGATAATGGTGAAAGTTTACATTTTCATAAATATGTTTATTAATTGTGAAAGTACTTTACAGATAGGTTATGTGTATCAAAAATAACAAATGTAACATTCATACTGCAAACGTAAGGTTCTCTTCGAAATTTTTCAATCAATGGTAACGTTTACAGTAGCTCAAATGGAAATGTAGTTCCAATGAAATTAAGAAATTGAGAATTTTAAATATAATATGAAACATTTTCTTTATTATAAATAAAATTTGTTTCAAAAATAACATAATTACAATTAAAATCAGATACTTCAAATATAATAAAAAGAAAAATAGTTAAAAAGCTTATTGGAAACAAATGTGCATGTTTATACACAAATTTAAATAAGTAATGAAGACGAATAAACATTTTTATATTG
Organism: Vesta saturnalis; assembly: GCA_036346205.1. Taxonomy (NCBI): domain Eukaryota; kingdom Metazoa; phylum Arthropoda; class Insecta; order Coleoptera; family Lampyridae; genus Vesta; species Vesta saturnalis. Next base: position 1,021,144 of record JARFJB010001999.1, read on the forward strand.
CAGTGTAATTTTAAGTTAATTTTAATAATGCTTACATAGCTCTGTTAATCAAAAAAAGAATATAATTACACTAAAACGTACGTTTTTTATTGGGCAATTTGGTTGTTTTAAATTTTGGGATTTTTAGTAATTATTAATTCGACGCACATAAATGCCAACCTAAAAATGTAAAGAATCAAAAAGTGAATTAATCTTTTTATATTTAATAACATTTATTAACTATTTCAAATTAAAAATAATATTTAAAAACTTATTTCAATTTTAACTGCATGTAATGAAATATAATCCTGCTAAATTATAGTAGATTATAATAAAAAGGATGTAAATTATAGAAACATTCTAAATTAATAAATATTCAAATAATTTGGTGAGCAAACCCTTTTCTTTTTAATTTCAAATTTAAAAAGTATATATGTATTTATCACATAAATTTCTACAGAATTTGAGTGACAATATCAGGATTGAACAATTGATAGTCTTACGTTATGATCACGTACCTCTACACATATAGACTTTAGGTTCTTGCATTACAACTAGGCCGTGATGGAAATACGAGGCATATTATATATATATATATATATATATATATATATATATATATATATATATTGAGATGATTAGATAAGAGTAAGACAGGGATTGGAGAGTTTAAACTAGTAATTTCTTTAAAAAAAAGATTGAAATCAAGCATGATACATTTACGATGCAGTTAGTTGATGTAATTTGGTTTACGATGGCAAGAAAGTGGATTTGTTTTGGTTAAAACAGTCTTAATAAAATTTATACATTTTGGTTTAATCATAAAAAGCATTGTGCTACTTAAAAGAATGTCAGGAATGTTAAATAAAGTTATTTCTGTAAGTTCGATTCAGTACTTAGTTTTGTCTCATTAAATTTCAGTTCTTTAAAAATATTTTGGCATTTGGATGTTTTACAGGTATTTAACACATACTGTAGAGTTAGGTGTATATTAGGGACATGTTATAAGTAAGTTAAATGCAGGAAATATGGTAAAATTCAAGAAAGGGTTACTATACGAACATAATTTGACTATTACTCACATTACATATGGAAGCGGATGTGTGACAAACAAAGTGGTACATAATAAATATGAAGAACAGTGTATAGAACAATTTTACAGAAAGATATTTACTAGAAAATATATTTTTATGTTTGAATTTTGAAAAAGTGTGTTAAACAATATGATTTCTTAAAGTGACTTAAATTTAGACAATACAAGCAAAATGAACTATGAATATAATAAAGACAGTTTTTACAAGTTGTATGGATAACATTTTGGTGAATATGAACGTTTTAAAACGCAAATTATTTGTATATTTAGAAAAAAGCTAGGTTAGGTGATAAATTTAATATTTTTTACAAATTTATAGTTTTTTAGATTAAGTTAGGCTTAAAATGTGTTGTTAATGTGATCAATAGGAGGTTTTCCTCATTTTCACATAGAAATTTAACTTGTACAAGGCATTTGAACGCAAATTTTGTGAAATGGGTGACAATACAGATTTACTTTGGTAAATATAATTTTCCTCTAAATTTAAGATTTTGAACATTTAATGAATATTTTCCAATAGAAATTTTCATCAGGATTACATATATGTAGTTAATTTAAGTGCAGGTTGTAAGATTATTTAGACATAAGCAATTTTAAGTTAGAATAAGTCATTTCGTAGAATATTTAAGCGAACTATATCAAGTTGGATATCGATTTATGCAGATTTTAACACAGATTTCATTTCTGTTATCAAAATTTAAATCCATAGCTTTATAAGGAAGTTATCGCATATTTTCTAATTTAGTTAAATTTTCAAAATTATTCTGACCAATCATAGACATAGTTACATTATTTAAATTTCTAAAAAAAATTTGAAAAGGTAGTAACAACCAAAAGGGTATAAAAGGAATTGCTTTTGAGCATAATCTCTCTCTATATTTTTCCAGTTGTTTGCAAAGTTTAAAAAAATGTAGTGTTTTTGTGCAACAAGTAAGTTAATTAACCTCAATAATTATCGGGAAAATTAAATACAAAGTTAACGGAGAGACGTGAAGTTCAAGAACAATTGTTTTTAAACCTACATTTGTTTAAAAATAAAGTTAGGTTCCGATACCTGTTCATATTCGTAAAGCTTAGTACGAATTAAATTTCTTATTTGCGACGATTAATGTTTAACGATTTTAAAATTTCGTTTGTTTAATTTAAATGCTGGTTACATTTTTCCATAATAAAATTGTAATCATTCTTCTTCAAATTGGTTTTATTTTGCTGCGACATTTTAAATAATCAACGTTTAAATCGGAGCCTAAAAAGAAAGTGATATTAATTTAAAGTCTATATAATCATAAAACATTATTTAAACCGATAAAGTTTAAAATTCTTAATACAATTAAATAATATCATTATCGATAAAAATTTGTGGTTGGGTGAAACCGTAAAGCTTAAAATAAAAGCGTTTACCGAAACAAAGTGACCATCAACCCGAGAACCTGTGCGAAGCTATTAGAGGAATTGTAGCAGCGAACTTCGTGTATCAAGAATTTCGATCATCTTGGAAGGTGCTTGCATGTACAAATGGAACCAGCTGTTTGAAGACATCCGTTTGCAGATAGGACTTTGCACATGTGAGTTAATTTTTGATTATAACCCTGTTTATTGTGACTTTATTTGTGTGATTTCCTGCACTTATTATTTGTTTATGTATAGGTGTAAATGTTTATGTAATAGTTGTTTAAACACCTGAAAAACAAGTAGAAATTTAGTTTATTTCCAAATTTTATATTTCAATTATCCAACTATAATTATAATTGCAACAAGTCATTATTTAACAAATTTGACATTTTTAGCAATTGAGTTCATTAAATTCATAACACATGCGTTATAGTATAAATTTTGTTAAGATTCATTTAACATATAGAATTTTTTATATAAAGTGAAATCCACATAATATCGAACCAGAAATAATTTCCCTTTAAACCAGAACTCTATCCCCTAATTGAGATAAGAGCTAGTCCGGTGCACAATAAACAATAGTATTATTACTATTATATTTTAATATTTTACATTTAAAATCATAAACTAAACTCTATCCCCTAAAGACATTTAACTTAAATTTATTTTAATTTACCAACAGTGCAATATATATATATATATATATATATATATATATATATATAATTGAGATGATTTAAATTACATTCGTGTAGCTATGTAAGTCACATAGTGAATAATTTCTAAATGTTAATATAATTATATTCGACAGCATATTACATTTAAGTATAGGGTATGTTAGTTATCGTTATGATTTAATTCAAGTTCATATTTAGTTAGTAAGTTTATTTAAACATAATGTTCCCTAATGACATGTGGTACAAGCTGTAGTTTACAAAAATAATGTTAAAAACTAGATTTAGGCTGGTATCAATGTCACAATTTAAATGTACGCAGCCAAGAATCATGATAACATTCGTGTTAGTGCGATAAACGTATATAAGTGCTAAAATTACTTAAAAACAGAACAATTACATTGGTGATTAACTATAAAACATAAACAAGCCAGCAGTTCTGGAATTATTGTGATTAATCAACATTTACAGACCTTAAACTAGTGATTTGCAACAATTCGACACTAGTCTTTGAAGAACTTATAAACTTATAAAAGTGTTAAAATAAATTAAATTGAGACATAAACATTAAGTTTAAACACTTTAACATACATTTAAAGTGTTTAAAAGTGTAAAATTATACATTGAAAATTGTAATATCAATTTGAGGTTATGTTATTTCCTCACATAAAATTTTTGTAAAAGTTATTTTAGATTGAGACGATTTGTTTAAAATAAATTATAAGAGGTAAAAACAGTAAAGTAGCCTCAATTTCAAGTCACAATTCACTATATTTGTGACCATTTTGTCAAATTTAGTTTGTAAGGGTGTTGGAAAAATTAATATAATTTTCCTTTCAAATTGGCCGTAGGCATGTAAAAAATGAATATTTATATGTAGTAGCATCCCATATTCATGTGGAAATCAATTCCAGGCCTGTAAATTACATAAAATTAGCTTAAAATCAATAATTCAATGTGAAAATCAACTTGGTTAATAATTGGAGGAATTAGTTCATGTTTGGATTTAATTTATAGGAAAATTTATGTAGATTCTGAATATGTTTTTAGTTTTAAGATAGGTTTAAGGGGGCAAAACAACGTCACTTTTGATAAAAACAAAGTGCGATTTTAGTATCGGAAGTGTTAAAAAAAATAAGTGATAGTCATTTGTCGGTAAATAATAAATTAAGGTTAGTTTACCTTTTTAAAAATCAAAATCGGATGTTATCGATAGTGAGTGAAAATATTTCGCAGTTTCGACATTGTTGTTTTTTTTTAAGTTTGTTTTGTTTACGTTTGTTATGGATATTTAATTGTGTTCTCTTCGTGTTATCATCATTATACACTTTATTTACTGGAAGCGTGTTTAATTTAAAATAACCTTCAAATCCATGCTTTTAAAGTAACATTAGTGAAACTTACGTAAACGTGTAAGCAGTTAATATAGAAGCAAATTTGGATGTTCGAGAAGCAGAGTTGGAGTTCGTAGGAGCTGTTTTCTACGATCAACTTCATCATCAGTGACCAGATAAGGAGGACATCTTATGTGAGTGTTATGATTTTGTACTTTATTGTTGACATTGATATTTTCATTGTTGTGTTTATAATTTCCATGCTTTGTAACAAACATGATGTGCGACAACGTGTATGCATGTCCAAAGGGAACATTATTTGGTCTAAAATTTAAATGGTTAATAAAATATTGAATGAATTCAAACGTATTTATACTTACATGTATGGCGTATTTCATTTTGCTTGTAATCAAAAGTCACATGTTTGCGTATTCACGGCGCATGCCCAAGTATACATTTTGAAGAATTTTTGTTATGTACAGGGTGTGATACATATATTGAAGCAAATTAAAAATTATAATTCAATTTCTTTGAATAATTTAGACATAATAGAATATAATTGGGCAATAACTCAATGTGCATTAATCAAATTAACTATAATTATAATATTCAAAATCTTAGTATAATTCAAATAAATAATACTTTACTTTGTCATATAAATATAAAGTCTCTTCTAAATTTTGAACCCTATCCCCTTTGATGAGTCTTAACTTCCGATTGTTTTTAAATATTAGTTAAGTATAAATATCAATTTAATATTATCATAATATATATATATATATATATATATATATATATATATATATATATATATATATATATATATATATATATATATATATTATTATAATATTACCTATACCTGTTATCGACAATTTTCTTGTTAATTCATATTTTCTACTTTAATGTGATTTTTGACAGAAACTAAAATGTTTTTCAAAAATAGAATGAACTTAATTCAAACTATACAAATTCTATTTTATTAAAACAATGAAATAAAACAAGAAGATAACAAAATTGAGTGCATAATAACAAATGAAAAACATAAAACAATTATTTGAACATAACTAGAAGAAAAGTGATAAAAAAGATAAAATGAATCATTACAAATGTTCCACATGACCGCCAATTTGAATTAAGCATTTTATAACTCGCATAACTCCGTATTTTTTATAAAAGCCGATAAAATTCCAAAACTGCAATCTAGTGAGCCTTGATTTTGACACGCATTAAAACATTGTTGATTTAATGTCAAATCAGTACAATTTAAGTGATTATTTTGTAATTTTTTAAGTATCTTTTTTAAGTACTGTTTATAACGGAATGTATTCAAGAATATTCTAACAATGATTTATTAAATTTGTTTTACACGCATGGTGAATGTGGACGAATTGTTAGGCGAACATGCAGGTTGTTTAACGAACGGTATCCACATCTACCATTAATGACACCTGGAAAATTTGCAAGAATTGAAGCTCAATTTATTGCAACTGGAAGTATAAGGGCAACTCGAACGCATTTAAAGCCAGTAATAGATAAAGAAGTTAACGAGGTGAACGTGTTAGCTTAATTGCACGCTTATCCACGAACTTCAATTACAGCAGCTGCACTGGATTTGGATATTTCACAAACATCAATCCACAGAATATTAAAGAAGTATAAAATGCATCCTTTTTCGGTAATAACTGTGCAAGGATTACATCTTGGTGATCAGGCACGACGAGTTAAATTTTCTTGTACAAATGACCGAATATCCGAGATTTCTTCACAACATTTTTTGGACCGATGAATCAAAATTCAGTAGAGAAGGAATTTTCAATCGCCGAAATAATCACTACTGGGCACAAGATAATCCTCATGTAACAAGAGCACGTAATCACCAGTTCCAATTTAGTTTTAACGTTTTTTGTTTAGTTATGGATAATAGAGTGGCATATCAAGTGTACGATGAAAATTTTAATGGGGCGGGATATCTTGAGATCCTCCGTGGATTTTACCTCTGGGGTCGTATAAAAGAATTAGTGTACCCTAGGACAGTTCAAACTAGAGAGGAATTGCTAAATCGTGTTCACAATGCACTCAACAGTATGTGTCCACACGAAATTCGGCGATCTATTTCGCAAGGAGTATATGATAGAGTTATAAAATGCTTAAATCAAATTGGCGGTCATGTGGAACATTTGTAATGATTCATTTTATCTTTATTACCACTTTTATTCTAGTTATGTTCAAATAATTGTTTTATGTTTTTCATTTGTTATTATGCTCTCAATTTTGTTATCTTCTTGTTTTATTTCATTGTTCTAATAAAATAGAATTTGTGTAGTTTGAATTAAGTTCATTTTATTTTTGAAAAACATTTCAGTTTCTGTCAAAAATCACATTAAAGTAGAAAATATTAATTAACAAGAAAATAGTCGATAATAGGTATAGGTAATGTTATAGCCAAACGATGCATAACTAAATGCTGCATCTATTTATCCAATAATATACAGGGTATCACATTTGAATTAACAAAGTTTTTCAACTTTGAAAATTGTTTAATAGTTCATCAAATATTGAACACAGTGTATGCAATAAATCAATTGTCAATGAGTGTTTCAAAACTATAGTTCTTATGCTTTTGTCTACTCCAGAAGCACTTTCCATCAGTCAAAACTAAGTAAGACAAGCAGTGTTGAAAATAGGGTTACATCTTTCAAAATTTTTGAAAAAATCAAGATATCTAAGAAACAGTTGAAAAAAGGTATAGCAAATCCTTATAAGACTTATCCTAAAATTTTGTCAAGAATCCAAAAATAAAGTAATATACAGGGTGTTCCATTTAAAATAAGGAAGTTAGTGTCGACTTCCGGCATAACCGGAAGTAACATGATCTTGAAAATATTTTAGAAAGAAAGAGAGTCTTAAATAACCCTTAAACCCCTTAAATAGTCCAAAAATTCAGATTTCTAAATTGTTTCTAACCACATAAACTTCTAACGAACGCCTATCGTGGAAAACCCTGATATATATATATATATATATATATATTGTACTGATTTATATAAACCCCCCCTCCTAATATAATCGTACTTTAATTATATTTTTAATTAATATTATTATTTATTGTTTATTGTTAATATAATTTAACATTGGTTAAAACTCTAAATATAAATAAATAAAACTGTGGGTAGAACTATGAGACTCATCATAAAGGGGATAGGGATAAAAATTTAGAAGAAACTCTACTTTAAAAATTATAAAATAAATGATTATAAATTTGAATTATATTGATTGTTTGAATACAATAATCATAGTTAATATGATTAAAGCACATTGAGTTAATGTCCTATTTATTTTTATATTATCTAAATTGATTAAGTAAGTTGAATTATAATTTTTAATTCGTATTAATACCTGTGTTACACCCTGTACATAACAAAATTATTTTAAAAATATACGTGGGCATGCGCTGTGAATACGCAAACATATGATTCGACTACAACAAAAAGTGAACTTCGACACACAAGTAAGTATAACTACGTTTCAATAATAAAAAACACAATTAATATAAACCATTTAAATTTTTAGGACAAATAACATTCCCTTTGGACATGCATACCTGTTGTTGCACATCATGATTATTACAAACGATAGAAATTATGAACATCACAATAAAGTATCAATGTCAACAATAAAGTACTCACATACAATGTCCTCCTTTTGTGGGTTACTGCTATTGAAGTTGATTGAAGGCAACAGCTCCTGCGAACTGCAGTTCTGCTCCTCGAACATCCAAATTTTCTTTTAAATAAACAGCTTATTCACTTAGGTAAGTTTCACTATTGTTATTAGAATATTGACGAATCTTTATTTTAGGCTCATCATTTCTTTTAAAATTAGTTTCAAAATAAATTTTGAAAAGCATGGATCGTTGAAGGTTGTTGTAAATTAAACACACTTTTGATAAACAAGGTGTATAATAATAAAAACACGAAGACAACACAATTAGATATCCACACCAACATAAACAATATAAATTTAAAAATGAACAAAGTCGAAACTGCCGAAATATTTTTATAACTTATCGAAAACTTCCGATTTGAAATTTGAAAAGGTAAACTAACCTTAATTTAATTATTTCACGAACAAAAGACTATCACTTGTTTTCGTGACCACTTCCGATACTAAATCGCACTTTGTTATTTTACCGAAGTGACATTAATTTGTTTTAAAATTTATTTTCAAAAAATTTCTCAACAGCTTACTTTGGCAAGTTGTTGAAAAAGATGAAAATTAAGAGCGTTTGTGAAGCTAAAGCGCTTGTATTTATATGATTTTGGTCGACAACCAAATCTTCGAATGTTTTCATTAGTTACGGAGAATATTTCCTGAATTCTTATTGGCTACTGTAATTTTTACATTACGGTATTTCTTTAAAGCCCTATAACTTTCACCCCCTTTTAGATATCTTAAATCTAAAAACATTTCCATAATCTACATAATTTTATCTATAATTTAAAACCAAACACGAGCTAATTCCTACACTTAATAACTACGTTAATTTTTACACTTATTTATTGAATTTACACTAATTCTATGAATTTTACAGGCCTGGAAACTACCTCTACATGAATAGGGGATGCTACTACACCCAAATATTCAACTTAAACATGCCTACGGCCAATTTGAGAGGAAAATTATTTAAATTCTACCCATATACTTACAAACTAAAATTAACAAAAATAGACATAAATATAAGGAATTATAACATAAAATTGAGGCTACCTTATTATTTTTGCCTCTACTAACTTATTTTATATAAATTGTCTCAATTTGAAATGCTTTTTACAAAATTTTTTATGCGAGGATATAACATAACCTCATTTTGTTTATATAATTTTAATGTTAAATTTCACACTTTTGAACACAATAACTGTTAATGTAAGTGTTTAAACTTAATGTTCAAGTCATAAATTAATTTATTTGACCACTTTCGTAGGTTCATATGTTCTTCTACGACTAGTGTTGGAATGTTGTCACTCACTAGTTTAAGGTCATAAACTGTTGATTAAACACAATAATCCCAGAGCTACTGCTTGATTCATGTTTTATAGTCACTCACTAATGTGCTTGTTCTGTTTTTTCATAATTTTTGCACTAATATGAGTTTAACGCACTAATACGAATGTTTGGAAGAATCTTGGCTGCGTACATGTGAATTGCTACATTGATACCAGCCTAAATCTAGTTTTAACATTATTTCTGTCAACCACAACCTGTATTACATGTCGTCAGGGAATATTGTTTTAAAATAAACTTATAAAACTAAATGAAAACTTGAATTAACTCAAAACGATAACAAACATATCCTATACTTCAACGTACTGTGTTGTCGATTACTTATACTAACATTATTACAATTATATTAAGAAATATTTAAATTTTACAAACATCTCAATGTTTATTAATCATTCTTATCTAGAATTATTTAATGAAATGTACCATTTCGTACTAACTAAATTAAAACTTCACTATGCAAATTACATAGCTACTTGCACGTAATTTGACTCATCTCAATATATATATATATATATATATATATATATATATATATATATATATATATATATATATATATATGTGAGCGATAGGAAGGGGTTGTGGTTAGATGGGTCAAATTTGGTTAAAACCCAAAATGTTTGTAAAAGGTCTAAAAATGATTTTAAGATTAGTTTGGATCGATTTGGAGTGATCACATTTTTCGCTCATTGTATAGCTCTGTTTTAATTTAGAATCAGTTTTAAAATTGTATTGTGTTTCATGCTCATAGTAGAACACGTCTAACCTGAGTTTGAACATTAGCTTTATTCCAAGTTTGGGTTTTGGATCAAAAAAAGGCGACTTGCGTTTTTTGACGGATTCTCCATCTAGGTGTCCCAGAGAACTTATATTTCAAATTTCAGAGTTCGGATGCGCTAGATAAGGAAGATGGAGGAAATACAAAAAATTCGAAAACCCTGTATTAGCGTTTGATGTCGATCTACATTGGAGTAAAGTTTTAAAAAAAATTGGTCGCTAAATAAAGAATCTATTAAGAGATGCGCGAGGTCGACTTTTCTCAAAATCGATGCACGTGGAAAAAAACCACCCCTCTACCATCATATGTAGACCTCGGATTTCTAAGCAAATGCTTATTTATGTGTATTAGGTATACTGCCTTGAAAATAAAAATAAAGTCGTTTCAGACAATTTGATGGAAAATGAGCTAAAGTTATTTGTGCTTATTCTGCTTATTTTGGTGTTTAAGTGCTTATTTATGTAAAACGTGCTTATTTGTGCTCGAGGATTTTTACGTTTGAACTTATATTTAAAATTTCAGCTTGTCTATTTTAAAATCTCTTCAACAATGCGTTTTTGTAAAGTTTTTAAATAAACACGACAGATACAATAAGCTACCACTCTAGAGATTAACTATGTCGTAAGCCGACGGCTTACTTGTTAAGATTTTCGAGAATTGTGTATTTTAGGTAGGCACAGATATTTGTTTACAACTCAAGTATATTCAAAACCAAGAGTCAGCAGCGTAAACAAGTGTACAGCGCGTGATCCCCTCGTGCTTTGTAGGTGCCGAATGGTCAAGCAGCCCTAAAACATGTGGTTTTCTATCCCTTCTACTTCAAAAATATTCTCAGTTTGAATTTTCATATACATTCGGTAGTGACCACTTGCTGCTTCAATGCACTTTGTAACAGCAAATGAAATTAATTCTAATTAAATTCAACTGATTACTGGATAATTAAACTATAACTTTCGGTTATTAAAAAAACAAAAATGATAAACTTCCAAAAAGTGTGCTAATTAAACAGTGGTTAAAAGACTACGATTGCTTTTCATCTGATGGTGACGTCATATTTTGTAATTTTTGCAACAAAGAAGTAAGTATCTAACGCAATTTTAATTTTAATTACATAATTTCGGTCAAAGGTTTTGTTCGAATAACAAACAAATAAATTTAATATTAAATAATAATGCATTTTTGTGTTTTCAAGGTATCAAGCAACAAAAAACATCAAATTCAACAACACGTTAAAACATCTTTGCATCAGGCCAGTGTTGCTCGAAAACAATCATTAAAACAAACATTTTTAACCAATTCAACTGAGAAAAGAAATGGTTTTTCTGAAGATTTGTGTCGTGCTTTAATCGCTGCAAATATCCCGTGGAAAGCTGTTGAAAATCCATTTGTTAAAACATTTTTGGAAAAATATTGTGATCGCAGTATTCCTACGGAATCAACATTAAGAAAAAACTATCTGGACGTTTGCTATAATTCTGCCATACAGCAAATACGAGAAGACGTATCAGGACATCCAATTTGGTTTTCAGTTGACGAAACTACTGATGCCGTAGGAAATTACGTTGCCAATTTTATAATAGGCAAATTAAGCAAATTCGATTCAACAAGATCATATTTGGTATGTTCTTAAGTCTTAGAAAAAACGAATAGCAATACGGTAGCTTATTTTGTGAATTCCTGCTTAAGATTTCTATTCCCCACGGAGTTTAACGACAAAAATGTTTTACTCATGTGCACAGATGCCGCAGCTTACATGGTAGCTGCAGGAAAATTACTGAAAACATTTTACCCTAACTTAGTACATGTTACGTGTCTAGCACATGGTCTTCACCGAATAGCAGAAACTATTAGGGATTCATATCCAAGCGTTAATACTTTCATTGCTGTAATTAAAAAAATATTTCTTAAAGCACCCACGCGCGTAGCTCACTATAAATCTAAATTTCCTAATTTATCATTACCCCCAGAACCTATTATTACAAGATGGGGTACTTGGTTAAAAGCAGTAGACTTTTATGCAAACCATTTTAACGATATAGCAGAACTAATTAATTATTTTGACGAAACTGACGCAATTTCCATTCAGACTGCAAAACGTCTCGTGAAAGACAAGAATTTGCATAAGAATATTGTATATATCTCCAGCAACTTTTTATGCATTGCAGAAGCAATTAAAAAACTATAAAATTCCCATCTTTCCCCTAATGATAGTGTAAATATAGTAAGAACTCTCAAAACCGAAATAGAAAGTTCAAACGGAAAAACTGCGGAAATTGTTAAAAGCAAATTTGCTTTCGTTATTAATAAAAATCTTGGATACCATACTTTGGATGTCATTGATAAAATACTATCAGAGGAAGGGAATTTTGATTCGCCCAGTAATATTCCCTTTTCAATGAAAAGCGAAGAAGTTTTACTTCAGAAAATTTAGAAAAAGTATTAATTAGGTATTGCTTTTCAAATTACCATTAATTTTTTTATGAGTTTAGTTGTTAAAAAAAACCTCGTAGTTGTTAGGGGTTAATCGTTTTATGTTTCTTTTAGAACATTAGGGCACATTGTATTTTATTTAAATATATATTGTTCCATAAATAAATACATGAACTACTTTACTGTTGTTTTTATTTTTTAAAAACCCATTATTGCCTTTCACTCTGGAAATAAATAACGCAATTTTTTATTGGTGCATAAGGAATGCTTATTGTTGCATATAAACGTTTATTTGTGCTTATAAATGCTTTTTTAATGCTTATTTTAACAATTTTAAAATGCATATTGGATGATTATTTCGGGAATTATTTGTGCTTAGAAATCCGAGGTCTAATCATATGTATGTGTTCTATCCCCTCGAGGTGGTGCGACGGTAGTTTCGACTATACGTCACGAGGCCCTAATCCCTCCCCACTCCTTCGTCGTCGGTTCCGAATTCTCGACTCTCTCGAGCCGTCGGCGAATTGTTATTTCGATCCCTCGCAAACGCGACCGAGGCACGTTTCTTACCTCGTCGAACTTGGGCCGTGTGAAAAGTTTGATCAATATCGGGTCGTATTCCGAATTTGAGAGATTATTTTATAGTTTCTATTTAATAAGAGCTACCTACATATATACGTATACCCCATATAAATACACAGGCTACTTACCATTTTTGATGGGAAGGGTATTTATTCGAGAGCAAATCGTAAACATATTTACATCCTCGGATAAATGAAGACGTCGTTTGTCTAAGCCATATAGATCTAGACGTCGGTTTTGTTATCTCGGTTAATATGTCTTAGATTAAAGAAAGAAAAAAATCCGTCATACTCGACTTGACAACCACAAAATTTTTTCTTTCTTTTGTTTTTAAATTCGAACTCTATTAGTTCGAAAAACATAAAAATTCGATTTCGAATTCGGTTTCGAGGTCAAAATTATAGTAAATCGATACATAGTTTCAGAATTTCGTAAAAATCGGGGTGGAATCTTGAAAATTAAAAAAAACATTCTAAGCATTATTACGAAAAGAAAAAATACTCTGTGGTAGAACTTGTCTCCGTAAAGAAAACAATTCACGTTAAAATTCGAACGGGAAGTGGTTACAAAAAATTGCCGAAGTTGCAATTTTTCGATTTCATATTTTTCCCTATCACTCAAAAATTATATGATGAGCCCCGTTGGGACACGCCGTTCAGTTGTGAAATGGAAACGCTGAAGTACAAACGTTATGGCCATTTATGTGAATTTTGAAATATATAACCGTCGTGATAATCCTAATCTGGTACCCGTTAGAGAGAATCAGAGCTGATTTTGTTCATTTTCGTACCAAAATCCATCCATTTGGATACCGCGAACAAATATTTGGACAAAATTGTTTTTTGTTTGAAAAATATCTGAAGGATATCCTCTTTGATTTTTGTTTTAAATTTTGAAAGGCTATTGCGTCGGAACAAACGATCTGATTTTCATAAAATTTTTCCCCGGTTCGAAAGGAATCGGAAGAGATCCGGGACGGGAAGCCCTCCTCCCCATTTTTGTTGAAACGTGAATTTTCTCCATTTAAAAAGCATTGAAAAAGTTCGTAACTCGCTCAGGTCCGATCAGATTTTCGAGCTTTAAACGTCATTCGATTCTAATTCGACAGCGAACGTTTTTCTATTCTATAAAAATTTAAATTGTGAAACGATACGTCTCGTACGATCACGTTTCCGAAGCACACGTACACGTCGAATACATTGACTGCTTCCCCCACCGTCCACGTCCACGTTCGATGCACACCCGAAATGCAAGGCGAACGCAAAAAACACGAACCCTCTAACTTTTCATTCGGTCGATCCAGTCGAAATTGACCAAAAACTCCCTTCACCCTCCCCACGCTCCGAAACGATGCGACAAACAACCATGCCGTTATCGGGGTAATATAGTTCCCGACGGCCCCCATCGATGGTTAAAGTTTAAATAATTTCTGAGATCCCGTTTTCGAGAAAATCTACGAGAAATCTCCCGACCACACCTCCACAACTCCCGCCGCCGCTTCTCTCGTGGTGATGCGACGGTAGTTTTGACTATATGCCACGACGCATTAATCCAATCCCACTCCTTCGCCGGTCACGAACTCCCGACCCTTATGTCGGGCTGTCGTCGAATTGTTATTTCGAATTTCGACCGAGGAAATTTCGTAAGGGGGGACGCGACGGCCGAATGTTCCTGTCGAAACTTTGCCCGGCAGGTTTCTTATCTCATCGAACTCGGGCCGTGTGAAAAATTTGATAAAAATCGGGTCGTATTTCGAATTTGATAGTTTATTTCATAGTTTCTATTTAATTAATTATTGTAGCAAATGTGGAAAATTTCTGAAATAAAACGTAAAATTGTCTTCATACAATTAGCATAATCTCTCATGTTCCCTAGATCTATAACATTGTAAAAGCTAGTAATACAAATCGGTAAGGAATCGTTATCGAAAGCATATATTTATATTAATATCACGTTTCCAATGGATATTTTTCAGACTTCTGTTTGTGACACAATACTAAGATCAGCAGCATAGAGATCGTCATTATAATAATCGTTGTAATAAGAAACCAAATTTTCATTTATCGCTTTGAAAACAGAAAAAACATTTTCATTTGATTCTATGTATTCAACGCGTAACTTGAAGAATATCGTTTGTAAAGAGGAAGAAATGTTCTTTGTTTGAAATATTTCCTGTAGTAAAAGGATACCGTGTAAGACACTTACACATCCATTATTGAATCTTTAGAATTCAATTTCAGAAGGTGGAATGTAATTTTCTGGTTTTAAAAATTTTCTTGTGAACATAATTTTCTTATACATTGTTAGATACCTTTTGAATAAAAACACTACATCCTATGTTGTTACACAATGTAAACAGAGATTTTTCCATTTCTATAAGTACCTACTATAAATAAATAGTATATTAAGACATAAATGCAGAAGGCCAACTATTCTACATGAGTTAAAGATCGAATGAACGAGTGCTTCACCTTATTTATTAATACCTGATTTAAAAAATAAAACTAAAATAATTAGTTTAGCAATAGTGAGTTAATTTAGTAGTTTCCGTAGCAACTAATAAACAACTTTTATATTTATTATAAGTTTTTGTTATGAACGAATAAGTTCAATAAGTAGGTTCAAATCCCATTCGAGGTAAACTTTTTATTTATGTATTTAATAAAATTAATAATAATTTTTAACTTTTATATTTAATTTTTTAATAACGGGTTATTAATTTTCTACGGCATAGGTTCCCAAACTGTGGTAGGCGTACCACCGGTGGTACGCAAGGACGTTTCAGGTGGTACGCGAATGTGTTAATAAAATTAATGTTTAGAAAATATGAGAAAACCATAGATATCTTACTTAATAACTAGATAAACAATCCTTGAAACCATGTATGATCCGAATTGAAACTGCGCATGGGGGTATTAGGAATTACGCACTAGTGAATACTGTACTGTGTAAACATAAGCCGCTGTGTGTGCAAGAAGGCAAATAGTTATTTTATGTAATTATTTGTGATCTCACTTGAAAAATTGTAGATTTTCTTTTAATTTTCTGCTGTCATTTTGACAAAAAGGTACTTTGCAGCTTCTCATATTTCACTTCTACTAATAGCAAACTCGATAAGCGCGAAAAACCGAGGTTAGAGAAACGCTTTTTGATAATTACAATTGATATAAAAAATTGAACTTTACAATTCTAATGATACGACTGCGGATGTCCCAACAACCCCAACTTGTACATTTTCGACCATTTTTGACCTTATTGAAATGTTCAATTTGTCTCGTATTTTAAACGCGCATCTCATATGCTCTGGCTATCTAGTTATTAAGCAAGGTATCTATGGAGAAAACACACTAACGAAAATGATTGTATTATAACTCATTGTGATACATTAAATAAGTACTCTATTGACCGTTCAGTCTATTGTATTCGTTCACAATACGATTGTTCACAACAGCTGATATGAAATCACAAGCTTCCCCACCACTACTTGCTCCCTGTGGTACAGCGCATCTACCAGAATGTCAGCAGTTTCCGTGTTGATTGAATGCGAATGACTGATTTGCCTCCTTTGTTTTAAAGTGGCGTCAGTTTCAATTAGTGTCTTGTCTGGAATTTTATTCATTGATAGCCCTCTTTATTTATGTGTATCAGTGTATGTTTATTCCTGTGTAAGATGTAAGTTTCGTATTTTATTGTGACTGTTTGTTATTCATAAACCTAAAAATGAAGCGTTTTTTAACTGATAGTTCTCCTGCCTCAAAGGATACCGGTCAAAAACTCAAATCACAACCCAACCGTAAATATGATGAAACCTATTTACAATGGGGATTTGTAGTTAAGCCCAGTACAAAAAATAGTCATAGCCCCATTACCCAATGCGTTGTATGTTTAGAAACGCTTTCAAACCAAAGCATGAAGCCTTCTTTATTAAAGCGACATCAGTCTACTAAGCACCCCGAGTTAGTCGATAAACCTGTTGAATTTTTTTCAAAGGAAATCCGAATTTAAGAATCTCAATGTATGGACAATTTTGTGAACGCCGATAAAAACGTGCTAAAGCGTCATACTTAGGTAGTTATAGAATTGCAAAAGAAGGAAAACCTCACACAATTGGTGGGACACTCTTACTACCCGCTGCTATTGATATGGTACAAGCAGTTTTGGGGGCAAAAGCAGACAATGAAATACATAAAATACCTTTATCAAATACCACAGTGAAGAGAAAGACTGATGACATGTCTTCTAATGTTGAAGAAATCTTGATTTTACAGCTGAAATAATGTACTTATTTTACTCTTCAAATAGACGAGGGCACAGATGTAACAAATATGGCCCAGTTACTTGTATTCATACGTTTTGATTATTGTAGAGGAGTAAATGAAGAGATTCTCTTTTGCAAACCTCTTCAATCAAATGCTACATCTGAAAACATTTTTAACATGATTGATCTTTATATGTTAGAAATAGATTTGCCTTGGGAGAAGTGTGTTGGTATCTGAACAGACGGGGCAAAAGCAATGAACGGTAAATTAACAGCACTTGCTGCAAGAGTAAACAAAGTCGCGCCTGAATCTAGAAGCATTGTATCATTCATAGAGAAGCTTTGGTTTCTAAAGACATGCCTGATAATCTTAACATTGTATTGACAGACGTCGTGCGGGTTATAAACTTCATTAAGGCTAGGGCTCTTAACTCACGTCTATTCACGCTACTGTGTGAAGACATGGGAAGCAAATTTAAAACTTTACTTCTTCACGCTGAAGTGAGATGGTTATCTCGGGGAAGGATTTTAAGCCGACTATTTGAACTGAGGTCAGAAGTTCTTATTTTTCTCACTGAAAAAAATCATGACATGAAATTACTCTTCAATAATCAACAGTGGTTAGCAAGATTGGCATATTTAGCTGATATCTTTGATAGACTTAACATTTTAAATATGGGCCTACACAACGGTATTTACAGCAAATGACAAAATAACCTATTTTAAAAGAAACTTAACTCATTTTGTCTCCCAAGCACAGAACAATAATTTGTCTGCATTCACTACCCTTTCATCATTTTTGGAATAAAACGAGCTGATCCTAGAGGAAAATTTGGTTTCTGATATTACTCTGCATTTACATTGCCGTCAAGACGGTTTCAACAAATACTTCCCTCCAGATTATTCTAAATACGAGTGGATATGAAATCCATTGGTAGGAGAAGTGTCACAAGAATTTACAGCAACTGAGTGTTTTATAGACATGAAAAGTGACAGTTCGATGAAAGATTATTTCAAAGAAAAAACTCTGGAGCTTTTTGATTGGGAACCAAAACAGAATACTCTTCGCTTATCAAAGAAGCTGAGAAATGTCTGTTCCCATTTGTTATAACGTACATGTGCGAAAGTGGGTTTTCCGAATTGTTATACACAAAAAATAAGCATCGAAACAGACTCGGTGTTGAAGAGGACTTGAGAGTCAAGTTGAGCTCCATCAAGCCTAACATTGATGATCTAATTATAAATAAACAACATCCTTCACACTAAAAAATGTGATTCTTTTCATCGCACTGTTCAAACTTTTTAATTTTGATGCATATACTTTTGTAAGGATTTTTAAACTTTTTTTCCAATTATGATATATTTTTAAGCTACCTTACTGTAGAAAATGTAAATACTTATACTTTATATGTATTTTATTAATAGAAATAAATCTGTATGTGTGTTTGCGAACCTTTGATAAGACATTAATATCATAAGACCAGGTAGTAAGTGGTACGCCCAGTTATTTGAAAAGTGAGTGTGGTACGCAGTGACATAAAGTTTGGGAACCGGTGGTCTACGGTATTAATGTTAGATTTGAGAAGTAAGCATCACAACCTTTATGCATTCAAAATTAATCAATTATATTTCAATAAATACAAGAACACAATGTCAATGTCAATGCACCTTCAAATGTATCTGTTTCAATTACAATTTATCACAATTCCAACCCTATATTCTAATTTAATGTTATTAAAATAAGGTTTATAAGTGAATTGACTTTTTTTAAATATCAATCTGTCAAAACAACACAAACCCTTGAAAAAGTCACTAAAAATCGTTTAAGACACTAGTGCATTCTAATCCCAAAACAAAGAACAGTATATTAAAGCATACGTTGCAGAAGGCCAGCTATTCTAACACGGATGTAAGATTCGAACCTGAGCCGAGGTTCGCACGAACGAATACTTAGAAGACCTTCTTCAATGAATGTTTTATACTATTTTGTCTGTTTCGGACTTATTACATCTTATTTATTAATTACTGACGACTTAAACGATCTGGTTGTAAAATAATTAGGTTGGTAATACTGAGTTAATTTAATAGTTTCCGTAGCAACTAATAAACACCGTTTATATTTAATTTTCTAATAACGTGTATAACGTAAACCCTTGAGAAAAAAGTCACTAAAATGAACTGGGTTCATACCAACATTAAAATGCGTGCGACAATTGTGCATTCTAAAACCGAAACAGAGAAACCTGTATGAGACAATGTTATCGAAATTACTCGCCAAATGATTTCTTCATGAATTTGAGACGATTCTGGAATGCTGTACCCTGCTAAGTTGACATAACTTTATGTACGTTTATAAAATTTTCATTGTAAAAAAATAACCGCAGTTTAAAGTATGTTAAGTTTATGTTCAACTTAATGTCTTATTCATTCACAGCTTGCTATATTTTTAAACGCAAATTGCTTAAATTTAAATAGGTATATATTTTTTAATTATGATGTATCGGAACATACCACTTTAATATTTGTATCGTCTTACTATTATTCTAATTATTAAAGTGCTACCAAGAAGGAAAAGGTCTGTAAGGGGGTTACAAGGGGATAGGTTAGTTTAAAGGGACGCTCTGATGAGTCCAAAATATAGCGATTGATCTACAATACTTCGAAGCACTGAGTTACATAAGCTCTAACTACTACTATAATAGGAATTAACCCGTAATTTAGAAACGCCTTGTAAAGATATACATAAGTTGTATATTTACATTATGTGGTGAACCTTCTTTATTAACACATGAAGGTTGGGCTCTATTATATTGGAAAGAACTCCGTCACGGCTACTAATGAACGAATCTTTATATTTAAACATTGTAAAAACATAACTAGATTACAATTAAAGCTCCAAGGTATTTTTTAAAGCAAGAACACATAATTTTCACACACTGTTACAGGCCAAATACTCATTAGAGCATCCAGCTCGTAAAGACAATTGCGTTCAGTGGTGTGGGCGGGGTTCTTACTTAATACTACAAAAGGGCACCCGTCAGAACTCCAAAAACGTCAAAATCGGAAGAGAATGCCAAAAAGGCGCCACCTGTTGAAATACATTTCTAGCGGGAAAAACGTCATGAACTAGATATTACAACAGCCTAACAGAAAACCATAATGTTCACTCGAAAATAAACTTCTGTCCTACCCGAAAATTCTACTCCAAAGATATTTACACAAAGTTCAGCCAAACTTCAATAAAATCTTCTACTATATATAAAAGCCGCAAAATTGCGAAAATGACACTCAAAACTCACTACTGGCTCAAATAGCCAAAAATAACTGACCAAAACGGTAATTAATTCCTCAATTTCAAACAAAAAACTACGTCACAAAAAAACTAAACAAACACGATCAGAAATTTGTAGAATCCTAAAATTTGCTAAACGTCCATATCGGGATGTAGTACCAAAATTCGAAAAAATATACAGCTCTCCCATAACAAATAATCAAATTCGCTTACCTGTTTGACAAAATCAGGCCAATCATGTCTACAATCGGCACGTCGATTTTTATAGAAATTGCGACTACTCGTACAATATCACTCGCATGCAAATACGCCAGCTGATCGGTCAATGACCTATTTACTTTACAATTACGTTACGGTGTGTCTATTAAAACTAATCTTCAACTTCAACTATAACAACCACTTGAAATTAAATCAATCAATCCGCTATAAAGTATGCCTAAATTAATAAAAATAATCTAATGCATTATCAACCTTTAAAAGTTTAAAAGTATAATTCACTAATCAAGGATACCTTTCGAACGTAATTACTTTACTTGAAATAAACACAAAAGTAATGACGTTCATTCAATGACTCAAAGATATGTATTATAAATAATAGAAAACGCGATCGAGATGTCAACACAATTGTTACATTAATCAAACCATTCTATTCAATTAAATCACCTAGTTTACTTAATAGGTGATGATCCTAGCTAGTTTCAACGTCGGCCTTTATTAAAATTTACTATAAATATTTTCGTATGCCAAAATAACAAAATTATTATAACAAATAAATTGCATCCTCCTTAAAACGCCTTCCACACACATAATTTCGATGCAAATTCGTCAGTATAATAAATATAAAAAACAATTAAATGAACTTGGATTATAACACGGTTGAATACGCTTCTTTTAAAATTTAAACGATAACATAATAAAAGGTTAATTTCAAAACACAGCGTATTCAACAGCAGAAAGTACACAGAAATGTTTACCTTAACTTGGTTCAGTCCCTTTTTTATACAGACATCTGGTGGGAATACCAGAGGATGACCTCTGCGACCTCAGCCATAGGACCGAAGTTATATCTGCGTTCGGAACACAAAGAATGACCCAACTCGTGAATAACTCTCTTCCCAATGCGTTTTGATTGATATAACAATTGGTTTTACGTTAGACTAACATTTATACCTCCACGGTACCTGTTAACATTACTATAATTATATACAAGTTCTGAATGACACTCATTATTTTAAAATATCAAAAGCTTATTTATTTACAGTGACTTATTTGTTAACGTGACAAAGCAGTAAAAAAACTAAAGCCTGAACTGTATTACTATTAATCCGCGCGCAAGATGCGATGAAACTCCAGAAGGAACCAAGGACCGGCACTTATTCAACATCGAATCCAATTCACTGGACGAGAAAATGTTCCTGCGGGACAACGATAACGGTAAACTAATCCGAGAGAAACGAAGTCACTAAAATATCCCCCAACTTAAGGGTAACGGAAAGACTTCCAACGATATACTTCACTAAGCCTCCCTATATGGGAGTAAATAGTTCACTACGTCCAATCAAACACATATTCGTGTGGGTGGCGGAACTGCAAACAAAAGTCGTAACACTACGGCATCCTTGTCAAGACTGCCTTCAACCTTCTTCAGTCGCAGCTATTTTCCCTGTCGCCTCCCTTCCTTCTTAATTAACCAATCAGAAAAAGAACTACTTAAATTTTCAAATACGCACCAACACGATCTAAACTCGAAAGCCGTCGGAAAGATTGAATCACCCTAAAACATTTCACAACCGGCGAGCTTTATCTATGTAACCAATACCCTGTAAACGGAAGATTTCTTAACGACGCTAGACCTTAACGCCTCATACCTAAAAGCTAAATTCTTTGTTTAAACTCAAAAGCAAAATATGTTTTTCTACACTATCTTTAAATGCAAAATAACAATTTTAATGCGTACTGTAATTTTCCACTGATGCAAGTTTAACGACAATATTTACGATATCTGTAAAATTACAAACAACTATTCTCAAATTAGTAAACGGGTTTCACTAATAACCGTTACCAATACGTAAATCACTTTTTCGTATGTGACTTTCCTCTAATTTGATAAACAAAACATATTTAGTTTTTAGGAAAAAAAGAATTCTAAATACGATTACTATTCGTAAAAATTTCGAACTCTTTCCAAATACGTCCAAAATAAAACGTTACAATACAAAAGCTTCCCAAAAATGTATGCGTTATCAAGTTCAGTTGCATGAACTTATACTACATTTCAGAAGTCCGGTACTAATAAGTTTGTAGTTTGTAATTGCGGCATTAACGACAATAATGGATACAATCACGGCCACATGACAACACATGCCTTTTGGTAGTTCGCATTACAATTATTCTGCTAATAAAACGATCTAAAAGTAACCCTTACGGGCCTTTTAAAAAAGAAGTCCCTTGAGCAGTTGGTGATCACTGTACAAGCCATCGCGGTAAAGATCATAATATTGAAAATTTACAAACGTCGAATGAAACAATGCTCCTAATAGCACTAAATTCTCTAAAGTAATAGTTGGTGCCTACCAGACTGGTCACATTTTCATGCGCTTTTATTAAGTGATCATTTCAGTGACCACCGGCTCATGTAATACATAAAAAGTCAGCAGTTTTGAATTATGTCATATTTGAGTGGTTGTACTATCTGTATTATTGCAAATATTATTTAAATAATTAGTGCTTGTTATTTTATGTGTATCCTAGGTTGGATTTCTTAAGCGATTTCTAACATTTTGTTTACCATATTTGCACCACATAAAGTAAAAGGTAAACGTAATATCAAATTTGCGTGAAGGGAGGTTAGTTTTTTGAATATTATTTCAAATATTATCGAATATAATTTTGACATACACTAACCAATTAATGGCTAATTATTGTAAGAAAACAATTTTCGCCACTTTTTTTACTGAATAAGTCTCAAAGTGTATTAGTTTAGACATACTTATCATTGGTATTGGAAAAAAATAATGCGGATACAAAAAAAAAAGTAGGGTACGTATACGAACTTTTGGCCAACGCTGTTATACATTAGGGTGAAATTTAAAAAAAATACGTTTTGGTTGAAGAACTTCAAAACACTCAGGATGGAGATGAATTGTGCATTTCTTGTATAAATAGAGTGTATGATTTTTGCATAATCGACACTTCTTCCGTGCACTCAAATATTATCTTGTCACACCCTCAACGGGTGTACGATAATTGTTTCATTAATTGCCTTGGTTTGCTAGCTCAGGATCACAAGGGAGGTTCGGTTTGCAATTTTCAACACTCCAATGTATGTTGGGTTGCCTGGATTTAGAACATAATTTGTGAATTAAAACAAAAGTATAATACTTTTAAATACTAAAAAAAAACAAATAATTATTCTGGTTTCTAAACTATAATTAAACTCAGTTCGGTAGTTTAAGTTGGACGTCGGGGACTGGCCTCGGGTTTGATTGCACCTGGCCGCGCTGTAACAAATGTCATTAAGCATGTGTCTGTTAGTTTCTGAGGGTTTTCTTTTAGTAAGTGTAATAATAATTAATTAACAATGATGACTATCGATCGGGTTACTGCTGGGGGTGAAGATAAATGGACCGAGTGGTTTTTATGAGAGAGGAATAACAACTTCAATCAGGTAAGACAGTGATTCTATTATGTTTCTTTGCGATAATGAATTTGTGGGTGATTACAAATATAAGGGTGAAACCTGTGTGACTTAGAGGAGGTTTAATCAATTAAATATAATTGTTTGACATTGATGGGAAAATTGCGGTACATAAACAGGTTAGGATAACCCTTGACCTACACTAACATTTGCAATTGTTATAATCAGCTGTTTGTTAGTGTTGTAGAATTTGGGTGTTTGGAATGTGACTTAATTTTTAATGGATACTATTAAAATAGATTGCACACAATTGTACTAAGTGAACTAGGTATAATACAATGTGATTTATTTAACTGTTCTGATGTATTATGATTAATCGGGTAACTAAATGAAGAAATTTTAATATAAAGTGTAAATCAGGTGAAATGGAAGTATAGTGCACTAAATTATGTTTAATAATTAGTACTGGGGTTAGACTAAATAGAATGTTTGTGAAGTTTATCCTAGGGTGTTATCTTGAAATTACAGGGCCATGCGAGTGGATAATTTGGTTTCGATACTAGGTGGTACGAGTTCGGACAAGAGTTCAAGAAGGTCTGTAACAGAGAGAGGATATAGGGATAAGTGGTATTCGGATAAGTGTCTGGTGACGGTATAAGTTTTATATTGAGATAAATGGATGTCTAATGATTTCTATACGCCCTTCGTGGTAGTAACACCGAACAGATGTTAGAGGGATCAGGTTTATACGAGGGTAATAGGAAAAATGATAGGGATATGATTCATGCTAAGCTGGTAACGGTATGAGTATTATATTGAGAATCTGGATTAAATGAATATCTAATGGTTTCTATACACCCTTCGTGGTAGTAACACCGAATAGATGTTAGATAGGCATCAAGTTTATACGAGGGTAATAGGGAAAATTATAGGGATATGATTTATACTAACCTGGTGACGGTATGAGTATCATATTGAGAATCTGAATTAAATGAATATCTAATGATTTCTACACCCTTCGTGGTAGTAACACCGAACAGATGTTAGATAGGGATCAGGTTTATACGAGGGTAATAGGGAAAATTATAGGGATATGATTTATACTAAGCTGGTGACGGTATGAGTATTATATTGAGAATTTGGATATCTAATGATTTCTATACATCCTTCGTGGTAGTAACACCGAACATATGTTAGATAGGGATCAGGTTTATACGAGGGTAATAGCGAAAATTATAGGGATATGATTTATACTAAGCTGGTGACGGTATGAGTATTATATTGAGAATCTGAATTAAATGGATATGTAATGATTTCTACACCCTTCGTGGTAGTAACACCGAACAGATGTTAGATAGGGATCAGGTTTATACGAGAGTAATAGGGATATGATTTGTACTAAGCTGGTAACGGTATGAATATTATATTGAGAATCTGGATTAAATGAATATCTAATGGTTTCTATACACCCTTCGTGGTAGTAACACCGAATAGATGTTAGATAGGGATCAAGTTTATACGAGGGTAATAGGGAAAATTATAGGGATATGATTTATACTAAGCTGGTGACGGTATGAGTATTATATTGAGAATTTGAATTAAATGGATATCTAATGATTTCTACACCCTTCGTGGTAGTAACACCGAACAGATGTTAGATAGGGATCAGGTTTATACGAGGGTAATAGGGAAAATTATAGGGATATGATTTATACTAAGCTGGTGACGGTATGAGTATTATATTGAGAATTTGGATATCTAATGATTTCTATACATCCTCCGTGGTAGTAACACCGAACAGATGTTAGATAGGGATCAGGTTTATACGAGGGTAATAGGGAAAATTATAGGGATATGATTTATACTAAGCTGGTGACGGTATGAGTATTATATTGAGAATCTGAATTAAATGGATATCTAATGATTTCTACACCCTTCGTGGTAGTAACACCGAACAGATGTTAGATAGGGATCAGGTTTATACAAGAGTAATAGGGAAAATTATAGGGATATGATTTATACTAAGCTGGTAACAGTATGAATATTATATTGAGAATCTGGATTAAATGGATATGTAATGATTTCTATATACCCTTCGTGGTAGAAACACCGAACATATGTTAGATAGGGATCAGACTTATACGAGGGTAATAGAGAAAATTATATGGATGTCACAGTATAGGATTACCTTATAATTGGGGTCGAAACCACCATTAATAAAGCAATACTATTAACAATCTTTATCTATCCTTCGAGGTACGTACACCGATAGGGCAGATTTGAGATTGTTCTCGGATACTAGGGTTAGACCAGAAAGGGCTTCCTAAAGTAGCCTTGCCTTTCTACTTGGGGCCTAAGCCACCAGTAGTAGAACCACGTTACTGGGTAACTACTTACTTCTCCTCGTGGTACAAACATCGAGAAAATGCAAATAGCTACTTACGTTTCGGGATAATTATGTTGATAATTGACACTAGGATATAGAAAGATCAGGCAGGTTAGGATGAAATTAATCACAGACAGGTTATAAGCAGGCAGGTAATTTGATATTTACTGGCTAGGATTTCTACATCAAGCAGAATTAAATTCGAATTGAAATAGAATAGAATAAGAGAAGGTGAGCGCGGATATTTATAGGGGATTTACTAGGAGAGGGAAAGGTAGTGGGAAACTGATAGGATTTATAAACAATACTACATTCAGTTTAAGGAGATAAACAGTAAAGAAGTTTTGATAGGAATTTCTGTACTAGAACTGGATAATTTTAGAATCATTACAATATTTTAATCGAAACTCTAATTGTGACATATAACTGTTACTTGTATTATATATTTTCCAACTATTTACAAGAATGCGATCAATAAGATGTACGAACAGAGGCCGTCACCATTTCTTACCTTTATTCGAATATGGTAGTTGGATATACCGTTATCGTGCAAATCTACGCCACCCATAAACTTATTGTATTAAGCTATAATGTTAGACTGAGGTACTAAAATGTCTTTGTCCTTTTTTCGGCTATATCGTTTTGTTTCTACAAGGGGCAGTAATGTTCAGGTATTCATTATAACTGTAACGGACAAATTATCGTTCCATTTCACAAGTAGAACTTGCGAGACAAGGTTAAACGCAGAATCAAATGATCCCCTATCCGTTATTTTGAAATGATCATTACTTTTTAACAGACACTTTGCAGTGCGGTTTTCTCTAATTGTGTCCCTATCAGAAAACCATGATATTTCTTCTTCTTCTTTATCAACTACAGTGCAATACTTTTACACATCGTCATTATTGGAATTTCACCGCCTATCCAAATATGATGAAAAAACATATGGTTACTATTTAAAAAAAGTTGCGATGACGTCATAGCTCATTTAAATATGGCGAGAAAAATGTTTCCGATGAGTGCGCATTAAAAAATAAACATCGTGGGGTCTTAGGATTTTTTCGGAAAATCATCACAGCAATTAATATTTCCAAGTTTCCATACTAAATGACCGTACTGTATATTTTTCTGTGTATGAAACTGCTGATAGCTTCTGGCGGTACATTGCAAATTTAATTGTTGGAGTTTTAATTTGTAAGAAACCTTGTACAGGATGTGTAATTAACTTAAAAGAACTCGAAAAAACTGACGGTGTTACAGTTGCTAGATCTGTAAATGAAAATTTATCATTTTTTTTTCTACCGGAAGCGGTTTCCACCCAAAAAATCATTTTAATGCAGCTCCATATATGCTAAAAGCAGGACAAAACTTGAAATTATTTTACAACTTGTTTAGCGCATGGGGTAAACCGAGTAGCTGAAAAAATTAGGGACGAATTTCCTTTAGTTAACAATTTATTTAGTTACATAAAAAATAATTTTTGTTAAGGCACCACTTAGAATACAGCGGTTTAAAGAAAAGTTGGCTGGTATTACTATATCACCGAAATCAGTTGTAGCGAGATGGGGTACATGCAAATAACTTTAATGGTACAAAAGGTTTAATTTTGGATTTTGACGACAGCTCTAGTGCACTTAAATAGTCAAAGAGTTTATTGAAGAACAGCTACCTGCCAAATGAATTGAAATTCAATCTAAAAAATTAAAGAATTTCAAACTTTAATTAAAGCCGTTAAAGATGATATTTACAAACGAATAGCACAAAAATTAGATGACGCATTAAATAAAAAAAAAAGGGTTTAAGACTCTTACCAAAGTATGTGATATTTTAAAAGACCAATCTAGTACTGAGTCAATTACGTTAAATTCAGACATTATTAGTAATTTAAAAAACGCCCCAATTACGTTAGTTGACGCAGAAAGAAGTTTTTCGGCCTATAAGTAACTATGAAGTAAGTTAGAAAAATATTCAATTATACTTTATTATAATTCCATTAAAAATAAAGATTAGAAATAGCAAAATACCCGTAAGTTAAAAATATCGTAAATTAATGTTCGCTATTATGTAATTGTGGTCATTTTTGTAACAATTAAGTAAACTGTTTCAAAAATCTTCGTGTTTATTACGTCATTCCCGGAAATACTGTGCATATTAAAAGAGAATTATGCATATTTGGTGCATATTTTAAATGCTTCCAAAGCATATACATGCGCATTTCTAAATGTTCAAGCGCATATTATTCTTTGGTTTGATAATGAGATTACAGTCAAATTACTTATATTAATGGAATGTGAGCCTGCAATATCGCAAGGATTCACACATACCAAAGCAATCTAAATAAGTTTTGTTCATAACAAAACTTATAAAATGGTCATTAGCACTACCCTGAATTGGTAAAACCGCAATTTTTTCCCCATTTACCCGTATTTCTATCTCCACTATTCGAGATACAGATACTTATATTTCTTTATTGGTATATCAGGGACGCAGCCTAAACTAAAGTAATAATTATTTATACATTAAACTGAAAGATTTCTGAATTATTTATACCTTCTGAAGTCAAAATGTATGCTAGATTATTGTAAAATTGGCAAACACAAAAAATTAAAAATCATCAAAATGTAACAGATAATTATGTCGTAATTATCTGTTACACTTTAATGATTTTCCGAAAGCTTTCAATTAGATGTATAGATAGTTGTTACTTTAGTTCACGCTGCATCCCCGTTATACTAAAATACCTTAAATTTATACAGCCGTTAACTTCTTTTATACGTATATATATATATATATATATATATATATATATATATATATATATATATATATATATATATATATATATATATATATATATATATATATATATATATATTATATATACATATAGGTACCAAGTGTACTCTGTTATCGACATGTTTTCACGTCGCTATGAACCCCGAGGTAGGGGTCGCACATAACTCATTTTTTTATACAAAGTATATACTTTTACGTACTTGTGAGTCCCAACAACGTGGCTGCCTTAAAAGCAAACTGTAGCAAGATATCGAAGACCAAATATATAATATGACATACACGACAAGGGCTAACTATGTTAACATAATAAATTTGAGAGCTTTAAACATTGGTAAAATTAAGGTAATACTTCTTTGATCCTAACAGCAATTAAAAATCAAAGTCCAATCGATTACTTTAATTTAGTAATGCTATCATCTTCAATATTTTATAATTTTTATTAGTACAACAATAAATTTATCAATAAATTTAAATATATTTAAAACAATACACTTACTGGATGCTCGTTCGTTTGCCACCTGTCTAAACACCACACTGCATAAAACGTGAGAAATGAGTAAGTTCGGCTAAAACTCAATTAAGCGGTTCGAAGACCGCAGAGCACTCGGATGCATGGGTGTTTTGGAGGTATTGATAAAATAGTTCAAGTTAGAATCTGGTTAGTGAGGAAAGAACCGAAATAGGCGTCACAAGCTTTAAAGAAAGAAAGAAAAGAAAATCTTATACCTTGAAAGAGGGAGAGTGCCTGTAAAGCTTGAAACAGGGAGTAATAGGAATAGTAATTAAGTGACAATTCCCTCAACAAACGTAAATTTATTATTTTCTTTTTCCCAACAAAGGAGGCTATATAAATATATGAACAATAAATGAAATAAATTATACGTTATCCCCAAAACCACAAAAAAAAATGTTAGAATGAAAATTGACGAGGGCAAGTCGTGAGCTTGTACATACGCCCACTGTAAGTTATTATTTATAATTATAATACCAAAAACAACAATACTCCTTCCGGCCGACGCAAGATCTTACGTATCGTAGCCTGAAAAGGTCAATTTAATAAACCTATTAAATCAGTTATTTACAAGAAGGAAAAATTAATTAAGTAAGTCACTTTCGTTTAACAAATCTGCATACAAACCCCTTTTTGATTAGATTACCTCAATACAACTGGAAAAGCTTGTTTAGTCCACTTAATTTATTTCGAATAAAAAAGAAGTAATAAGAAGTCATTAAGCAATTTTAAATTTATTTTAAAAACGATAGTGTATATTATATATTTGAGCTACCGAATAGCATTTAAACTAGCACGAAATCTCGCGCTAAACTTGATATTATTCAATATCACGCTACACAAAAAGTTACATCTAGTATAAACATAAACTACTGCTCACGACCACATCAACAGTAGTACAAAATTAATTGTCCCCAAAATCGAGGTTGTACATGAACTCCCAACTGGGTGTGACCCAACTTTAACAAAAATTATTCGAAATGTTGATTCTTTAGTGTGCGTAAAATATTAAAGAATGCTTTAATTAACATATAGCAGTTCTACATGAGAGAAATTGTATTAAAATTAGTTGAAGTTGGGTATCACTGAACTTACACTACAGGTAACATGTTTATCACATGCTCGTTGACAAAATTAATATAAATGTATTTAATTTCGTTGTAGGCGATCGTAACCTGTTGAAGGCAATCTATACATGCGATAAAAGTAAAGAGCTGACCTCTGTTTGCGAAGGTTTATGCATTATTCAAAGTAGCCAGGATTTCACCAGCTTCAGTACAGGTGTAACTTCAACGATCACGAAATCCCAAGTACGTTAGACACAGAGGACCGCAGTGTATCAGCAGTACAATCCAAATAATGAGCCGTAGCGATGCAGAATGGGTAATATTCTTACATCAATAAATACAAAACCAAAAACATGAACATTGATGTAGTCGTAACGGTGAAGTTATATGGAAACTTAAGTGCTAATACGAATGTAAAAGATTAGAACGGTGTTTATTCAGTGAGAAAGTGTTACCTCTAAGGTCGAATGCGAGCGTTAGTGTAAATGTCTTAACCAATTGCTGACATTTCTTTGAAGAAGTAATATGATAAGTTCTAATTACAACGAGGTTAACGAGATCTAATATAGATTACAGACAATGTGTGGATGGAGTGAAATATTTCTATTACCACTTCTATACAACAAAGCGATACTATATTGTGAAAATTTTCCAAAAAAATGATGCTTATCATCTATGAAATAGGAACAGCAAAATTTTCTAGAAATTTAGAACATTCCACAGCAATGGCGGTTTTGAAAAGAAATCCAACGTCTCAAGAAACAATTTTACAACTTGAAAAATATTCGTATCAATCATTGTTGCCACAATAGCATTTTATGTATTGTTAACAGAATAAATCGTTATTTATGCAGTGTATTTATTAAGAAATAGCGAAATAACAGATCCCACAGATGGCACTATAGGTATTAATTGAAATAATTTTTTTTTGTAAATGGTAAATAACTACAGAAAGCTTTAATACGTTAAACTAGCGGTACTAAAAACGAGTAAACCTTTGGAATACAAAGGTGGATACGAGAGAGAAATAATTTTCGTATAAGGTAGAAACATAAACGTCCTAAAAAACATCATATGTGAAGTAGCAATTAGCTACAATAAAGGAATACTTTTGTAGAAGTGTAGAAACGTAAGCGCGCTGAAAGAAATCATTTAATCCATCCTACTCATTAGCAACCGCCATAAATACAGAAATTTTAAATTTTTATAGTAAAGATATAGATACGAGTAAGCTTAAAGCACATTACTAAATGTGCAAGTCACAGATGCTTATTTAAGGTACCTTTTAGAAACAGTAACCAGACAATCAATCCTATATCGATTTTGGCACGATACACGTGATGTTATAAGCAATTTTCTAAAGGTACTATAAATAAATCGCTGTCTCCTCTTAGGCTTAGTTCTTGTTATAAGCAATTAACACTTTGTTTTAACACAAAAGTTCCATTCATTGTAACAAATAAAATGCATTGTCATTAACGTAAAGTTTTTAAATGGTATATCATTTAGTCGTTAAAATTAAGAAGTATTCAATGTTACATGTGATATGTTACGTTTTTGTTATTTTGCGCTAATTAAGTGTAAAATAATGGTAATTTAAAAATAAACCGGAACGTTTGTGATAGTTAATTTTTTCTAGATAGTAGACTAGGACAAGAAGCTATATTAAATACGATTATTTAACCTTTCCGTATGCGGTGTTAATATCTTCATATTTCATTTTTGGATTGAATAGAACAACAATATAAACTTATATTTTTTATCGTAACGGTGATTGCACAAAAAATGAACCATTTCAATACCAATTCAGTTTTTTTTTAGAAATTCATAAAGTAAAAATAATAGTTTATTACATAAGTGAGCAATGTTACAAATATTTTACAAAAAAATTTAGCTTGTGAACATTTTGAATAAACAGGTTAATTTTTTTAAGTGAATTATACATAATAACTCACGTATAGTTTAATGTTTTTATCCAACCCTTTCCTATCATTCATTTCTAGCTGAACAATAAAAATTTATGAAATTTATGCATTAGTTTATTTATTTAATAATAATTTATACCAAATGGTAGATTTAGTGGATGTCAAAAAAGCAGATTTTCAGTTTGTTCCAGAGAAGTTTGAAATATAGTATAAAAATTAATTTCAAGGGTTTGAACACTGGAACGTTCAAATGCAAGAGTGAAGATTGCCCATGGGATATGTGAAAAATTAAATCTCTTTTAGACTGACATTGCGCGAAAAAATGCAGGAAAACAATACAATGAGACAAATGTCCATAAAAGGAGCAGCTGCAGTCTGTCGCAGTACAGTGTTCTACAAAATAAATCTGATTTCACATTCAACATAATTTAAATATCAATAAATAAGTTTGTAAGGTAGTCTTTAAAGAAAAGTAAAGAGAAAGGAATTAAAAAAATGAAGAGCAACATCGAGTGTTCAAGTAATACTATAAGTCACTAGTGTCCCGAAGTAAACTTTAGCTAACCACCTTAGTCCGTAAATGACTTATACGTTACCTTATATGTTTAGTATTTTAAAAGTTGTTTAGAACTGTAACCGAAAAATGAGTGTTCGTCTTGTTTTAATGTGGAGCCCACCTTTTCTATAATTTCAGTATTTGTAGAAATAAAATACAATTTCGGTTTGGTTAGGAATGACATCCAATATTATCTGACGAACGGAGACTTCACATTAGACAAATAGACGCATGGTTGCTTATATAATCCAATGCATTTAAAGTTTTAAAAGCTTTTTTAAAACCAGGACTGTATTTAAATGTTTTATAAAAATTTCAAAATGTTTTTAGAATATACCAAGAGATTGTTACAAAATATGAATTTACAAGTACTCGTGTAGAATCGTAACAAGAATATTTTAAATACATACAAAGTCGACTTTGGACATTATGGGCGAGAAAAAATGTTTCACATTTAAGTTAAAAGGGCGATTTTTAGACACTGTAAATTGGGTAAATGTTTATGTTTAAGTTGTAATACTATTTAATACAATTTTAAATAAACCCTGCGTTAACAATACCAGGCTAAGTAGTTGACGAATCCCGGATAACACTAATTGCAAATGTAGCGTTGAAATTAGTGCAAATACTTTTAAATTTGTAATCTTCAACAACAACGATAGTAATCTGTAGTAGATAGTTTTACATGTTATACCTATACAGGTGTTACAATAATGTGTAATGTTCGTGAATAAGAGATTTTTTATTAAAATTAAGCCAATACAAACCGTTTATGTGTTGTCTTGATTATTAAAGTTAATTAAACATAAACCAGACATTATTTTAACCTTAAAGCCAAACATTATTGGGTACATACAATATTAGTAATTCACGCAAAATTTAATTTTAAGAAAGTACGCTGAATTTTAACATTATAAAATTGAAATTTTGACAACTAGAATATAAAATGTAGCATTTACGTGGAACTTATCTCATATGTAAGTGAAGATACAAAGTAAGAATCAGTTTAATGTTTAATACTGTTGGTTTTTTTCCGCACTTCAAAATGAAAAAAAAAATAATCCTAAGAATTTGATACGTTAGCTATTTTGTGTATTAGTTTTGCGATTAACTAAATATTCCCCCAATCCTACACAATCGAAATAATTTAAGCATTGGACAAAGGCCTTTTGTTTAATCGTCTTACGCAGGTACATCTTTAGATTGTTTGTGGAATTTTCTTATATTATTTCTACACTAAATGGTTTCAAACTGGTTGTTATCTAATTGTATCTCACAATTACAAATGAATAGTTTAAACTAACAATTGACAATTTACATTTCAATAGCTTAATTTTTGGACATTTCTTCCTTAAAAAAATGTACATTTAATTTTGTTTACTGCATCATGTGGGCGTTTCTTAACATAATAATTTGCAAATAAAACGATGTTTCAACTACGGACTCATTTGGTATATACGAAGTAGTCCTTAAAGAGCCCGAACATAGCTGCCATTACTTGGGCTACACGAGGTCACGTTAGTATATTCAGAAAAGCTGTATATAGAAGAGACCTCTGCAGCGTGATCACAAGAACTAACCTGTATATACTGCACATATAAAAGGTATGTCATGGAGCCCACTCCAAAATTCGTATTTACGCGTTTTGTCATATGTACAATCATATTTTGATGATATACACATGGATATTCTAGAAAGCCCGCAGCCGGGCTTTATAAAGTTTTTTCGGGCTTGAGAGCATACTGTTACTATGTCGTATGGCCTCCACAATGACCTTAACCCTTAACTGGTAACATCCGACTACGAGTCGGGTGTTGATGTTCGGGTTCTCACCGTATTCGACCGAAACCCTCCCATATCTACATCTTGCGTCTATCTTCTAGTACAGTAGAGCTCTTTAAGTGGTGAGTGCGTCAGCTTGTACAAGTTCAAAACACACAAAAACCGCCGCCTAGCAGACGGGTGTTACCAATAAGCGCTGAATCATAGCCGACTGACAGTCGGATATTACTGTTAACGTCGAGTTGCTATCGGTCTCGTTTTTTTTAGAACGAGTTGGTGACGACATTACGTTTTATTTGCAGGTAGGTTGGCTTATATAAGAATAATTCTGAGAGTTACGAGCTTGTACGTTTTGTTTTCTTTAGAAATGGCGTCGAGCGTCATTTCATCGCGAACACAAAAGATTATGTCCATGGTAATTTCATTAGAAGAAAACGATGCCAGTAATGAAGAATACCTATCCGACGACTCATTAGCAGATATTGATCGTATAGAAATGCAAGCAGAAAAGAGTGATGTAGAAGACCTTGGTGAAGGTGAAATGGAGTACGAGGGTCATATGATGGAAAATGAACATTCAGAAGATACGGTTACATTGAATGCAATAACACCGATTCAGAACTTTAGAGCGACGGATGAGAATCACCAAGAATTTCTCCAAATACAGCTTGAAATAAGTGCTATTGAACAGGATGAATATGATGGCGAAAATGAGCCTTTATGTTATTATGGTAAGAATAAAAGTTTTGTCTGGAATAGTTTCGAACCAGTTGCCACCACAAAAAACCCGAGATGCAAAATAATGCGGAAAAAGCTTCCTGCTTTGTCGGGTGAAGCTAAAAAGTTAGGCCCGGCATGCACAGTATATGAGGTTTGGAAGCTACTTTTCAGTGAAGACATGATAAAGCAAATTGCCACAAATACCAATATAAAACTCGTATCTATGAGATCTAAACTAAAGGGTTCGAAATCACCAAACTATAAAGGTACATATACGGTTGAACTAGAAGCTTTGATAGGACTGAAGATACTGTGTTCAATTTTTAAGTCAGGAAGAGAGGATTTGTCATCCCTATTCTCTAAAGGGCCTGTAGATCGGCCAATTTTTAGAGGCGTTATGTGTCTGATAAGATGCCAAACTCTGTTATTTGAACTTCGTTTCGATGATCGAACTACGAGGGACTTGAGGAAAATTGACGATGCCGCAGCTGCAGTGTCAGGTATTTACAATCAGTTTATACAAAATTGTAAAAATAACTACACTGTATATATATGCGGGTAAGGACGGTGATGGCAAAACACTTTATGAAGAGGAAAAGAAGTTATCTAAACCTTCTCAATCAGTTGTTAGACTATCAAAGCCACTAAATGGTTCTAACAGAAATATCAGTGCCGATAACTGGTTTTCGTCCCTAGAGGTCATCGAAGAACAGAAATAGACACCTTGCCTATGTAGGAACGCTCAAGAAAAATAAGAAAGAAATTCCGCTGGAATTCCATGTCAATAAGAAAAGTGTGGTCAATTCAAGTATGTATGGATTTACAAAAAATTGTACGCTGCTGTGATACGTTCCAAACCCTCGAAAGTTATTTTATTGATCTCGTCAATGCATCACTCACACTTCACAGACGTAACAAATAATAAACCAGAGATAATAAGTTTTTATAATTCGACAAAATCAGGAGTTGATACGCTCGACCAAAAAATTGCTAATTATTCTTCTAACAGAAGAACAAGGAGATGGCCCCTAGCTGTATTTTATAATATGATTGCAGTCAGCTGTTTCAATTCACATCTATGAATCATGTGAGTCGTCAAAATCTAAAAGTAGTTACAACTTCATATACAACCTCAGCATGAGCCTCATAAAGAATCATATTACCCGAAGACAATCAATTCCTAATTTACCAACAGAATTGAACAACGTTATTTCAACATTATTGGATATTGACGATGAACCATCGGATCAGAATGAGGACCGAAATGACAAACTAGAGAAAAAGGAAGACCTGCAAATATTGTCCACCGAAGAAAAAAAGAATGACAGCATATAAGTGTTATTTGTGTAACTATCTTGAATGTAGCCACAAAGTTTGTAAATTGTGCTGTCAAAAATTATAGACAAGCTTAGCTTTATTATGAACTTATACTCAATTGTAGACAAGGTGCACTTTCTATAGAAAAAAGAATCTTCAATTACCAGACTTTCACGATCAATCGGATTGTAGAAAAGGCATTTGAGATATTGACTATGTATTTTCGAATTTACCGAGCACCTATTCCTCGTTCGCCTGATAAATTTGACCTGGTTGTTAAAGCTACTTGTGCACCTCACAACTGATTCGTGAATATTTCATCCACCTCCTGCATTTCGCCACTGGTTGATAAGGAATTGAAAAATGGACAAGTGATACAAGGTGCTTGGAGACAAGAAGAAATAAGTTTGGGTTTATCTACTGCCCAAATTAAACAAGGACTTAAAATTAACGTCGATTAATAGTATATTACATAATAAGGGTGGTAAGTAGCCTACTACACACGAGTGCATTAATATAAACGAGTGCATAATACGCATTACCACTGGAGTTGTGTACAATGCTTTTTCTACTCCTACAGAGTATAAGAGGAGTCATGAACGATCCATACAAAATGATCATTATTTTTTGCTAAAGAAATAATTAAATTTTTTCAATTACAAATTTTTTTTAATTCTTATTTTCCTGAAAAGCTACAAACTAAAATTTCAGTTTCATTGGGTGAAACTGCAACTTGGCGTCGGCAGTAGCCCCTAGTCGCAGAAACTGCTCAACTTTAAAACAAACGACACACACACACGTACACACACACACTTCCAAAAAAACTTCAGATTTGGATAATATCACTTAAAATGGAAGAATCCGTCTGAGAGACGAATGTTACCAACTGGCGCTGAAAATTGATGTTACCATTCAAGGGTTAAATATGTATGTATATATATATATATATATATATATATATATATATATATATATATATATATATATATATTTCATACATTTTTAGTAACAATCCTTTCGTTGTACTATTAACTAAGCATCATGTAAATGTAGTGAAAGGAATACGAATTTGGTTTATTTTTTTTAGTATTGGAGCGTTAATAACGTATACAATGC
Organism: Vesta saturnalis; assembly: GCA_036346205.1. Taxonomy (NCBI): domain Eukaryota; kingdom Metazoa; phylum Arthropoda; class Insecta; order Coleoptera; family Lampyridae; genus Vesta; species Vesta saturnalis. The sequence continues at coordinate 1,059,833 of JARFJB010001999.1, forward strand.
ACCCCAATAGCAATTTTACTGGTCTTGTAGGCTTCGAGGTTCGCCCACACAAAGCATTATCCTTGTCCGCACTTTATTCGTGCATATAAACTTTATTATGCGTTATAAAATGAAAATGTCTGTTAATATAATATTCTGGAATATAAAAGTAAGACTGATTTTTGTTAAAAACGTTGATATGTTACTATAATTAATTACATTACATTATTTACAATTACAATTAATTATACTGCTTCACTACAAAACATTCGTCGTTAAAATTACGTACGCAAAGTAATGGAGTCTCATATCCATTCTAATATATATCAAGACAAACAAGAGATAATAAGGCATACTTTTTTCCTTGATACATAAACTCTAAAACCCAGAATAGATTATGAAATATTAAGATTTTAGATTTAATTGCTGTTATGGTACTCTACATTTTACTATAACTTTCATTTGGCACAAAATATTTTAAATAACACATGTTAACGTTATGTATGTACATATTTTCGAATTGTCTGAATAGATGTATGTGTGTAAATTCAAAATCAATAACTTTTAGTGAGAGATATAAAGTCAAATGATAGATTAAGATACTAATAAAGATAAAAGCTTTGAAAATTGCCATTTTATCAACCTTTTGAACCCAACATTCCATTTTAAAATTTAAAGCTGACACTCTGCCTTCTATCTAAAATTCTCATGGATGGATAATGGAATTTTACAATCTAATCTAATCTAATATGTTTTCTTACTGCTCATTGTAAATTTAACGTCCAAAATCTAAATTTTAGTATTGAATCAATTACAAATTGAATGCAACTTTTTTATCTTACCCATAATATGTTGAATGGAAGCCAGCATATGGTGAACACAAAGACAACCATTACCATCATTTTCACCATCTGAAACAATTAAATAATCTGAATTTAAACAACTAATTGTGTTTGAGTGGGTAAAGTAATATGTTTAATTAGCAGGAATACTTTAGATGTAATTGGTATAATGGAATACATAATAGGCACGTTTGAGATTACTCCATTGTAACAAGCAAATATTTACAAGAATTCATTTATTTAGGAGATCAGAAGTTATCATGTAATGCCTCAGGTTGATCATTATGTTAATTAATTCCCCTCTAATGGAGATTTTGTTATATTTGCCTTCATACTAGCTACAGTGAAGAAGTCGTGGATTTTTAGACTCATACAACCATTAATAAAGTAAAACGAAGGTTTTATACCAATTTATAACTCATAGTTGTGGCACACAATAAATTAGCATAAAAAACTCTGAAACGTAAAATTAATGTTCAATAAATAGTAACTCAAACTTAATTCCAGTTGGGACGCCCGTTGGTTCGGCAGGCCCCAATACAGCCGGCCTGGCTGGGTTGTAGACGATACTTTTCTTCAGCAAGGGATTTTCTATTTGTTTCTGTAATCACAATTCAGGTTTAATATTTTCAGACACAAAATGGCACGTTGTCTTGTGATGCTAATTTATAACTGGGTTATATTGAAAGAGTGTTATATATATACTAATATATATATATATATATATATATATATATATATATATATATATATATATATATATATATATATATATATATATACCAGGTGTCTAGAATCAACCCACGTTCTATGGCTATCTTTGTTATTATAAGAGATACAGAGTCGGATAAATTAGTAAAGTTGGCCAGAATTACATGATAATTCAAATACCGATAAGAAAATTCAATATTGTTGCCAACTTTCTAAGATATCTCAAAATAACTAAAAATCGTCCAAATTTTCAATCGGCTATATCATTTTTAATATTCAAAATACGAAAAAGTTACAACAGAGACTTTTGATAGTTATTTTTACGCAAAATGGGAAAATGGAATAAAAAATTTTTTAGTAATTATTTTTCGAGCTACAACCCAAACATACAATTTTTTTAATGGCAACTATAAGTGGCTGTGGACTCATTCGATGGCTTATTTTTTTATGATTTCAAAAAAGTATAGCTTTGTATGTTTAATATTATTAGTTAACTCACAATTCTCAAAAAAAAAGGTAATTATAATATTTATTAAACAAATTAAAGTGTGTCGAGAACATTTAAATAACAAAATAAGCTCATATTCTACTACTAAATTTGTGGAAACAACAAGAAATAATGTACTACATTACCAAAATAAAAAAGTTCCATTATTTTGAACACACATTTGGCATCGTTTTAAAATTTCGCTTTGAACTTTTAATAAACTTTGGGTCTAATTTGTTGTTTAGCAATACGAATTTTGTTTTTTAAATCGTTCCTGTAAATATTTACACACAAGTAATCCATTGTGTGCTAGTGCCCCGTCGTGTTGAAAATAATTAAAATTTTGAATTACGTTCAACGGAAGGCCGTCCAAAATTTTTTCAAATTCGCTTCGTAAAAAAGTTAGACATCTTTCGGGATTTAAGTTGTATTCATAAAAAACGGCCAAAGGATTTTGGTACCAATAATACCGCACCAAACGTTTACTGAAAAAGCGTATTGATCTCTCCTCTCAACAGTAATATGAGGATTTTCTTGGTACCATTGGATATGATTTTTTCTATTAAAGATGCCGTTGTTTGTAAATTGTGCTTCATCAGTAAAAAGAATGGTTTTCGAGAATTAATTGTTAGCTAGACTTTCATTAAACAACCATGTATCAAAACGTAATCTTTTCTGATAATCTTCAACATACAATGTATTTCCTATATGAAAATGATATGGCTTAAAATTATTTTGTTTCAAAATGACGTGGGATTCATCTTTGGAAGTGTTGCACTCGTTCGAAATTTCACGAAGAGATGTAGTAGGTTTAAATTCTGTTTCTGTTTAACATTAATTTTAAAACTTTGAAATTTGGTAAAAACCCCATATTAAATTCGCTTCTAGTTTGGGAAATAATCTCACATCGGGTTGTTTTCTTTCTATATAAGTTTGAAGCTATAATTCCGAACCAGCATTAGCATCATTGTAAGACACGTAATAGCAAAAAAGTATATCATTTTTTTCTTCAGAAGAATAAGCCATTAATGAATTAATATTCACTATTTAAGTACGAACTACAACTGGTTACAACAAGTGCTTCAATATCTTCTATTCGACAGTGAATCAATGCAGAGTTTTGTTTTTAATTGTCACAGTACATCACGGCAAACATTGCATTTGTTTAGTAAATACTACAATTACAATTTTTTGAAAATTGTGAGGTAACTAATAATACTAAACATACAAAGCTATACGTTTTTGAAATCAGAAAAAATAAACCATCGAGTGAGTCCATAACCACCTATAGTTGCCGTTAAAAAAATGTATGTTTAAGTTGTAGCTCGAAAATTAATTACTAAAAAAATTTTTTATTCGCATTTTCCATTTTGCGTAAAAATAGCTATCAAAAGTCTTTCTTATAACATTTTCGTATTTTGAATATTAAAAAAGATATAGCCGACTGAAAATTTGAACGATTTTTAGTTATTTTCAGATATCTTACAAAGTTGGCAACAATGTTGAATTTTCTTACCGGTATTTAAATTATCATGTAATTCTGCCCAACTTTGCTAATTTAACCGACTGTATCTCTTATAATAACAAAGATAGCCACAGAACGTGGATAGATTCTAGATACCCTGTCTATATATATATATATATATATATATATATATATATATATATATATATATATATATATATGTACCCAACAATTTGGGGTGGAAGATTACGCCTATACTGTTGATTTAATAACAAAATTTTATAAGATTATTGTAGTTAACAGCGAGGAGCATCTTGTAAAACTATTTTGTTGTATAAAGGGTGTCCCATTTTCGAGTACCACACTAAATTTGTGTGTTTTTAAATGGAACATCCTATATATTCTTATATATTTGAATTTTTTGTTAAATGCTGAGCAAAATGATATAAGGCACTATGGATCTACGACTAATGTTTCCTAAGTTATTGACATTTCTATGTAAAAAAATTAGTCTATTAAGTAGGCTCCTGTTCCGCCATCTTGACAGATATCGTAGTGAAATTTTGGGATTTATTTTTCATTTTGTCTAGTTTTAATTTCTACATTCGGATTGCAGACTCTTTTCTTTGTATATACAGGGTGGTCCATTCTGCTCAATGTTATTTTTCTTTTTTTTTAATGGCACACCCTGTATTTTATTACAGATTTAAATAGCATCTTATACGGGCTTTCAATAGATACTCACTTTTTACTACCTACTCCTAAGTGTTTTTGAATTATTTAGTGATCAAGTTGAAAATTGTAAACATTTTTTATTTTTGTTGAATTTGTCACAATATAAAATAAATAAAGACTATATCATAATTCACAGAAAAACCAAAATGAAACAATGCTAATTGCTATAAAACCGTGAAGCTGTAGGTTTAAGACACAATTGAACACTTTGCACTGTAAAAGAGCAACGCTTAATACTTATTTACTCGCAGAACTGCGTAAGTATAAACTTTAAAATGGAATTAAAGAACACAATGAACAACAGTACCTTGCTTTTCGACTGTCTTTTTCTGTTTCTTAACAACTTAACAAATGAAAGCCACTTATTATGAATAATTCTTGAAGAATTGTCAGATAATTATCTGATAGTGACTTCGTTATTTACTTAGTGTGCGATGAATTTTTCAAAAGAAGAACTGATTAATATGATGAATTTCAACTTCTTCGAGAACGATTTGAAGAAACGGGAAATGTCATATACAAAAAAGATGCGTACAAAATCGTACAGTTGCAAACAAAGAAAACGAGTTGACAGTTTTATTAAATTCAGAAGAAAATCCTCACGTAAGTGTTCGTCAGATTGCGGTACAAGTAGATATTAGTAAAAGTTCAATACAAAGAATTATAAGCAAACATAAATATCAATAATACCATTTGTGTTTGCATCAAAGCCTACGACCGCAGTATTTCGTAACTCGTGTCGCAGTTTGCAATATTATTCTGGACAAAATTAACCAACAAGCCATTTTTGTTGACTTTGTGTTATTTAGCGACGAAGCAAGTTTTAATAGCAAAGGAGCCGTTAATAATAGTCACTATTACTCCGTTGAAAATCCACACTGGATACGACAAGTAAATTACGAGCATCAGGGGACTGTGAATGTGTGGGGTGATATTATCAATACCGATGTAATAGGACCTTTCTTTTTCGATGGCTCCCTGACAGGCGAAAGATATCTGCAATTTCTTCAAGAAGATTTGCCGCAGTTGCTTGAAAATGTGAATCTACATACTCGACAAGTTATGTATTACAAACATGATGTGTCCCCGCCGCACTACCATAATCAAGTACGTCGGTTTTTACAAAATTGATGCGAAAATCGCTGGATGGTGGCGGTGATCCATTGTTTGGCCAGCAAGATCACACGATCTCACTCTCCTAGACTTTTTTCTGTGGGAATATTTGAAACAGGAGGTGCATAGGGAATTGCCTACTACACAAGCCAATATGAAACTTCGAATTACTGTGGCTTTTCGAAGTGGCACCCTTCAAAATGTCAAAGCAACCTTTACTAGGCGGTTGACAATGTGCATTTCTGCAAATGGAAACATTTTTGAACGTGTAATATAAAATTTGCAATTGATTGTGTTCTTTACATCCATTTTAAAGTTTAAGTTAAGTTTTAAGTTAAAGTTTATAGTTATGCAGTTCTACGAGTATATAATTATTAAGCGTTGCTCTTTTATAGTGCAAAATGTTGAATTGTGTCATAAACCTATAGCTTCACGGTTTTATATCAATTAGCATTGTTTCATTTTTATTTTTCTTTGAATTATGATATTGTCTTTATCTATTTTATATTGTGACAAATTCAACAAAAATAAAAAAATATTTACAATTTTCAACTTTATCACTAAATAATTCAAAAACACTTTTCTTCGTTAATTTTGAGTTGTTCTTTCTCTCAATGTGACCAAACGAACGTAATGTACTAGTTTTATATCTATCCACCATCGTCTTTTCCTCGCCACATTTCGTCATTATGCATTCATTCTTTATCTTGTCCCTTCTCGTTTTACCACATGCGCTTCCCGGGAATCTCATACCCACGGCATTTATTTCTTTTTCCCGCTTTTTTTGACATATCCATGTCTCACTTCCATACAGTACTGATGGGGGGACAAACACGCCATTATAGATTGCTCGTTTCGCAGCTAGGCTCATGCTTTTGTTTCTGATTATCGTCCACATACTTCCAATCACTTTCCTTCCAGCATTATTAACCCTTCGTCCAATCTCGCCCTCCATTGTATCACCTGCAGTAAACATTCTACCCAGATATACCAGCTCGTCCACTTGCTCCACAATTTCATCTTGCAGAGTAAATACTCTACTCTACTGACCACCTTTCCGATTGAACACCACAATCTTAGTTTTGTTCACGTTTACCTTTAGGTCCATGCTCTCACAAATTGAATCAATCTTCCTCAGAGCGGTTTGTAGATCATCCGCACTGTTACTTAATAAGACTGTGTCATCTTTATGCACCAGAAATCGTACATTTACGTTACCAACCATTGCACCATTTGTATCGGTACATGCTTGCCTCACACATTTATCCATGTATACATTGAACAACCACGGTGACCTCACACAGCCTTGTCGCACTCCTAGCTCAATATTAAAGTGGTCACTCAAACTTCCTATCACCCTAACACATGCCCGACTACCGTTGTATATCGCCCTTATTCCATTTATTAGACCTTTATTTACGCCATATTCATTTAATATTTCCCACAGCTTCTCCCTGTTCACTGTGTCGTATGCTTTCTGCAGATATACAAACGCACAGTACAGCTTCCTTTTTACCCTTAAGCACTTTTCGATCACCTGCTGGAGAGCAACTATCTGATCGACACATCGTCACCCTGGCATGAAGCCACCCTGCACATCCAAAATCTTAGTTTGTGTAGTTTTTCGTACCCTATCAATCAGAATTCTTCTAAATACTTTACCACGCACGCTGAGCAAACCTGTTCCTCTGTAGTTCTTGCAATCACTCTTGTTCCCTTTACCTTTATACAGTGGTACAATGATCGCACTCTTCCAATCCCTCGACACTTTTCCACACATACATTGAATAATTCACATAATCTTCGTATAAGCTTTGCACCCCCATACTTTAGCATTTCACCAGTGATTTCATCTACGCCTGCTCCCTTGCCGTTTTTCAACCTTCCTACCGTTTTCTCTACCTCATTTATCTCAACATCCTCAGTTTCATTCACCATTCCTTCTACATTATCCTTATTTAACCCTGCAGTCTTATTTTCCACACTACTGTACAGCTTTCCGAAATATTCTTGCCATAATTTCCTCACTTCACAACCGTACCATACTATTTCGTTGCTTGTATTCATGACTCCTGCATCGTTCCGTTTTGGGCTACGTTTTGTATGTTTGTCCCATTTCCAGAAGAGTTTTTTGTTTCCCTCAAAATCATTCTGCATTTTCACTTCTTTCACAGCCATCACTTCCTCTTTACTTATTCTCACTGCCTCCTTCGCTTCTTTGTTTCTTAATCTGTACTCCTCATACAATCGCTTCTTCTCAACCTCATTTTTTGCAGCAATCATTGTCATGTACGCATCTTTCTTCTTACATGCTGCCTTTTTTACCGACTCATTCCACCAAGCACATTTTTTGTCTACCTACAGTCCCTGTTCCACATATCCGTACGGCACAATTGAAAACACAGTTTTTCAAGCTTACCCATCAGTGTCTTTTATTTGTTCGTTCGACATTGATTCATTCACATTCAGCTTTCTACTCACAGCATCTCCGTACTTCATTCTCGCACCATTATTCACTAGTTTGTCTACCCTCATTCTGGACGGTCGCACTACGTTTGCTTTCCTTCTCAAAACCCAATTTTGCCCTAAACACACTCTTCATATAACCAAAAGTGGCCCGATCCACAGTCCGATCCGCACATTACTTTTGCGTCTTCCACCAGGTTTCTAGGCCGTTCATCATACAGTATCAAGTCTATAATACTTTTAGATTCACCTCTTTGCCCTGTATAAATATGCACATTTTTACGTTTAAACTATCTATTTGACACAAACAGGCTTCTCTCCACACAGTGCAATCGTAATAGGCGATTAATGCTCTTACAAAACTAGGCCAATGTCAGAATAATATAAATGGCTTTGATTGCATGCCTAATGCGAATGCGTCTACAATTACTAAAATTACTGAGATAATTAATTCTTATATACACACAATAATGGGAAAAGAAGACTAAATTATTACTTAAACTTAAATTCTATATACATATTTGAAATGGTTCATTTAATACCGGGATATTTAGCCCTCAATTTATTTGCGTTTTACTAAATTTTAAGTAAAATGTGCTAACAGATGTGGTCAATTGATGTCAATAAACTATTTTAATTGAGTTCATATAAATGGAAAGTTTCGGTAATACATTATTTATTAAAACGGGATGGTTTCAATTGTTATGTTTTATTTACGTTAAAACGTATAACAGATTGTATATATAATTTAGATAATTTACTTATTGAAAACGTATTCGTTTTATTACAAAGCCAACCTTGTTTAATTCAATTTTGAATTAATTTTCACTTTAGTTGTATAAAGGGGTATTTTCGGAATTATGGCTTCATTATGCAGGTGGTTCTTAATGAGGGCAGGACATAAATATACAGAGGGTTTAATTTTTGTTATCTTTTATAGCCAAGGATACCTCAGCTGACTAAAAGTAAAGTTCTTGGATCTAGAAATTTATAGCCAAAGCGGTCAACTGTACGTACTTAGAATGGGTTGGAGCTGGTTTTAATCTGAAATGTCAGAGGTATTGCAACAATTTTAACTCCCCAGACGTGGCTTTAAGCTCGTTTTCTAGCGAAAGAGCTCGATATTAAGTCTAGGTTACCGCCGGCGTTACTCAGCAAAAAACCCACTCTTAGTACAGGTTGCTAGTCCCTCTTTTACGTTCAATTAATTTTTAAAATGATTTCGGTGACATGAATCGACAGGTATTTCAACTATTTGTGTTTAAAAATTGTAAAAAGGTGTGCTTTTAAATATTGAAATACTTGAACAATAAGTTTAATTTGTACAGAAAATTGCTGGTCAGGATTTTATGTTTTATATTTTCTATTTTCTATTTTCTCGAACAAAGAGAAATCTTAACAGAAATTGTCATCTATAAATAATTTATATAATAGTACTGTAAACAATAAGTGAATAAAAACCGTTGTATAGTAGTATAATTTGTGTATTATTTTCACGTTTTTTACATTCAGGGAAATTTTGAATTTGATGGGTAAACTACCTACTATTTGAAGTGGAATAATTATTTTGAAGTAGGCTGAATTAGTCTAACTACATGGAATTCTAATGAAGTTCGTTGAAGTACTTAAAATTAGACTGAATTCCCATGCTTCACGTTGAATTAAAAGTAGGTATGTTGTTCTATTACAAGATTAAACGAAATACATACAATGAAGTCCGACAAGACCGAATGTTAAGATACTTTAAGGGTTTTTTCTGTTTATTCATGAATGAGTTCATAAAGTTCAAACTTCAAAAATGAAGTTAACACTATGTACATAAATTATTTATCAAAGTAAACAAATGAATGCTCTTGCAAGAATTTTAATTAGGTTAAATTTACATTACACGGTTAAACCGAAAAAATCCACTATTTTCTTATGCGTTTTGAGCTAAAAACCCTTTTACTATTAAAACTATCCTGCGATTTTTGATTGTAGTTTTGAAATTAATATTTTTCTACGACCACTACATAAATCATAACATACAAGGATTTAAGTCAGTAAATGTCCTTTTACATGCATATTTTCATTACGTAACTGATTTTATAATATATTATTTTTCAAAGGTGTTTTTTTTGTCGTTGTGAAATATCTATTCCCTTTAATAGTTTATGATTGAGACACCATTTTTCGTTTCTGAAAAAAAAATAATATTGGTGTTTATAATTGAATTTAAGTGTTTATGTGAAAGTAGCGTATTCTAAAATGAAATAAAAACCCATCAAGTGTCAACGATATCGAATCAGCTGTTTATATTTGAATCAACCGCTACTGGTAATGAAAGTTGAATTTGACATAAGCGCGCATGCTCTGCCGGGAATGAGTATTGCACGTAGGGGGCTAGACGCTTGTAGAGACGGTTGGAAGAGGGGAACCAAGGAAGACCTGCTTACGCACAACAAAAAACCGCTACAATCCTCAAGGACAACGGCGCCTGCCACTCTACCATTTTTTACACACATTAGCTTGTTGACTAATAATATTGGTAGCTACCTACAATCTATTCAACTTACATACCTCCTATATGATCATAACACGTTTAGCATGTTTAAATCTCACTTCATGCAACAAAAAAGTGGTTAGGTACTTTTCTGGAAAAAAACGATTTTACCTTATATGGCTTTTTTTTAAGATTTTGAAAGAACTACGAGGCTTACAGACACCGCTCTGCTGACTAAGTTTTCTACAAATTATATTCTACAAGTTCTACTCGTAGGATCAATGGTTTCGACGCAATTTCGATCCAAAGGTCTAAAACTAAAATTTTCAATTGTTGGAAAAATTGGCCTATCTTCAAAGTACCGTAATTCGGTAAGCAATTGATCTAGAGAGCTGCGATTGGATCGGAACTTCTTCAGAACGTTCTAAAATAACAGTACAGAAATAGGTAGCTTAATAGGTATTAATAATTCTATTACTTACAGTGACTGGCTTAATAGATGATTCGCTCTTCCTTAGCCTTATTATAGTTGTACTTGGATGGCATGCTTTATTTGGTAATTACGCAGCCGAGATTTATAAACGTTAACTTGACGGCAAGACTTCTTAAAAAAGACTGGCAAAAGAAAGTTAATTGTCAAGTGCGTGTTCAACTGCAATCAAACCTAGTATATCAATTAAGGTAAAAATGGATGAAAGCCAATGCTCCGATAAAAGTAAATGATAAATTCCGTCATGTTACTTTTGCCATAAGAAGAAATCGTGAAGAAAATTTCTTAAAACATATGGAAGGGAAGTAAATTCTGAAATCAATGCTAAATAGAATTATCAGACTCATGCTGTAACGAAACTATAATTTCCGTTGCCGAACAACCGGATAAATTGTTAAATAGCGATGTATTAACCGCCCGGTATACTTGTGATTTTCATTATAATTCATAAATTCACAATGTTAATATATAAACATTTCCCATTTCACATAAAAATATTTTAGGTTCAAAAGACGAGTTTTCTTATCAAATACACCAAACGCGATATGTTTTGGACTATTCAAAACTTGAATAAAATTATTATTAATACGAGTTTTGTGAAGTGAGTGCGTTTGCATGCCCTGATCTATTTGAGTAAGTTATTGATTATAAATATTAATTTAATTTACCTACTACTGTCGATGTGCTGATCAATTACCGTCCGCTATTTTTTTTTACATAAGAAACAAATAGTAAATCTTATATTAGTAGATATTTGACGTACGGGAAATATATTTAACTAACATTGTATTTGCATGTGTGCAATTATCCGATAAGAGCAGGAATTTTATTATTTACTATATTGTTTCAAGGTTTCCATCACCGATTACAGTTTAAATTTTGAAATGTAGAGTAAGCATTTACATAGACGCAATTTCTATTTTCTAGCTCAGCTGGTTAAATTTAATGTAATCCGGATTTTTTTCTTTTATGTTAGCCTTAAAAGAATAAATTTCTCGATAATTTTTGTTTTATATAGCCGCCTTTATTAGTGCCGAACAAACACATTGTGTTTGTTATTGTTTTTGAATTTAGTTGTAGTTTTTCGTCACAAGCCGATACCCGTGTATATACCGGGTGATACAAATATTGCACCTACTATACTGTTATTAATTCTATTTCGACTAAAATAATTTTCTATTAGCAGCAAGTAGCCGATTATTAATTACCAATATTCTTTTCTGATTTTGTTGTATAATTTTGGATCTTGTACGATCTGTTATTTAAGGTGTCATAATATAACATTTATTTTAATTAAACCGATAGGCCGTCTCAAACAGATTACAAGGGTAAATTATTTTATTATTTTATAGCCTGTTTAGACAAAAGACATTTTTAGTTTATATTTTATTACGAATTTAGTTTTGGTTTTCCGTCGCCGTTGGCAATTATATATATTATTTTCCCTTGATTCTGTTAATTATATTAATCACTGGAGTTGTTAATTTTGTTTTACCACTACCATTTTTTTAGTGATAGCGGATCGTGTATGAAAAAGTATTAGTTTATTTCTTTACCGTCTTGAATGCGTTTTGGTTCGTGTTTGATTTTTTTCAGGAATTTAGGTTTTTATTTTCCGCCACCGTTGGCGAAAAATTATTTTATTAATTGATAATCGCCAAGCACTATAGTGCGGGTTTTTTTCAGCTGCCCGAATAAATTAGAGGCTCAGTCCTCGCACCGTAACCACCAATTTTTATTGTATTATTTTTGTCCGAGAAATATTAATTTAGGTTATCCCACTTACCCGCAATAACAAGATTAATTTCTTTACTGAGACCGAGAGTTTGGTTTACATTTTTTATTTGACGAATCGTCCTGGAGTTTAATTTCCAACTTATAAAATTATTTTTTATTATTTATCCGACACTGAAAACATTTGCTTCCGACCTCCGTATTAGGAGTTTTATTTTTTTGGTAATTGAATTTATTTTGGGGTCACAATACCGAGACCGCGCATTTCTGACTCAACAACGACACAAGTTTTAAATACCGGCACCGATTTAAATCTTCCGAAACCCTGGTAGACCGACATCTTCACTGACGCTACTTGGACCGCTTTTACTCCTTTTAATTCTCCACGAAGGGGAATCTAGGGCTCTATATCACCAATTACCTAGATTGGCGCTCGAGTAACCCGATTATGCCGCGATAGTCCAACCGCAGTTCACCGCCCGACCCTCTCAGACAATTTTGATAAGAACTAACCGTCCACCGAAGGTAAAAGCGTTATAATGCTTAAAAGCTGAAGTAAGGAATATAACTGCTGATGGGCATGAACATATTTGGCTCTAAACATATGACTGGAAATAGAAAATGTTTTATCACAATTGAGGAAACTCAAACAGGCTTAGCTGTACAAATAGGAGATAAATCTGTAACATATGCACATGGCATAGGTACAGTACAAGTATTGGCAGTAGTAAATGGCAAAATGGAACTGAAATACTAAAAAAATGCACTGTATGTACAGAAGTTAAGAAATAATTTATTTTCAGTGGAAACGGTTGCTGCTGAAGGATTCAATGTGCCATTTAAAAATAATTGCATATGTGTCAAAATTTCTAATGGTCTAGTAGTTTCAGGTGTGCAGAAGTCTAATCTTTGTTACAAAATGCTTTCGAGCAACATAATGATCACCAAAGAAATGTCGCCAAGTCAAATTCAGTTACGCTATGGCATGAACGCATGGGCCACATGAAGTTTGAAAAGTTTAAGGACATGGATAACAAACATTTAATTCCAGGTCTAAATATTGGAACTACAGATAGATATTTTTGTGAAAGCTGTAACGTCGGAAAGCAACAAAAGGAATTGTTTAAAGAAAACTCCAGGCATACATTCAGATGTTTGTAGGAAAACTGCGACATCTGTTGGTGGAACTAATTGCTTTGTTATTTTTAAGAATGATAACACGTCGTATCGCTTTGTTATTTTATGAAACACAAAAACGTCATTTTTACTAAATTCCTCGAATTTAAATGTTTGATGGAGCTTCAAACGGGTAACCAAATCAAAGTTTTTAAAAGCGATAATGGAACAGGGTAAGTAAATCAAACTTTTAAAGATTATTTTAAACAGAAAGAAATTATTCATGAAACGTGTGCACCGTATACGCCCGAATGGCAGAGGAGAAAAGGATATTATGTCCATAGTAGATAGTGCAAGAAAATTGTTAGAATGTACTGGTCTTGGAATTTATTTATGGACAGAAGCCGTAAATACAGCGGTTTATTTATGAGATAAAAGAGTATCTAAACCGGATGAAAGTAAAACTCCAAATGAAAAGTTTACAGGAATGGATTTAAAATTGGAGCATTTATGAAAATATAGAGAGCAAGCGTGTGTACTTATGCCCAAACAATTTTGATGCAAATTTGAAAAGGAAGCCAATGAGAAGATTTTACTTGGTTATGATGGGAATAATCCTAACCATAGGTTTTATCGGGCGAATACTGAGCAAGTTATTGTTGCAAAATTGTTACATTTAATGCAAAATTTACTTCAGTATGTTTATAAGGATATGTTCATGGCGAATCAAAGGACCACGCACTATCCATATGCAAACGAGAGCAACGTCAAATTGTGTGAATTTTTGACATGTAATAGTACTTGATGTTCTGATCAAAAGTCTTCATGGACCCAATTCTATCTTATGGCTAGTTTTCGATATACAGGGCGTTGAAGTTCAAGATCCCAAAATTATTAAAACGCGTACCAAAAACTCCCTTTTACATATTTTTGAAAGTTTTTGGCTGATATATGCAGCCAAAATACACACTTAATGATCAAAGTAAAAATATTGATAGTAACAAGGCGACTCAAGCTGTCACAGACCTTTTGTGGATAAAGCATGTATTTTTACATTGCAAATATAGCGGAAAATAACAATTAAAAAAAAGTTCCGTCAAAGTTTCTGAATATTTGATATAGTGTACATCTCAATGTCCTAATTCAAAATTCCTAATGGTAAAATTATATCCTATAGATACTTTTCGAGATATTAAACGTTTAGTCTATAAAATACCAATCGCTATAGTAACAAAAAATAACATACTGCGTTAGATTATGGTACTATTTTACTGTTTTAAGGTAGACTAAAAGAGTCATACTTACAGAGTGATATAATTTAAATGTTAAGGTCGTTTCCACACCACCCGTGAGGTAGAGCCTTTGGCGTGTTTTTTCTAAGTGGTATCCCCTGTAGGCCACTGATATTTATTGCAATTGTTAAAGCTATGGGAAAAAATGTAGTTACTTTATGAGGCTACCACTCATAAATTAAATTAAAGAAAAGAAGTCTAAATAAAGGATTAACGAGCAAATGACTGATTCAATTAAAAAAAACGGGATAACGTCAAGAATTAAGTAAAATTAAAATAATTAATGGTGGTCCTGGTAATGAGCGGTTTTCATCATCCTCAACACAATTTATTAGACGTGTTGATGGAAATATTATATTATTCTGTTGCCTAGCATATCCAAAAAACCACAAAATCGTTGCAATATGTGCACAAATACTTAAAGTTCTCGCACCGGACGGACACGTGCAGTAGTAGTAGAAAACTGGAGGATCCCCTTCATTAGGTGCCTCTTCGTCTGCCAACCACAACATATACTTAGTTGCGTTTTTAAATCTAGAATAAATTCTGAAACCTAGAAATTTGGGTTCCTCTCTTAATTAATCAATTTCTAAAACATTAGGTTCGTCTCTTTGTAGTTTATCTTGTATATGTGATGGGCTTAAATAAAGATGATAAGGGCCAACTAAATCTCTTAGATAATTGATATCTAACCGAGGAAATTCAGTAATATGCACATTATTTAGTCTCTGCCAACGACCATTTCTTAAAGATAGATTTTCAGCGTCAACGCGTGTTTGGATAACATTTACTTAATCTAGTTTACTTAACATTTGTGTTGCCATCTCAATCGTTCCCAGTATATTTATTAGTGGATGAAATTTATTTGTTAATGCACCAGCAATTTGATAAAAATCACGCAAGTTGACAGCATGATGCGTAGATATGCATCATTTTAAAAACCTAAAAATAGACTTATCGTTAGAAGAAATTCATCTATATATTTCAGATTTATTTGGACTCCATCTTCATTGTTTAATTTATGCTTATTATTATCAAATGTGTCCTTATAAAGTATTTACGGTTTTCAAAAATTACCACAAACATGTGACCATATACATATTGCAATAGTCCTACAACGCTTACCACTTAAAAAATGCGCCTAAGGCTCTACCTTACCTACATCTAAATTATAGGTTCAATAAAAAAAACTCAAATACGTTACAGTTCGACTTAACTGTAAACCGATCAGGTGAACAGTCCTTTCTGCATCTACCATATAGGTAAATAAAAGTGCATAATCTGATTTTTGAATTTATCTTCAAACTTTAAACCTTTTTTGTAATGGAGTATTGAATGGCCCTGTATGATATGTAAAACCCAATTAAAAACCATATTGAAGCATAAGATTTTTTTATTATAAGATAAGTAGGTAATATGTACCTAGTTTCTATTATTTAGCATCTGTTTTGGATTTGTGGATTTAGTCAACTTATAAGTGGGATCACCCTATAAGTATGACTATTTTAGTAAAGGTACTTTAAACAGTAAAATAGTACCATAATCTAACGCAGTATGTTATTTTTTGTTACTATAAAAATTGGTATTTTATAGACTGAACGTTTAATATCTCGAAAAGTAGCCATAGGGTATAATTTTACAATTAGGAATTTTGAACGAGGACATCGAGATGTACACTATATCAAATACCCAGAAACTTTAACGGAATTTTTTTTAATGTTATTTTACGCTATATTTGCAAAATACATGCTTTATCCAAAAAAGGTCTGTGACAGCCGGAATTGCCCTGTAACTATCTATATTTTTATTTTGATCATTAAGTGTGTATTTTGGCTACATATATCACAAAAAACTTTCAAAAATATTTAAAAGGGACTTTTTGGTATGCATTTTAAAAATTTCAGGATCTTGAACTGTATATTGAAAACTAGCCATAAGATAGAATTGGGCCCGTGAAGACTTTTGATCAGAACATTAAACACTACTACATATCAAAAATTCACACAATTTGACGGTGCTCTCGTTTGCATAAGAAAAGCGCGTGGTCCTTTGCTCTTGTTAAATAATTACAGAATGAAGTTGAAGGTTCAGTTCCAAGAAAAGTACCCTTTCATAACAAAATATATCCGATACCTTATGCACGAAGAGAGCAAGTAAAGAAAGAAGTTGCGGACATGCTATTGAATGGAATAATCGAAAGGTCGAAAAGTTTCTTAAATCGATTAGTGGTCGTTAAAAAAAAGAAGACGGTATTAGATTATCTTTGGATGCCAGGAATCTCAATCCAATAACTAAACCACAGTACAAAGTTCCTCAAAATATAGATATTCTCTTAAATAAAATTTGATACAAGAAAGTTTTCACAAAAGTAAATTTATGGAACTCATTTTGGCGGACACCATTAGAAGAATCTAGCAGGAAATACACAGGTTTCAGTATAGAAGAGGAAATATTCCAATTTAAAGTCATTCCATTTGGATTGAGTTTATTCTCTGCAGCCCTAGTTTGAGCGATGCATCATATACTAAACATATATGAAAATTTTGTATGCATTACTTCGACGACATTTTAATATCCAGCAAAGATGCAAAAGAACATTGTCAACATTTAAGCGTAATTTTAGAAGCTTTAGCAAAAAATGTACTAAAACTAAATATAGAGAAGTGTCAGTCTTTAAAGGAGCGAACAATGTATTTAGGATATAAAATTGGACACACAGGAGTTAAGGTAAATGAAGAACAATTAATAGAAATCAAGAGTTACCCTAGACCTAGAAATTTAAGAACTTTAAGAGCATTTTTAGTTGTAATTAATTACTATGGAACGTTTGTTCCTGGATATGCGGAATTATCCATGCCATTGACGGAGAAAAGTGGTAGATGAAAATGGGATGAAAGAGAAGAGAACTGATGCATCATATTTTGATATATCAGCCGAACTGAGTCAAATTCAAGAAGAAGAAAAGGTCCCACTATGTTTTCTTTCAAGAATATTAAAAGTACATGAACAGAAATATACAACAGTGGAAAAGGAGTTACTTGGTATCGTATATTCAGCTAATAAGTTAAAATTTTATTTATTGAGGAACAAATTTAGTACAAAAACGGATAATTTGGTGTTTACATTTCTTAAAACTACAAATTTTACCAATAATAGAATGTATCATTGGACATTGTTGCTACAAGAATACGATTTCGAAATCTCACATAGGCCTGGAAAATTAAACATAATAGCAGATGCGTTAAGTAGAAAAGATATAGGTAAGCCGGATGTGAATAGCTTTCTATGTGCTGCAGAAAAAATAAAATTCTTCCACGCTAAACAAAAAATGATGGAATCACAGACAAAAGTCAAGATGTCTGAATTTTCCTTAGAATCTAAGCATAACAATTATAAGGATTATAGGATAATTAATAGCATTATTGTTAAGGATTTTTATAACAAGCAATTGAAAGTAATAAGGTGAAGATTTAGCGAAAGAAATTATAGCAGATATTCATAAGCCGTATGGACATTTAGGAATAAGGAAGGTATGGACGATGTTTAGAGAAAATTTCTACACGAAGAAGGATTTAATTGTAACAAAAGGGTTTATTAATAATTGTGATTTATGCGTGTTGACAAAAAAGAAAAATTACACCAAGAGTGTGATAAAAAGTATAAAAGTAAATGAGCCAATGGACATGGTCCCAATCGATTATATAGGAAGCTTGGTACCAGGACAAACTGGCAACAAGAACATTTCACTTATTGTAGATATTTTCTCAAAATTTATGAATTGATATCCCAGCAGAACGTGCATTACTAATCAGTTCATTATCTCAGTTGAGAAATTCATAAATGAATGTGGAAGTCCCATAGCGATATTAGCGGATAATGAAACATATTTCCGAAGTCAGAAATTCATCAAGAATTTTGAGGAAAAAGATATTAAAGTTTATTTCTGCTCTATACGACATCCACAAGGGAATCCAGCGGAAAGATACATAAAAGAAGTTCCACCTATTACTCTAATGAAGAAAATTGGACCAGACAGACCTTAGATACTAAAGCAAGAGGAAATAGAGATAGAAGAATTATTAAATGAAGCGAGGAAAAGGTTGATGAAAATCTTGAACAATTATGAGAGGAAGCAAAATGAAAAAAATCATGAAAAAAGGAAAATTTAAAATAGGAGAGCAAGTAACTATAAGACGACTTCATGAGGCTGATAGGTCAAATAAAGTGTGCGCGAAATTACTGCTACCACATGAAGGACCGTACAGAATAATTAAGAATTTTAATGACACCACACATGAGTTAGCTGATGTACGAGTTGATAGGGTTAGAGGAAAATTTCAATGATATATCCATATAATATTAATAAATAAAAGGTTAAGCAAGTGAAAGAAAGTAAAATTTGCCTTTGTTAATATTCGGAAAATTAAAGTTTATTACTTGGGAAACGTTGAGGTGATATTTATATTGTTAAATATCATGGTTAGTTAGATATTGTCTCAGAGTAAAAGTTACATTAAACATTGGAATTGATTAAGGATATATGTGAAGCGCAAGTTGCAGAAGTTCAAATTAATATAAATCTAAGTACAAATGTGATTATGGGATATGCTGTTAGCTAGTTAATTCAAATTTCATAAGTATTAAATTATTAACATGGCTGAACAATATAATTTTCATGTTAATAGTTTCCGAGCAGCTTCGGAAGTGTAAAGTAAGTAGTTGATTCTATAAAATTGATGTAATCCATATGAATAAGTAGATTCTAGTCTGGTAACATAATATGCTTCTATTCTAAAACAAAAAGAAAAGAAATTGTATCAATTAACATAGGAGTAAACTATATGCTAAAGTGTATGAAAATAGAGCAGATTTAATAAGATTCATACAACTTATACGTAAATAATGCGAAATTCAACCAATAACGTGTTAATAAATTACATATTAGTGTGTACAGAAAGTGTTAAAACTTAAATTAACATTATGGTAATTTACGTGTAAAAATTGAGAAGCCAGGTTATGTTGATTACAAACATAGATGTTGAGATGGAAGTCTTCAAAATAAACCATAAGTGTGTTAGAAACTGGTGTATCCCCATGTATTTTGGGTCATATAATCCATTTCTGTCCGTAGTTTTCCTGTAGGAAGTAGATTAAGTTAGTTATAACTTATAAGTTAATTTGTATATGAAAATTTGCATGTTTATTGAAATTTAGATAGGAGGTAGGACAAATGTGATATCTATGGAAAGCAAATTTTGTGTAGAATTCAAAAATAATTCTGTTTTTAAGATCTGTTCTCATATAAGAAAGTTATGTGTAAAATTAGTAATTTACAAATTTCTGAAAATGGTTGGCCAATCAGAATTAAGCTTTGTTATGTTTGTATAGACAAAATACTATAATTTGATTGGTTGTTAAGCAAGAATAGCACAAGAAGCTGTTATATTTCTTCCGCATTATCTGTTAATTCCTCAAAGTGAGAACATGTCACTCGGGGTGTACAAGAATTACAATTTAAAATGAATTGTGTTTCGTATAACCTAAATAGTTGAAATTCCAATATTGCCATAAGTTAGGTTAACGTGAATATTTGTCCGAGTGATGTGGTATCGTTAAACAATTTAAAGTAAATCAAGTAAATCAATTATTTCGATTAATATAAAATTATTATAACGAAATTAATATGGTGCTATCATTTTAATAGAATTAAAATTCAAAAGTTTCAATTAAATAAAAATCGAATGCATACAAAGTTATTGTAATATATGATACAATAACCTTAAATTAAATTATTATATTTGAAAATATAGTATAAAATCAAAGTGCTTCTGAAAAGTGTTGAAGAAAATATTTATGCAGCATACCTGTACATGATTACGCTGTAGATCTTCCACCATTGGATTAAATATTATTTATGGAATTCGAATTAGTTCTGATTTGGATATTGGAACATCAATACTGAAAATTGAAGCAACTGAAAGAATGCAAACATAAATGTGAGTATATGAATCTTATATTTTTATTTGAGGTTACGTTGAATATTATTATTGTTCACCACCTATGTTCAGTGTGTAAAGAATTTGCGTAAATTATATACTAGTCTGGAAATAGTACAACCATTAATTAATTTTTATAGTGATTCAATATCATGTTAAAAATCAAAGGATACTTACCGAAAATATATCTTCGTTATTGTTTAGTGATGATAAAATATGTGCACAAATTCAGCTCAGTGATAATCGCACGCGCGAACATGTTATATAATTACTGGTGATGCAAGGTGTATGAATAAAGTTGAGAATATATAATTCCAGATTTATTTTAAAATCACAGTTGATTTTATTTTGGCAAAAGGACCTAACGCAAATGTTTAATATTTTTTTTTGACACTGAACTAATATTGAACTCTATCCCCTGGAATGCTAGTCGATGCAATTTTATTAAACAAGATTATCACTAATCGTCGTAATAAATTAATGATGGCACAACGTGCTGAAGTTGTAATCAAATACATTATACTTTATTAACGCAATTCACCTCAAAATATTTCATGGGACTCAAACGTGGTGATAATTATAAATACATTAATAAATATAAATTAATACATTGCAAGAAATTTATGAATTTCACTGATGTCAATTTTAATAATTTTATTAAAATTACATCGTATATATATATATATATATATATATATATATATATATATATATATATATATATATATATATATATACATTGGATTACTCAGTGGCTCTGTGGTACATGTGACAGAGTTGTAAGTGAAAGGTACCAAGTTCGAATTTGAAAGTAGTCAAGTGTTTGGGAAAAAATCACAACATACGATTTCGACTCAAGTCCGAAAACAGTCCTTCTTAGGACTAAGCCCGATGACGGAAGCAGAATCCGCTTCCGAAACGTTGAGCTCAGAAAGCAAAAACTTTGGAAATTCGCCGATCAACTTAACTAATATGAAACCACTTATAATACTTTACATGTTATTTACTGTATTTTCGATGTAACTATGTAACAGTTTGTTTATTACTAGTATCTAAATAAAAATTAAACAGACAGTTAGCTTGGTCTAGTTTAACCCATTAGTGCATGAAGTTTAATTATGCAGTTTTTTTTTAATTTTTTTGCTTAAAACTTCCCTTTATACTCGTAATTAACTAAAAAATATGTTTGTATATTTTATTTTACTTTATATACAGAAAAAAAACAGGTGTCCATTTAAACGGACGCTATGCATAATGAACCGTTAGGAACTTACATATTTAAACTTAAAACTATTACGTATGAAATTTCAAAAAACAATTTTTAGGGTGTAGGCCAATGTTACATTTACGGCACATAAAATGAGCTTTTTTTCCACACTCAGCACAACGTCTTTCAGTAGAATTGTATTCTACCAAATGATTCCGTCCGTCATGTCTTGATTCTTGGGAACGTGGTTGTGTAATTCGTCCTCTGTTTGATGGAGTACCGTACGTCGTTAATAATTGTGGGGCATACCTCTTTCATAAGATACCATGCGTTTGTTGTCGATACATCCAAGAAGTATACAAAAATTGGCCACCACCACTTTCTCTGCCGAATCCTAGTCCTGTATGCCGCCACTGCTTGGTCTATTTTATCTATCCCTCCCATGCCTTGATTGTAATTATAAATACAGAGGGTTGCTTTACAATTATCCTAGCCTTGCAATCTCGGGAGTATCTAGTGCAGGTACCTTCAGTTACTCGATCATAATTAGTAATGCATGACACCACTTTGTTGTCTTTCCATTTTATGACAGATATTTTATTTTCACTATCGGTAGTAACTTTATAGAATCCCCTATCTTGCTTTTCCATACTTTTCTTATCAGGAAGTAAGCATTTACTAGTTCTACCGTCTTGGATTGTAGCTGTAGCGCAATAACCTTTTTCTGCTAAATGATACAGTAATTTTGCCGACGTAAAATAATTATCAAAAAAAAAATTTGTGTCCGCTTTTAGGTGGAATTTCAGCTCGTTCAATTAGTGACATTACAGTATCTCCGCCAAGACCAAACGTTTTGTTTTTGTTGTCACTTTTTCCGGAATATATCTCAAACGATACCATGTAGCTTTCTGCTGTACAGAGGGCCCAATTTTTAAAGCCAAAACGAATTGGCTTTCCTTTTATGTACTGTTTGGCATAATGCCTCCCGTAATAGAGAATCATGCTTTCGTCTATTGATATGTTTTCCTTTATATACGCATGATATTTGAATTTTTCGTTAAGATGTGTTACCATAGGTCTTAGTTTGTACAGCCGGTCATTTTTATCGATATGGTCATTGTCATTGAGATGGAAATTTCTTAGAATTCGTTCGAATTTATTCAAACGCATACTATTCTGAAGAATCACTGGCACATCTGGTAAGCTTGACCAAAACAGTCGTTTATTTGGATATTTTGCATATCCAGAAAGAAGTAGAGTGCCTATAAAAACCACAGCTCATCCATATTCATGTTCAGTGGTTTATTTTTTTGTGATGAGTACAGATTACTTTGATCTAATATTAGTTGAAGAATGTTCTCAGAAAAAAACAACTTAAAAAAATCTAAAGGAGAGTTTGCTGCTTGAGCTTCAACGGAGGGTGATTTACCTTGGCAGTTTATAACCATATCGAATGATGGAACTTTATTCTCTTCCCATTTAAATGTGTGTGGATATTTCACGTTCGTAGCCTTTTTATCAAGACGAATATATTTGGACAGAGGTTCATCGTCACTACAATCAAATTCGTCATTGATGGTTTCTTCCCTTTCCGGACTAGGAAGCTTCTGTTCACCCCGTTGTCGCACTTCACACTCAGTATTCAACATTTTGGGGCCCAAATAATTCAAATTTGCAGCGTATTCATCATCACTGAGATCTTCGTCACAATTTGTTTTTCTTCCTTCTTCGGGTGGCAACGCATATATATCAAGCTGCGTATCATCGTCATCCTCTTCCAGAGCTTGAAGGAGCTCATTTAACGATAATCTAAAAAACGTGTGAATCTAAGAAACTAATTATGAAAAATAAAAATTTTTTTTATAAAATATTACCGATTAGCATAGTGTCCGTTATAACGGACGACGAGAGAAAAGTACTGTGTATGCGTAATAAAAACATTTTGCCAACTCAGATGTTCAAGAACATGAAAAGAAAATAGTGCTTTATAATATAACCTAACCATAACCTCGAAATACTTGCATGTATTCAATAAAAACTTATTACACTTACCCCTTGCCCCTATTGCAGTATAATGACGGATCCATAACACACAATAACACTTATTACACACACAAGGTGGATGAATTTTTAAGTAATTAATTTTTTACTCCTAAAACATTGACCAAGCATGTAATGTATTAGCATGAAATAAGTGAGGTTAAGATACTACTCCTCCTACAGTTAAAAAATGGCGCGTCCGTTTAAACGGACGCTATGCACTAATGGGAACGCATTATAATATATATTTCCAATATTTTCAGTAAAATCTGATATTTTTAGTAATATTTAAATTAGTTCGTGTTTATATTGCTGCCTTTCACATTATGTACGTAATGTTCTGACAGCAATTTTTGATATGTAGGAATTATTGAATACGAGATAGAAATTGAATGTTGAAAGGTGCCTTCAAATTAAATGTTTGATTTCGATTTTCAATAAGATAAAAATTAATATATATGCTGAATTTATTTGTCAACCATAAAACATGAAAAATCAAGCAATTTGAACATCTCTGGAAATGCCAAATGTCAAGTGCGCTTTACCTACAATATGCATAGAAAAGTTCAGTTCTTGTTTGGTTTAAGTTCTACATACACCGGCGACTATTTGTATTGACTGTACATTATAACATCTTACTCTGATTTCTTTTGATAAAACAGGAATCAACAGTCCTTATGCAATATAAATTACCTATTTTATAATTTTTAACATAATTTGGATTATGAAGATATTCGAACTAGCCTTTTAATATATTGTAAAGTGTAATCACAGATGTAAATATACTAGACCACTTAGTACTAACACTTCTTCTCTGTAAAAACAAAAGAAGGCAATTTAATTTATATACAATAATAAACAGCAAATATTTAGTATTTCCTATATACCCAGTACGCCATTAACTATTTATTGAGAAAACAAGCATAGCATGACAATGAATTAATTCCAAATCATTTTCAACCTTTCCTATATACACAATTGTTGTCTTCGAAATTTTACACATTACAATAAAAGATCACACTGTATCTTACATTAGAATAAATTTACATGTTAAGCACCTATAAAAGTGCATGTATACGTTAAATAATTAAGAGTGTTTTATATTGTCGTTATATAATACCCTGGCATAGTGTTATTGCCACTTCGATTAGGTTTACCACAGTTGTAGGGTTTTACCATTGACTTTAATTTAAAGTCAATGCTTTTACTAATACTTCACACCCTATTTAGTCACTATTACATAGAACATGTCGTTTTAATACAATGTATCATGGCGTTAATATATAACTTTTTTGTTAATAATGATTAAAAAGTGAATTGACAATACAAAAACTTAATACATACATGATGTCTGAATAAATATTTATTTATTCCAAGTTTCTAACCACTCCAAACGTTTTTTTCATATTTTAATTAATTTATACTCTTTTCTTTATCACAAAGAAATAATAGCGAGTTTAGAAAATATTCATTATGTTTTAGCAGCTGTTGCTTTATTACAGTTTCTCTTACTTGAATTTACTTATCTTGTTCTAAAACTTCATACTTTATACTTGTTTAACATTACTATATTAAAACATTTAGGTATTGTGGTGGCATTAACATTACAAGTGTGGTAGCTAACTTAATCCCTAATTTACTTATGAAGTTGTATCTTAATAGAGTAACACCATTACAAGCTTTACCATTTAGATTAATTTCAATTGATCCTAAAGGATTGACTAACACTGGTCAATGAACTGTAACTTCCGTTTTTAGGTATTTGTAATACAAAACCCTCAGTAACATATTTTGAAGTGCCTAAACTTCGCTTAGTAGTGTTACGAAATTCCCTTTGTTAATGCAAAAGGACTAATCTGAAGATACTAAATTTAAAAATTCCTTTTTAACACTCTTCTAGCGTGCACATAGAAGTCTGCTTCAGTAACCCTCTCAGCTGTAATGATGAATTTTCACCATTCATACCATTTGTATGTCCGAATGGAGCAATGGAGAGGAATGCTGTGAATACAGCATGCATACAAAGTAAAAACATTTTCAGAGAAACGAATCCGAATCAATCATGTGATACATGCATAACACGGATTTAGTCGATCGTCAATAGGAGGCTGAGGTTTGTGGATTAATCTGAGAGACTGCATTACATTTTATATACGATAAATATTTTTTATATATTTATGTATTTTTTATTAAATGGCATATTAAAGAAAATATTAAACTTCAAGTATAGCTATAATTTGCTATACTTTCTTTCGTTTTTTTCCCAGGTAAGTATTAGTTACAGATTTCGAATTTGGCTCATAAAATATTAAGAAAACAAATTTACGTGGAGTATGTAAATAAAACATCTTTTTAATGCAATTTTTAAACTATGAATGCAAAATACGTAGATGAACAATTACCTACTGGTTACGACACTATTTAATTATTTAGTTACATTGCGTTCAGATCCACTAAGATTGTACAAAACTTAAATTAAAAAAATTGACACTAAAAGCTTGAGGTTTCATCAAATTTTGAAAAAATAGTTGAATTGTAAATCGGACAGACTCCAGATAGATTGACACATAGAACACTCACAAAACGGACCATCAGCTCAGGTACCGTTACATTATACACTGCATATTTAGGCCTTTTATATTCTACGACTTATGTTATGTTTTTTTCTTTCGAGTTACTATACCACCAGGATTCTTGGTTAAAAAAGCACATCAAGTGGTAAAGATAACTTTAATTCATAGACATGTGTCATAGACATCCATCTACTATATACTTTACATTGCTGCATATGTTGTTCCTGTGAGGATAAGTAATATCCAGACAGTTAACAAAACTGCTTACCTTCTCTTGTGTGTGCGTGTGTGCGTGTGTGCGTGTGTGCGTGTGTGCGTGTGTGCGTGTGCGGTGGTGTGCGTGTGTGCGTGTGTGCGTGTGCGTGTGTGCGTGTGTGCGTGTGTGTGCTGTGTGCGTGTGCGTGTGTGCGTGTGTGCGTGTGGTGCTGTGTGCGTGTGTGTGTCGTGTGTGCGTGTGTGCGTGTGTGCGTGTGTGCGTGTGTGCGGTGTGGGTGTGCGTGTGTGCGTGTGGTGTGTGTGCGTGTGTGCTGTGTGCGTGTGTGCGTGTGTGTGTGGTGTGCGTGTGTCGTGTGTGCGTGTGTGGTGTGTGCGTGTGTGCGTGTGTGGTGTGTGCGTGTGTGCGTGTGTGTGTGGTGGTGTGCGTGTGTCGTGTGTGCGTGTGTCGTGTCGTGTGTGTGTGTGGTGTGTGTGTCGTGTCGTGTCGTGTGTGTCGTGTGTGGTGTGTGCTGTGGTGTGTGCGTGTGTGGTGTGGTGCTGTGCGTGTTGTGCGTGTGTAGTGTGTGATCGTTCGTTGCGTGTGTGTGTGTGTGGTGTGTACGTGTGTGCGTGTGGGTGTGTGCGTGTGTGCGTGTGTGCGTGTGTGCGTGTGCGTGTGTGCTGTGTGTACGTGTCGTGTGTGCGTGTTGTGCGTGTGTGCTATGTTGTGGTGGGTGTGGTGTTTCGGGTGCATTGTCGGGCGTCGTGATCAAACAGCATTTAGTATAAAACCTCTCTGATCGTTGCACTACTCAAGCAAATGTTGCTTCTCCGAAGGATGTCATCTGTATGAATGGCTGGAAATTTAGGGATGACACAGCATGTACAGCTGATACTTGTGTGCCTTGACAATCTTCTACACCGTAGTGTAGTGAATTTGTAAAGATTCTTAGATCTATCTCAAATTGAGGCGGGAATTTTCGGGGGCTGACAATGGGACAATTGGGGAACGCAATGCTGAACAAATTACATTTGCAAGATGCACTGTAAAACGTCTAGTGGAAAAGCAGCATCAAGAGTTCAATTTCAATCATAATTTAAAATTTTGGTCTATAGCTAAAGCGATCAATACCAAACTGTCGTACATCTTCATTTCCCCGTAGGACATCTTTTGATGGATCTGCAGACAAAGACATTTTCTTTGTAGCTTCATTTCCGTCAAGCTCGCGTCTTATTTATGCTGGATAAGATATGCCTCTAGTCAACTCTTCATTATGCTCTATGAAACCAATTCATTTTATATACAAAAGAATCGACTCACAAGCACACTCGAAGCACAATTTTAAGAACCATTTATTTCAACAAAAAGATTTAAGAAATTCAAGTTTTCGCTTTGGTAGTAAGGACAGGACACAATGTTTTCCCTATTTGATTGCACTCACAACATAACATAACATAACCTTCACTCCATTCCCTTGCGTGGTAAGCAAAATAATCCCTGCTTCCTATTTATTTTTCATTCACAATATTTCTCCATGCTTTTCTATCTCTGCATACCTCCCTAGCTTCCGCAAGATGCATACATTGTCTCTGACTTGTCCTTTTATTTTTAAAACTCCTCGCCACACTCCTTCACTATACAATCATTCTGTATCTTATCCCTTCTCGTTTTACCGCATGCGCTTCTCAGAAATTTCATACCTACGGAATTTATTTTTCTTTCGTGCTTTTTTTGACATATCCATTTCCCACTTCCATGCAGTGCTGACGGGACAAACCAAGGCCACAGGAGGCCGGTAACTGCATCCCCTCTCCTGATGTGACGTAACGATTGCCGATTCACTTCGATGCAATAAAAATATTGCCACGTGCTTAATTTTAGTGTTTATAGCTTCAACGGGGTAGTGTTTAAATGTAGAGCCCTTTTTGTAATAGACATAATAAAACGAAAGGTTTTATTAAACAACTATTTTTAGCGCATTTTCTCAAAAAAAAAGGCGCTATTTTATTGTATTCCCTAATGCACTTTTCCGGTGGCGTGGAGAAAAGAAATCATTGGATACAAGCAATTCATCGCAAACATTTTGTGCTTACAGAATTTTCAAGAATATGCATTGAACGTTTTGCAGATAAATGTGTAATTCGCGAGAATCGGGCAGTTAGACAGGATGGTACCGTATGATTTGTTTCACAAACGTAGTTAAAATTAAGCGACGATGCATATCCAACGATATTTGAAAATCAACCCGATTGCATGACGGTTAGTTTGCAAAAAAAAAACGTACAGATCCTAACATTAAAGCCGAGGAAACTTTCAAAAGGAAGAAAGAAACCGACCAGTTAGCAAAAGAAAAGGATTCAATTAGAGATTTAGGTTGTTTTAAGATATACCACACGGAGCCGCTTGCGCCA
Organism: Vesta saturnalis; assembly: GCA_036346205.1. Taxonomy (NCBI): domain Eukaryota; kingdom Metazoa; phylum Arthropoda; class Insecta; order Coleoptera; family Lampyridae; genus Vesta; species Vesta saturnalis. The sequence continues at coordinate 1,089,168 of JARFJB010001999.1, forward strand.
ATCGGCACGCCAAATTGTTAGACTTTCTATGCCTTCTTAAAACACATAGATTGTCAGTTTAAGTTACAAATTACAGATCTCTACTTATTAAGCAAAATTTAACTGTCCAATTATATTTTAAAAACCACGAAGTTGTCAATGACGAACTGAAGAGTATTTTAGGAAAGGGTTTTATAAGTTTCTGTAAGAATAAAAATATAAGAGTTTGTCTATGAATGTGAATGAAATATAATCTTTGTGCTTTTGTTTGATTTTTTAATAGTTGACATTCACAAATATGAGTTTATTGCAAACTGCAATTGTGGTCGGTGTGGTTATATTTTATGCCTTTCCTACTGTGTTAATTTTTGTGGTTTATCTCATAATATGTGTACCTACCTAATAAAAAGTTTACATATTACCTGAGCTTGAGCACACACTTAGTTTATAAAATTTTCCCCACGCACAACTTTACTAGCATGAATCGCCAGCTGTGACGTCACGCGTCGCAGTTCTTTGCCTCTATTAAAGGATGCGTTGGACAAACACTCCACTATAGATTGCTCGTTTCGCAGCTAGACTCATGCTTTAGTTTTCCATTATCTTCCACATACTTCCAAGCACTTTCCTTCCAGCATTGGCCCTTTGTCCAATGTCGCCGATTGAACATCACAAGCAAGTACACGGGCACCCTTCCCTCCACTTTTTTTACGTCACAAGCCCCGCCCCCTGGGACACCTTTCCCAACACTTTTGTACTCTCTCACGTGGTAGGAGTATATTTGGAGGGTGAGGTGGGCTTCCCTTCGGGCGCCATTTTCAACCCTTGGGCCCCTAATTTGATTTTATTAAGAGCTTTTTTGGCTGTATACCCCTTGGAAGTTAGGCAATTGTGCACACATGCAGTGTTCTATACGAGGGTGTTAGTCCACGCCCCACTTTTTCATTGGTTACGGCGGGAAATTTAAAAATGTTTTTTAGTAATAAAGAGATTCTTGTAAGACAGGTGTAGGATCTACCACTGGGACCTAGTCCTGCGCGGGAAATTTGAAATTATTTTTCATTATAAAGAGGTTCTTGTAAGAGAAGTATAGGAACTTCCATGTAGGTCTTCAAAACTTGTTCTCGGCCTTCGCCGCCTGTCGCGGCCCCCTTGTTGGTAATGGTATGGGGCCCTAACCTTATATATAAGTGCAGAAACTTGTTCTCGGGCCTTCTCCCCCTGTCGCGGCCCCCTGGCTGGTAATCGCATGGGGCCTTAACCTTATGTATAAGTTCAGAAACTAGCTCTTGGCCTTGTCCCCTATCGTGGCCCCCTTGGTACAATTGTATGTGGGTTCTAACCTAATCTTACAGTTGTAGGCCTTCGCCCCCGTCATAAAAAGTTTGTATTCTAATAAGCCATCTAGCGCCATCTAGTATCGTATAGACTAATGAACATTTTCTGTAATGGTTTATTAACAAGTCAGTAAAGACAAGACCCAGCAGCGTTCTCGTTTCTCATGGGTTTCGCTCTTTAAGGTGTACCCGTTATCGAGAGAGCATTATTATAATGTATTCTCTTTATGAGCCAACATCAACGGACATTAGAGATTTTACTGACTTGTTAACAAACTATTACAACACAACCGTTCAAGATGGTGATGGAAACGATGACGTCGATGAGCTGAATGTATCTCACATCCAAGGTGATAGTGATGATTCACAGAAGAGGAAGAAGAGCGATGAGGTAGAGGAAGACGAGTCTCAAAACCATAATGATGATAGAGATGAATCACGGTTCAAGAAGAAGAAGACCGATAAAGGATGTGATTAAATAAATGCTGTATTGTTGTTTATAATAATAATATTTTCAAACGCTAAGCTTTCCTTCAATTTCGTTAATGAACTTGCTTTTCCTAACGGTGTTTGAACCTGCACGCTGCAGTTAATGCGCAAGGGCGGTTAGATGGGCAGCTACAATAAGTGTGGCTTTCTTTTGCACTCTGTGCGTTCAATCATACTGCTATTTTTTGAATTGAGACGTGATTTTGTGTGATTAAGTTGAATCAGTTTGGTATTGAACAGATTTGATTTGATTAATTGATTTGTGTTTAAGAGAGAGACGCGGAGAGACGAACACCATCAACCTCTATTATAGAGAACATTCATTAGACTTTACACCACTATATTGCACCACAAATAACCCTAATTAGTCCTAGAAGTATACCGCTAGGTGGCGCCACCTCTATTTCAGAAAAGATTCACTAGTTCAAAAATATACCACTAGATGGTGCCACAAACAAAACCCTGATTAGTCCTAGAAATATAACACTAAAACAGGAGGGCGCAGGCCCTAACACAGTTTCTGGTGTTATGTCTTATAAGCTAACAATAGGTCCCTTATTAGAATACAAGTTCAAATTTCTCACAATAAGTAATCAGATTGTAAACACTTAAATACAAATCCAAGTTCAAATTTCCCCTCACAGATGGCGTCACAAACAAATTCAAAATTTTTTGTCGAGGGGCGAGGGCCTGAAGGTAAGTTGCTAATTATACCCCTTATTATAATACAGATTCATATTTACAACCATAACATGCAGAGACTTAAATACGAATACAAATTAAAATTTTCCGCATTGGGGCCTCTGCAAGGGACAAAGCCCCGAGGGCAAGCTGCGCAGCCCTACACCTGTCTTACAAGTTAGTATTACGCTCATTATTATTATACTACAAATTCAAATTTTCCGTCAAGGGTACCAGGACATACACGAAGGCCTACGAACAAGTTGCGATCACGACAAGGGGCAGAGACCCGAGAACAAGTTGCGACACCCTACACCTGTCTTACAATCTCGGTTATGCTCGGGAAGGGTTTGTGTGGGATCACCGAAACAGCCTTCGTCCGAAAGCCTCGCGTCACAAAATTTTACCTATATGAGATATGATATCGCAAAGATCTGCCGGTCATAACTCAAAATGTTTCCGTAACTACACTCTAATATCTTCCCCAGGGGCATTTTTATAAATCTAAAAATCCCTTTTTCGACGGTTCATCTGAGACAAAACCTGTATGTAAAGTTGTATTATGTGATAGCATGGCAGGGCCTTATCTGTAAAAATTCAAAGTTTAAAAGAGGTCGGTATACTTAATTTGATTTTAACCCTTTCTTTGGCAGAGGTAATTCAGCTAAGATAAAGGTTGTATGCTGTATAGAGGCAAAATCTAGCTTAAAGGAGAAGAAGGCACAAGCCATTTTTTCAGCGTATACACCACTATATTGAAGATGCTGTCTTATGTGTATTAGAAAACATGCTACTGATCCGGAGTTGGATAAAGAAAGATGTATGCGGTACAGCTTCAGGGGCGAAGAAGAATTGGAAGCCTATGTAGTGTTTCAAGGTAGCGTAGGGAACTCAGCTAATTTTTTTAAGAATAATCCCATATCTGTGTAATACTAATGGTAAAATAAAATATTACACATTAGCCCTTGCGTGTATTTAAAGTACAATTACTAACGGTTGAACATTATTATGAAGCAGCATCAGGGTATTAGGTGTTTTTACTAGTTAATAAGCTATAATCGCTCAAGATGAAGCGAATGAAGAAAATGATTATTATTTCACCTAATACTGGACCTTAATGTTTTTTACAACAGCAAATTTTTTAAATAATTTGTAAACAGATTAACTAACACGACGAAACTTTCCTATCATAATGAAGTTGTATGTCTGTTAAATAACAAAATGCATTCCATAAAAGCAGTTTTATCTTATAGGTGAAATCTTTTAAATGTATGTTGTAAATAACCATCGTTTTTGAATGTAAATTTATAAGTACCATATACATGCTAAATACGAGTTGCAGTAATCAGGTTTTGTGTATTACTCTCTAAATTAGATAATGATAGGATAACAATAGCCAATTTATATCCAACTATTCATAAGCAGAAAACGTGTTTAGTGAGGCTACATGTGGATACGTTGTATAAGAAAATATTTCAGTTCAACATATGGTTATTATTAGAACAGTTGAAAGAAAAACACATCTGAAGGTATGCGTATTATTTTTTAATATATATTTTACTTGATATTGCTAACAAAAATGTCGATAAAGATTTTTAAATGTATTATTACTCTTATAAGGTGACGTCCTAAAATCAGATCTATAATAGCTGGTACGTATTCGTGGACTTTAAACTTATTGTTATTGATTCATATATAATAATAAACCATTAAAACTCTACTCTATGTTATATATACATAAGTAATTATTACTTTCCAGTTCTATTAATGAGGTTTTTGTAGCTGTTAATGAACGCGTTTCTATAAAACAATTTTGTCTGTATGTAATTGATCAGACATAATTCTTCGAATGTATAGGTGGTGACTATTTAGACTATACAAAAAGCACCATTTCATTAGGGTAGAATTTATTTATTATTTCACGTAATATTTAATTTAGACCTTAATGTATTCAGTTTTGAACTGTAAGCGGGTTTCCGCGAAGTGTAAAACATGGTTTACTGATTTTGGTTGATTGATTGAGATTGATCTGATTAATTTGATCGAGCATAATTTTTTTGAGATTGAATGATTAATTAATTCATTGACTTGTTTGTGTGTGAGAAAGAGCCAAAAGGGAGGGAGAGAAACGGATAAACGAGAGAGGAGAGAGACGTGCATAATCAACTTCTATTACAGAAAATGTTCATTAGTCTATACGCCACTAGATGGCGCTAAAAATCAATTTTAACTCAAAGGGGGCCAAGGCGCAGACCCTGATACAAGTCCTGTCTTACAAGGCTAGGGCCACCTTATTAGAACACAATTTTTTTATGACGGGCGAAGATTAGGTTAGAACCCACATACAATTGCACCAAAGGTCCACGATAGGGGCCAAGGCCCAAGAGCTAGTTTCTGCACTTATATATAAGATTAGGGCCTCATACCATTACCAACCAGGGGGCCGCGACAGTTGGCGAAGGGCCGAGAACAAGTTTTGAAGACCTATATGGTAGTTCCTATACTTGTCTTACAAGAACCTCTTTATTATTAAAAACATTTTCAAATTTCCCGCCATAACCAATCAGAATGCAGAAACTTGGTCCTCCAATCAGAGCACAGCGGCTGAGTAGTGGGGCTAAGGACCAATCAGAAGCCAGTGAGGCGACTGGACGCACAACCAATCAGATAAAAGTGGAGCGTGGCCTAACCTTACACCCTTCAATAGAACACTGCATGTGTGCGCTATTGCCTAACCTCCAAGGGGTATACAGCCAAAAAGGCTCTTAATATAACCAAATTAGGGGCTCAACTCCGCCCAAGAGTTGAAAATGACCCCCGAAAAGAAGTCGATTTCACCCTCCAAGGGGACGCCTCCCACGTGGGCGAGTACAAAAAGTGATGGAAAAGGTGTCCCAGGAGGCGGGACTTGTGACGTAAAAAAGTGGAGGGGAGGGTGCCCGTGTACTACTATCACAATTGTAGTTCTGTTCACGTTTACTTTTAAGTCCATGCTTTTACAGACTGTATCAAACTTCTTCAGGGCAGTTTGTAGCTTATCCGCACTGTCACTTAATAAGACTGCGTCATCTGCATGCACCTGAAGTCGTACATTTACGTCATCAACCATTACACCATTTGTATCTGTACATGCTTCCCTAACATATTTATCCATGTATACATTGAAGAACTACGGTAGCATCACACAGACTTGTCGCACTTCTTGCTCAATATTAAAGTATTCAGTCACACCTTACCTTACCCCAACACATACCCGGTACCGTTATATACTGCTCTGATTCCGTTTATTAGACCTTTAATTACGCCATATTCATTTAATGTTTCCCACATATTCTCCCTATTAACTCTGTTACATGCTGTCTTCGGATCTACAAACGCACAGTACAGCTACCTTTTTACACTTAAATACTTTTCGATCACCTGCTGTAGGGGAACCATCTGATCAATACATCCTCTCCCTGGCACGAAACCACCCTGAACATCCCAAATATTAGTTTGTGCAGTTTCACGTACTCTACCATTCAGTATTCTTCCAAATACTTTACCAGATACACTGAGCAAACTTATTGCTCTGTAGTTATTGTAATCACTCTTGTTCCATTACCCTTATACAGTGGTACAATGATCACGATCTTCCAATCACTCGGAAGTTTTCCACACTTAAGGCATACATTGAAAAATGCACACAATCTTCGTATAAGCTGTGCACCTTCATACCTTAGCATTTCACGCCTGCTCCTTTACCGTTTTTCCACCTACCTACCGTTTACTCTACCTTATTTATCCCAATATCTTTCTCAGTTTCATTCACCATTGCTTCTACATTCCCGGCATATAACCCTTCAGTCTTGTTTTCCTCACTACTGTGCAGCTTTCCGAAATATTCTTGCCAGATTGTGAGATGATGAAATCCTCACTTCACAATCGTCTCATACAATTTCGTTGCTCGTATCCATCACTTCTGCAGCGTTCTGTTTTGGGTCACATTTTGCATTTTTGACTCATTTCCGTTCTACACTTTCTCTCCTTGCACAGTCGTCACTTCCTCTTTATTTATTCTCACTGCCTCCTTCGCTTCTTTGTTTTTTAGTCTGTACACCTCATACAATCGCCTTTTCTCAGTTTCATTTTTTGTAGCAATCATTGCCATGTACGCATCTTTTTTCTTACTTACTGCCTTTTTTACCGATTGATTCCACCAAGCACATTTTTTTGTCTAGCTGCAGTCGCTATTCAGCTCGGCACAATTGACAACACAGTTTTTCAGGCTTGTACATGCACTTTCAAAGTCAGTGTCTCTCATTTGTTCGTTCCAAATTGTTTCATTTACATTCAACTCTTTACTCACAGTATCTGAGTACTTCATTCTCGCACCGTTATCTACCAGTTTGTATATCCTAATTCTGGACGTTCGCACTACGCTCGCTTTCCTTCTCCAGACCCATATTTGCCCTAAACATACTCTCGATATAACCAAAAAGTGGTACGATCCGCGCATTACTTTTGTGTCTCTCACCAGGTTTCCATGTCGTTCATCATACACTACCAAGTCAATCATACTTTTAGATTCTCCTCTTTTCCATCTATACATATGCACATTTTTATGTTTAAACCACGTATTAGATACAAACAGGCTTCTCTCCACATAGATGTTCACCAAGCGTGCCTGCAATTTGATTCTTGACATATGGTCATTAACACTTTTCTAAATTGATTGGATAATTGAACTTAGTTTTACCTATTTATAACAAATTTGACGATATATTCTTCGTTCTGGGATGTTGAAGGATCGAGATCCAGAACATCAGCTTGCTGACACCGTATATGGTTTACTGTTTTCATGACCAACAAATTATTGACAACAAAATTTATTCTTGCTAGTATAAATTATAGTATAAATACGAATGAGTAGATTAAATAAACTCCTCTGTTAAACTATATTTGTGCTTGTAGGAGTAAAACATAAAATTCTAGCCTAATGAAATTATTCCACGATTTTATAAAAGAAAAAGTGTATATTGTAATTACAGAAAAGTGTTACAGCATAATTACAAAATGATTGATGGTTAATATCCTTAATTTAAAAAGAAAACAAACAAGTAATTAAAAGGGAAGCCTTCATCATGATATAACCTTAATTTAGCATAAACCTTCACATTCTGTAACGTTGATGAATTTAGCGAGCTACTTTTTAAAAAAAATAATCCCTTGAGAAAAAAGCGATCCTATATTTAAATAACTAAAGTTTTCCTATTTCTGGACAAGTTGTGAATATTGAATAGAGTTAATAACATTTTGCTTATTGCCAATGCATGGTTTCATTAAGAACATTAACAAGCAAAACAAATTCTCTTTCTTTCAAATGTATAAGAAAAGTAAGTCTACAATTAGTGAACATCTATTAATGTGTAACTATGCCTAGTTTACAAATAAACTCTGCTCAATTAAATGCCAAGTCACATAAACACAAATTGTATTTAACGGAAAACGGTGAGTTCATGGTCGTTGATCTAAAACACAAACAGAAATATTATTTGATGTTTGTACAAATATTTTGCATGTGTAAATTATCGGTACATCTGTAACAAACACCTCATTTACATGTTTATATAGTTCAGCAAATGTAAACAGAAACACAACATCATTGACACCTAAATTCTAAAATAAATACACTTTCTCTTTTGTGGAATTTCTAATTCGGTCTGTGGTAAAGTGAAATCCGTCATTAAGTATTAATGCCTTTTCCCAATATCTAATTCGCCCTTTGCTTTAAATTTGTAACTCTAGTAAACGCCCTGTATAACAAAACCTCAAAAATTGTAATTCAAGGTTTGTTTCTAATAGCATTAGAGGCCATAAATAAATTTCCCACGTAATATTTCAATTGGGTTTGTCTAAAATAAATTATTCATGTAATAAACATACGACATTATTAAGTTTTAACACAAACTTTAAGTGGATTAATCTAATACTTTATAAATGAAGGTTTAAGTACCCTAGCCACGATAATACAACTTCCCGGATTTGGAACGGTAAACGAGACGCAGGTTCATTAAACAGAATTTACTTATGATGTAATGAACTGTAAGGCGCTTTTAAAATACTGCAATATAGTATAGAAATGATAGGCCTAACCTTGTGAGTAATAAATAAATCAAGTATATAAATTACACTAACATTTACAAGAATAAAGTTGATAGGCGAAATACATGTTTTTAAAATTCCAAGCATGCAGATTACTACAACTGAAATTAATATCAAGGGAGTACTGCCAGACCTTTTACACAAATAGTTATGTCTTTATGGTAGACACGAAGAGATTGTTACGTTGCACAAATATTATATGCAGCACATAAAACATAATGTAACAGTATAACAGTATACAAAAAAGAGAAACGAAATCATTACAAATAATAAGTATTCGAAGGTGGAGTGCGATATTAGGCAAAATGTAATTAAAAAAATTTAATATATTATCGTTATCAGATATTAAATGTATTTTAAACTGAAAAATATATTGGTATTTTATTTACGTTAATTTTCTCTAAATTACACCAGTCCTCGCGTGCCATAGCAAAAATTACCAGTTACTAAAAGAATAAAATTTTTAGGGACTCTTGTCCCTGATCTAACGTCATTAGTATGTCAAAATACAGCCAAACGTTTCGATTAATTAAATTTTAATTTAGGAATTTTTGCCTTCAAATAACAGTACATGCTTAAAAATTGCACAGAATATATTTAATTCAAAATTCAATTTGTAAATACTTGATTGCTCTTGGCAAACCACCTCGTCCGTACTTCTCCCAAAGTCTAATTAGCTCGAGTGGAAATGAAAACAATGTGAATTACGAAATTTTAAGTACGTAGGACGTATTATTTTCGTGTAATCGAGGATACGCACACGCACAGACACACACACACACACTACTCACAAAAAATACGTCAAAAATGTATTGTACTCTTTTTTCTCAAAAAGATCTATCAGTAAGTCAACAAACTGGTGAAACACAAGGATTTTCCACTTCTTGATACCTTTGGATCTTTTATTCTAAGGGATAGTATACATTATTAAAATGATGATAACTGATTTGCCTTGTTTATGGCTGTATATATATATATATATATATATATATATATATATATATATCAAATGTATCAAACGAAATCGGTAACTTAATTTTTAGTATGTTACTTTCTCCTTAAAAATACGTCTATTCCTACCTTCAGTGACCCATGAGTGAGTTTAGTTTGAACATTATGTGATATGTAGGAAAAAGTTCCCAAATCTTGTTTCTAGGTTCTGTGACAACAAACAGTTTATTAAAGTGTACCTGCTGGAGATCAACTAAGTCAATAGTATGTGCATCTTCTAACAATTAATTGCCAACAAAATTCGTTTAAGAAATTTAATTAAACCATTTCAATCTTTATAAGAGAGTTCACATAAAATGACCATGGATGTAGGACTTAAGTACAACAAAAAATAAATAATTAGTTTAGAAAGTCCATTATGTGGTGGGGAGGGAAGATTAAATTTTAACCCTCTACCAAGTTGTAGCCATAAAAACTACCTGTGTGAAGTAAATAGTATTAAGTGAACCGTATGGCAAGTATTTCATGAAAAGGTGTTATAAGTAAAAAGACTTTATACTTAACTTAAGCATTGCTGTGTGGTGTGAATAATATGGAGTGACGGAAAAGTATTCGACGCCGCTCTGTTACATTATAGGGTGCTGGACGATGTGGGTTACGGCCTCTTGGAACCGTCCACAAATTAGTGAATTTATTAGTATAACAGCAATTCCAAGTAACTATAAAATGAAAAAGCTTTATAAACTAAACATCTTTTTAACATACATCTATTAATATTTAAAAAATTCTTGATAAATCGAATGGAACATCTAATAGTCATACTGAATTTATTATAGAATGATGATTATCACTGGAAGAAAAGAAGAAAACCCGCCTTCAGCAAAGAACATTCATAAAATAAATCTAGACACACTTCTATCCGGTAATAGTACCAACTTAAAAACTTTTCTCATCTACCAAAATAGTACTTTCATACTACAACCCCCAAGATTTAAAGTAGAACCTTTTAAGTACTTAAGATAACATAATCCTTCATAATAACTAGTGCAAAGCAATCTCAAACTAAATTCGATCTCCTCCGACCAAGTAGTTGACCAACTACTTGGTTGAATTACGCGATCATGCTTAATGATATCTAAACACGCCAACAAGAGATGCATTAAACCGCTCCCAGACAATCGATCTTTATTGAACGCTACCCTACGAGACAAACAACTGCACTCTCGTCACCTGCAACGGACTGTATTAAAAAACATTTAAGAACTTCTTACTAACATCTCAACAACCTATTGGTCGATGTTGCAAACTGACCACCAATCAGCGAGAGATTTAAGACCTTATAGACCAAACACACTGAACTTCCTGCAGAATAAAGAACTATTAACCCCTAGGCCAACTTACAACCCAATAAACGACTTAAAAAAAGCATTACGTTTACTTGACTACTTCGATAAAGGTCATACTGCAGCTCTTCTCTCAGATATCGGACTTCGAAAATCGTCCGATTCTCCTCTTTCGAAAAAGGCAACGGGCTTTAATTAATTCTTATAGCTCATGTGTCCTACTTCTCTAAATACTTTACACTCATACCCCCTTTTTGGTAACCTATGACCAATTGAATTTTTTATTACTATTATTAATAAATAATAATTGGTAGGACTTTCAGTTTTTGTTCTATAGACACACAGTTGAACATTTTATTAATTGTCCTATTGTTCAGTGTAGGGAGTTGTCTCCAACAGGTGTAAATTAGAAGTGAAGCAAAACCAGCATAACTTTGTTTAGTTATTTATGTGAAGTAAGCCTCAGACGTGTAGCAGATAATTCTTAAAATCAACAAAAACAAAGCGGAAATGTGGACAAATTAAAAACTTAATTAAAAATGGCAAATGTTTGCCATATAAAACTGATTGTCACTTGTACATTATACATATATTTAATCTTTATTTCAATTCACAAAGGAGGGGGCACGTTTTAAATGTAAAATACCTTTCGGTCAGAATTTAACCAAATTTTGATATGTTCTAGAACTTGACCAATTGATCAAATGTCTTCATTGCTCGAAAGCTCAAAGCTCAACAGTTTTTGATATACAGGGTCTGCAATATCACTATTTGATACTTTCAATATATCATAAAATGAACATTTTTGCCAATGTTAACGCAAAACTTAGTGAAATGTTATTTTCTTGTGCTACTGGTTACAACCTTTTCTTCACTTTCATTTTTTTTGTACATACACCTGATATACAGGGTGAGCCAAATATATGTATCTGAAAAGAATTATACGGTGGTATTGTTTTGATATTTTGGTGAATGAAAGTTAATACATATATATGTCCATTTAAATTATTATTGCAAGTTAAGACCCCTAGACGCCCGTTATACAGAGTGTTTCATTTCTTTAATAGATTTAATTGAGTATTATTATACTTCCTAGTTAATTTTCTGATAACTTAATTGAAATGTCTATATTAAAATAAACTATTTGCTAACTGTATATACCTACATAATAGTCACGATGTGTTTATACTGATACTGGGTGTCCAAGTACAAAGGACCAAACCGATATCTTAAACTTCATATAGGTACGGAAAAAACCGTTAACATAAAAAATCCCTTGCAATTGGATGTCGTTGCGAAATACAAAGCTTTTGGAGATTGACAGATAGAAAGGTTAGATGTGCTTCATTTATTACGCTCACTATTTTCTAATAAAGTTATATTTAGTATTTACTTATTCGTTTAAACCAAAACCGTAATGCGGTATTGCGCTTTTTCTTCTGCTTTTATTCGTACAACTAGATTTTTTCTGATTTTGCACTGTTCTTTCCGGTTTTCATACTACAATTATTATTTTTTTCTATTCCCAAACTTATAAAATAACAACAATATAGTAGGTGGCTATGAAACATCAAAAATTAATCCACTAATTAAGTGATATTGTTGATGCTTAGTTGCAAATCTACTTTTTGAATTAAAATCGTTGAAGAGTTTATGTGGAAAATGAATCGAATTCCATGTTTTGCTTGTGGAAATGCTTTAGTTCCTAGAGTTATGGTGAAAATAAGTGGTGAGGTAAATGCAAGAAAGCAGGAAATTGTGATTGCACGTCGCCGCGAAGCAAATCTACCAGAGCGGGTCATAATAGAAGAAACTCGAATCTGCAATGTCTGCAACATTTCTATTGTAAGGGAAATTCAAGCAATAGACAATAACCCAAATTGTTTGCCATTAAATGTGCTACAAAGGTCTACTCACTTATGCTGCATTTGTAACGATGGGAATGATATACATAAAATATCCATGAAAGGTAGAATTAATATTTTTGTCGAGTGCCAGAAAATACGTACTGCTGTAATATTCATTTGGATGAGAATGGTAATCTGTTTGAGTTTCTGCTCCCTGGGTTACGATATGTAAATCGGCCATTATTAGCAGGTAATGAGATTTATATTTTTTTACAAGCATTACGTAAGGAAATTCAGAAGAAAACCTACCACACGACTTACGAAGACGAAAATAACTTCACAGATTCTCAATTTAAAGCAGTTTCTCCTATAACCAAAGATCAATTTAATAATCTTTTCAACTTTTGTGACCCCGTTAGAATAGGAAATTCTTTGAGATATGTAAGTAAAAAATATCTCTTAGCATTCCTGTGCAAGTTACGACAAGGTCTTAGTGATAGTTTTTTAGCGGTTATTTTTAATTATTCCACAAGACAACAAGCCAGTTTAGCTATATTTCTAGTTAGACAATCTCTTCCTGCAAGATTTGTACCACAAAATATTGGATTTACTGCTACAACAAGAGACTGCTACATCGAAAATCATGTAACTCCTTTTGCAAATCGTCCATATAATCAAAACCTGGATCGGCCTCAAGTTATAGTGTATAATGACTATACTTATCTAGAAACAGAGAAAAGTTCTTGTTTTAAAGTGTTGCGACAGTCCTACTGTACTTATAAGGGTAAACATCTTATCAAGCCATCTCTGCTTGTCGCCCCTAGCGGATTTATCCTGGACATTCAAGGGCCATATTTCTCAAATTCTGAAAACAACGATGCTAACATACTTATAAGTGAATTTAATAGAGATGTGAATGGAATGCGTGAATGGTTTAATGAAGGAGATATTTTCATTCTCGACCGCGGGTACTTGGATGCTATTCCAGCATTAAATAGATTAGGTATTAATTTTAAAATGCCAGCTTTTTTGCCCAGAGGTCAGCTACAGTTATCCACAGAAGAGGCTAATCATAGTCGTCTCGTTACGAAAACCAGGTGGATCGTAGAAGCACGCAATGGGTACTTAAAATCAATTTTTAAATTTTTTAGCTTTAAGATAAAAACACCCCACATTTGTAATATTGCTGATTTTCTTAAAATTGCTGGAGCAATTATAAATAAATATTTTCCACCCATTTTAATGCAAGATGCTACTATTGAGCTAGCTGAAAATATTCTTCAAAAAGTTCAAGAGCCAAATGTTGTTCAAGCCAGGGTTGATGAGGAAAACTTACGCGCTAGAAGGGGGGGATGGGTTGATTTAAATGAAATTATCGTTCCCTCATTCCCACGTTTGTCACATTACTATCTTAAAGAGTTAACTGTAGGTATTTTTCAATTAAAGCTTGCTCCTTCTTATATATAGGACAATGAAATAGAGGACCGCCAGGTTTAATATCAATTTGATGAAAACTACGAACCCGGTTTTATACGGGTAAGTATATATTCTCGCCTCAGAAATGCTACTCGTTACCAGTTGTGGATTGAATTTGTGCCTAATAATGAGGAAGAAGAACCTAACCCAATATTAGGTACTTACTGCACCTGCAAGACTGGTGCCATAACTTTAGGTACTTGTTCTCATGTGGCAGCTGTACTATGGTTTTTAGGATACGCTAGGTATCAAGAGCTAATCAAATATCCTTCTACAAATGTTCATATACTAAATGCAAATAATGTGGAGGTGATAGACATTTAACATTTGATTATGCAACTTTTTTATTTCTATGACAATGGTTATATCAAGACCAAAAATTATTTACTGTTTTCTGCCTCATCAGTTCAGTTAACTGATATCTTATTAAGCTTAGATATTTTTAATATATTAAAATACGTTCATTAACGTTTCTACATAAACATTTCTTATTTCCAATGACTGTACAAAGTGGTAGTGATGATGGAGGTAGACCTGCGAAACCGGTCTGTCGATGGTGTGAACAGTGAAGACACTAGTATCTTAAAGAATTTTCTTTTCTTAGTTTTGCAAAATAAAGATAAACTTCGACAAGCGCCTTCTTTATCAAAAGAATCTACTGAAAACTTTATTAGACAATAGTGAGCATAATAAAGGAAGCACATCTAACCTTTCTATCTGTCAATCTCCAAAAGCTTTGTATTTCGCAACGACATCCAATTGCAAGGGATTTTTATGTTAACGGTTTTTTCCGTACCTATATGAAGTTTTGTAACAATCCAAATAATTGTTACTTAAAAGTTACTTTAATTTATTTTATACTTTCTTTCTTCTCTCTCTTTCGCATTTCATTTATAATCTCACTCTCTCTCTCTCCCATTCATTCCTTTCGCTAACGTTCTCCCACTCCGCAAGAATTCACTTCTTTCCGCTAAGATTGACACTTGCTATCTTGTCCTCAACTTGAATGGAAGATCAGCACCAGTTTGCGGATAAATTATTAAGCTTCCGTAAAATTTCAATATTTGTTTTTTGTTGAATATATTGTTCTGTTTGGCTATAATACAAAAAAGTCAACCATTTGATTATTACATATAAATCAACGAGACGTTGTATATATTAATATTTAGCCAGTCGCCGCCAAGAAAATAGGAGGCACCTTGGCAACACGTACATTGAAGTTAAAGACTGCTTTGTCTTCTATGTATATTAATAGTGGCAATTAATTGGCATTACTGAACTCGATAACACCTGGAAGTCTGGAAAAACAACGGGTGAACCTGAAATTCCTGAACCTAAGATACACCTGGTGAGTCCGTTCCTATTGACCCACAGACCAGCAACTGATACACGGCAATCTAATTTAATAAGTACCACGATAATAAAATATACTACATCTAAAATATTACCGAATAATTTTCCATTTAGCGTTACCTTGAATCGATTCAAACATATTTGTGAATGTGTGATAACGGCGAGAGCTCTTTAACTTATCTTTCAC
This sequence comes from Vesta saturnalis, assembly GCA_036346205.1. Lineage (NCBI taxonomy): Eukaryota > Metazoa > Arthropoda > Insecta > Coleoptera > Lampyridae > Vesta > Vesta saturnalis. The sequence goes on from JARFJB010001999.1 coordinate 1,104,955, forward strand.
ATAATCGCTCTTTTTCATGTACATATAAAAATATATTTTAGGGGATTTTCTTTATAAGTAATAAAATATGTTATTATGGTGCCCAGTTGTAATTATTTTATTTTAAATGCATTCTCCAAACCCACGACCAAGTCAGCCGTGAATTAAAAAGTGCTGCCGGAGTTGTGAATTTTAATATAAATAATGTAACAGTTTAAGATATCGCTTTGGTCCTTTGTACTTGGACACCCAGTATCATTATAAACACATCGTGACTATTATGTAGGTATATACAGTTAGCAAATAGTTTATTTTAATATAGACATTTCAATTAAGTTATCAGAAAATTAACTAGGAAGTATAATAATACTCAATTAAATCTATTAAATGAATGAAACACTCTGTATAACGGACGTCTAGGGGTCTTAACTTGCAATAATAATTTAAATGGACATATATATGTGTTAACTTCCATTCACCAAAATATCAAAACAATACCACCGTATAATTCTTTTCAGATACATATATTTGGTCTCACCCTGTATATCAGGTGTATGTACAAAAAAAATGAAAGTGAAAAAAAGGTTGTAACCAGTAGCACAAGAAAATAACATTATTGCAGACCCTGTATATCAAAAACTGTTGAGCTTTGAGCTTTCGAGCAATGATCAATTGGTTAAGTTCTAGAACATATCAAAATTTGGTTAAATTCTGACCGAAATGTATTTTACATTTAAAACGTGCCCCCTCCTTTCAAAATACCGAAAACAAGGTTATGATTAAATATAAAATATATTGAAATATGTTGAATGTAGCAACAATAACTAGGTAGAATAATCATTAATTGGTATGTCAAGTTTCAAACTAAAGTGTTTTCTCAACTTTGCGCCATAAATGTTACTAATTTTTGTTAGATTCCTTTTCTGGTTGATAGCCTTCGTGTGTTAGAGGGTGTTATAGAATGTCTTTTTCAAAGCAGTTGAATCTTTAGTGTATCAACTATTTATCGTTACTGCAGTAAAATCATATGGAATAGTATACTTTTAAATACACGCACCTAACCGTTGTATACTACATTCGGTGTAGCAACCGACGCACGTCATACATTTATTTAGCTAGAAAACCAACAAATTATCCATATCGCTATTTCGTACGTCAACACGATTAAAAAAGAGAGAGAAACAATCCAGAACGTTGGCACTACTTACATAACGTGCATTGGAAGTTATATTGAAAGTCCTTAAGCGGACTTATTCATTGAGTTACCATACTTTTTTAGACACCGTAACTGTACTGGTTATAGAAACCTATAGATTTTGCTCAAACAAAGAATCGCATAAAACATCTTTCTATCGTATTTTTGTTGTTACATTGGCTACTCCAATGAGGGAATAAGTCAATAAGATTTCGCTAAAATTCAAAATAGTATTTCGTATACAAGGTCCCATCTTAGGCCAAAAATGGTACCTGGTAGCGCAAATTTGGTGGCCCTGGCCATTGACGCCGTGATGCTGTGCATCTCTTGCACCCACCCACCTTGAGACGGCCCTGCTCTCTACAATAAATCTATAAAATTAAATTCTCGTTAAAAATGGTTTCTTTGTCGCTCTACTAAATTGAATCATCTTAAAAGGTTTTTACACTTCTTCCGTAAACATAACAGTTTTTGAGATCTCCGCAAAATGTGCCTTCGCGCCTTATATAAAGTAGCGTTTGGAAACGATTTCACCCAAAACCGAGATATTTTAGTGAAAACGTAAACGTAGAAATGTATTGCAATAAATATGTTTCCACAATTGCGTAATAATTTACTAAATCAGGGCAGTTTCATCATGTCGAAAAAGCATAAATATGGAAATCAAAATTAACAAAGAATTGTTCTACAAGTCCTAATTGAAAAACCTCAGACCTCCTTCCGTGAGATTGAAGGTACTATTGGCATCTCTCAACAGTTCATAATACTTTAAAACGTCACAAGTACCATCGCTACCGTGTATGATATTGCCAAGGGCTTGGTAAAGGCGATAAAATGAAAAGAATGGAATTTTGTGAATGATTAATCACGAAACATAGTCAAGTACCGAATTTTAGCATGAAAGTTCTGTGTTTCAACGAGAGTAGTTCACCAACTGCAGATTACATAATCATAAAAATGTTGCTTTCTGTTCCAATGCAAGTTTAAGAATAATTCGTAGCGTGAGGCAACGAATCAAATAAGGGCCTCCTCACTTACATTGTTCGCCCATTTTTTTGTAATGAAAATTTAAACCCTGCACGATATTTAAACCTTTTGCAAGCTATAGTGGCAGACCGAATTATAGGACTTTCTTATCAATTATGTTCTTTCAATAAGATGACGCCTCTGTACATAATGGTCAAATTGTCACATTTTTCGTTTTCGCCCTCTATCTCCATAACAGGATTAATTTTTGTAGATGTAAATCTGGATAGTTAATAAACACGTAAATGTGCAACTCTTTCCTCATTTGACCGCTTTTGTATCGTTTCTAAAATCTTCATGTATCCCATTTTATCCTGGACTCACTGTGAATAACTACAGTTTTATTTTTTTTCAACTAAAATTTTCGGTTTACTGTTAAGTAATTCCTTAACAGTTGTAGTCGCTTTAAACATCTCAAAAGCATTTGACCAAGTTTGGCATAAGTGCTACTTATGAAACTCACCTCGTTTGGGTTCATCAATTGGGTTGCTAGTTTTTCTGACTGAATAATAATACATGTCGTAGTTGATGGCTTCTTTTTGAAAGAAGTTGGCATTAACACGGGCGTACCACAGGGATCAGCTATAGCGCCTACAAATTTTCTGCAATAGATAAATGATTTTATTTCTTTGGCAACTAACTCGGTCCATGGCTTTTCTGACAACAGTACTCTTGATTAAGTTCATCTCAGTCTACTCATAATGTTACTCCATCTTCTATCTCAAATCAAGGCACTAAAGCTGAAATAGTAATTTCAATCAACGCATACCAGAACGGGGATCTAATTAAATTTAATGCTAATAAAACTCGATGTTGGCTTGTACCCGCTCATTTCTTGTTGTAAGCATGAATTGCTCAGATCTTCAGACGTCTTCAGACTCTATAACTATGTTGGGAATGACTGAATCTTAAAATTTATCCTAGGTTGGCCTTCTTCTGTCAGTTATTAAAGTAGCTGTTCGTAAAATACGCTTCTTGTACAGATCTAAACTACTTTACCTACCGACAACTTTTTCTGCTGTATAAGGCCCCAATTCGGTCTCCTCTAGAATATAATTCTCACCTCTGGGTTGGTGCTTCTGAATACATTGATCGTATCCAAAAAGAGCGGTTTGGGTTAGAAATGACCCGTCCTTAACTTCTGACATACAATCTCTTGAGCATAAAAAATAAAAGTGTAAGGCTGTAAAGGGACAGAGGCGCCATGCGGAGCAGAAGTAGCGGCAGACGAACTGATATCAAAACAATATCAGCCGTGCTCCACTCACGCAGTACGATGCGTCAATAAAAGTTTTTAATTTAAACATAAGGGGATATTTTTAATTTTATTTATATTGATGTGTATTCAAAAATCCCTCTACGATCAAAGCACGCCCAGAATAATGCTCAATCGTAAAAAATTATTCGTTACTGATGCTGATGCTAGTATTTGTTTCAGGAGACGAGCCATTTACAAGTGTATTATCTCGTCTACAACTACCGGAAGAAATTTCTTCATTTCGTCTGCTGCCAGTACCCGTTTCAGATGCTTAAAAATTAACATTTGGAGACAAGATTTTCAAAGCAATTTCGTTTTTGTTGGTAATAGAATCTCCGTTATAATCTTCGGCAACACTTGTCGATTTCCATGCTCCATGCCTTTTTAAAGATGTAATATCTCCACCTCCGTCTACGAGGAGTGTAGCTGAAGTTCTTCGTAAACAGTACCCGGATGCTATCAAGAGTACTTATATGGAGTGAAGATCCCAAGTCTACTATACGTTCAATATTCATATTGACTAGTTCGTCACATAGGCATGCCCCAAAGATTCCGATTACCAAGATAACCTGAAAAAACTTGTACATTAGAACTTGTTTCAATTTAATTTACAGTTTCAAATTTACCTTACTAATGTCTATTCCATGCTTGATATTCAAGAACGATTTTATCATGGTATATCTAGACTAAAGTGAACTCTTTAAATTCTTTGCAGTTACCATTTACAAAAAATAGGCCAGCAGGACACTTTTGAAGTAAGTCTTTACATGTTTATTATCACACAATTTAACAAAAGCTTCATGTTTGGCTGTATAAATACCGCACGACCTGGTTGGGAGCAGATTGGAGAGAGTTTCTTTGGCTGATGTCTGGAGGCGTAAATGGCATTTCGGAGTAAGACATGACGAAAACTCGTCAAAATATCCCCAAATAATTATAAAAAACTTATACTTACAAATTTCGAAAATGCTTCCAGTTTCTCTTAATGGTAACTTTTTTAATTTACATTAGTGTTTTATTTTGCGGAATCCATATGCGTTTAACGCAAACCTATACAAACCCCGGTTAATGGTAGACCCTCGTTTCGCGAACAATAACTGGGACTAGGTTAGGTTTGAAGAAAAAATAGTATATTTAATCTGGAGCTACAGTGACATTCTTTGTCTCATCTCTACTTGCCCACTTTAGCTTTGTATAAGATAATATACTATTTTTTCCGTTTCTCGTCCATATTACTACTAACCCAAGACCTCAAAAAATTAAATTACTGTACTATGTCTTCATTTACTATATCTTTCATCGTCAGAGATTTATGCAAATTATGTACATAATGTGCTATTTTTCAAGTAGACGGTTCCGGTGGGTCGCTAAAAATGACGTTTATCGGCTGAAATAACGAAATATGTGAACTAACCATCAAACACTAACCTTATAATATGATCAGATCCGGTTACGTGATAATAGATTCATAACCTAATTAAATAGATGCAGTGGCTTTCGATTACTCTACCTATGACCGAAAAGTACTGATTGTAATTTTGATCTAAGTAATTGCGTACTTCTTTTTGTATAATAATGTAATACACTGACATACTTTACCACTTCGGGAAGAAGAAGAACCTGAATTAACGATGTGGATTGTGAGAAAAAGGTATATACTCTTACTCCCATTGGTGAAGAGGCTTTATTAGGGTTAAAGTGCATAGAACCTGTTTTAGTTAAAAATAAATGAAGTATATTTTACGATCAAAATTCAAATGAAAACAAAATTTTGTAATATATTGGCTGTTGCATGTTGTCCAACAACACAAAACTGTGAAATTTTTGTCTGTATATTGAATCAATTGACACCAAAAGATATAACACGGTGTCCAAGACAAAGCTGTACATCACGGATATCTTAGAAACGCTGAAAATGCAGCTGGTTAATTTAAGAACCATTTTCGTGATCGTTACAACATTGAAATACCTTTTTTTTTCGGATGCCAGTATCCAACTTAAATATTTTAAATTGAACACCCTGTATATTTTTAAATATTCTTATTCTGTCATCAATTGCCTATCTGGTAATGTTTTGTTTTTTTAATCAGGATTAGCCGTTACAGAGTTATCTAACTTTTTAGGAAAAATATGACGCATGCAAACTCAACAAATAACATCTGCAGCGGCCAGATTGTGACAGATTAACCAAAAATATTTTATAAAACGTTCGTCAAGATCATCTACTGTCATCCGAAAAATTAGAAGCTAAATTCCATTGTACAGGTTGTTTTCTACGGTGATACAATAACTTAAGATTTCGATTGGCCATAAGTTTTTTAAATGGAACGCCCTGTATTTTGTGCGTGAGTCAGATACAGAAATAAATTCTGTTTCGATTGAGAGCTGCAAAAACAAAAACAATTATTTGTCATATTAATTCTCAGCAAATTAGCATTTGTGTTTTGTGCTGCATAAGTTCACTGTTTTGTGCATCAGAATAAACGTTTCTAGGGAAGAGTGTGTTGATATGATCCGTGTATTAGGAGAATGTGATCGAAACAGTATTCTTGCATCCCGAAACTGTGCTCAGAGGTATCCTGACAAAAGACAACCACCTGAAGTTATGTTCGAAAAACTCAAAGGGAGGTTTCAAACAACATGCAGTGTTAATCATACAAAACGTATACTTTCAAGACATGTAACCAATGAGGAAATAAAAATTAATAGTTGTTGCTGCAGTGGTTGAAATCCTCACCAGTCCACACGAAAAATTCTCAACAAACTGTTTATGCAAGTCATACGTCTGTACACCATATTTTGAAAAGTAATAAATGCCATCCCCACCATATCCAAAAACACCCGAAACTTTTTCCGCAAGATTTAGGAAGCTGGGGGTAACTTTGTGAGTGGGTTAATAATAAATTGAATGCCGAACCAGATTTTCTGAACTATGCCCTTTTTACCGATGAGGCGACTTTTAGTAACACAGGCGTCCCTAATAAAAATAATGCAGAAAAATTTTAATTTATTTTGCAAAAATAATTTTTTAAGGGTTGAAGGCTGACGTGACTGATGTACGGGTAGTTCTAGTGATACAATTTTTTTGAAATTTCTATTCAATCTTGACTTGTATAGGATAGGTCGACTATATAAAAATCAATAAAAAATTTTCATGATTTACGAGATAAAGTGATTTTTTTTCATTTTAAATTGAACTTTGAGAGCGCATAAACTTTTAAGGGTGCATTTTATAAATTTAAAGAGGGAACATGTCCTAATTTAGTCCTGGGAACTCACTGACTGTGGGTGATTTTCCGGGACACCCTGCATATACATCTCAGATTATCACTTAATAATATTGACAAAAGAATTTATCATTTACCGGTATTTTTACTTACAATGCATATTTTTTTTTATTATTTGTTTCTTTATTGTTACAAAAAAATTATTAAACTATTACATAACAAAACATTATTTAAAATTCAATTTTATTAAACATAATTTATGTAGAGTATTCTTAATACTTATGTTCTACCGATCTTTCTAGTAACGTATTACTTATATCTTAAATAACACACTCCAATAAATCTATCTAAACGCGAAGAATTTAAAAAGTCAACAGAAACGTATCATCCACTTTAAGGTCAATTTTCAATCTATCCAAAAGTGGAACGTCAATAAAAATATTATAGTTTAAGAGATTGAATTCTTAGACTTAATACTAATAGGAAACATTCAAGTATTGGATGCGAGATATACTCTGTGTAAGCTATTAATACTAAAATGTATAACTTACGTCCATTACTTTTCTAATTTTACATTTGGCAGTTTCTTAAGGTTTCGTAAAATTAAATTACAAGAATAATTGTTAAACATATTGAAACAATTTTAATAGATAATATTACTGCTGGCGAAGATAACTGTAAGTGTTATCGAAACGTTTAGACTTTAATATACCGTATTAAAAAACCCAAAAAAGATAAGTATTTTATTAATTTGCGTGATGTTCGCACTTCTCCAAAATAAGACAAAAAGTACTTGTGAAAGATTATTTAAAACGATCAAGAACAATCTTCCCAAATGGTTGCCCAGACCTATAAAAATGGATTATGAAATGGCTGGAATAGTATCATTGAAATGATTGTTTCCTGATGTTTCTATAAGTGGTTGCAATTACCGCTTTAAACAATGCATTTGGAGGAAGGTACAATAGCTTGGATTGACCGAGGAGTACAGGGAAAGCGAAGAACACATACGAATGTGTGCTAATTTGGCCTAGCTTCCACCAGATTATGTTATAGATGGATGGCTATTAATTATGGAAGATGCTCCAAATTCCGACTACTTCATAGAGCAATGGATGGAAAATTGCATATATAAGATTAGCATGTGGAATATCTTCGGCCAAAGACGTATAACTAACAATTCAGTGGAGGGCTGGAACAATAGACTTAACACAGCCATTAAAAAGTTCCAACCTCATAAATATTTAATCAATAAATTCAATAATTGTTTAAAAGCTGAAGTTGAATATGTAATTCGACTAGCTAAGAGGAGATATTTGATCATTGAAAACAAGCGAGGAAAACAGACTTACAATAAGCTTATGTGTAAAAGCTGGAATAACTGTGTAACTCTTAAATATGTGTATAATGTGTATAATATGTACCTAATACTGAAAAATCTAAAAAAATATTTTAAAATTACTGTAACACAAAAAAATATTGTCGACATCCACTGGATAGACTTTTAAACACGCCGACATTTCTATGTCGTCAGTCCTAAGCCTGAGAAAAGTGTGAATGGAAGTTAATTTCCGGTGGATAGTAATTTAATGTCAGTCATGCATCTCATTACGATAATAGGGGCCCAAGTCCTAATCTACGATTTGCAAAATGAGAGACAAATGGACCAGAGTCGCAAGTGTCCACGGTCGCATGATGCATCATGATAAGGGTCCTGATGTGTACACTCAAGATAGAAGCACTTGTGTAAACAGTTCTAGTTTAGATTATGAAACGCCAGTGACTGCGAGAAACCCAAATATAGCCAAAAGGTAAAAAAAGAGAACTTAATAAAAAAATAAATATGAAAGGAATCAAATTCGTTGGATTAAAAAAAACAGTTATTTGTTTCATTTGTATAAAAAATGGCGAGAAAGAAAGTTACTAGACCCCGCAAAACTTAATCCATTTTGGTATAATTTACATAGTGATCCAAGCAGTTCCCAAAAACAATACTATTCTAACGAATTACCTATGTGGTTGTATCAAAAATACATTTTCATCTAATGTAGAAAAATGTCTAACACCCCGATGTAATTACCAAAAGTCCCTAAATATAGTTTAAAATTGACACAATACTATTTTAGAAACTTTAGAAAACCGGTTCGTTGTAAACATGTTTTTCAATAACCTCAGTAAGGGTATGAAAAGTGCAGGAAACAACCCGAAAGAGAGGATTCAATACTAAAGAGAATCACCTGCAAGTTATTTCATTTTAACTGCACATAATGGCTTTGATAAAAAAGTAAAAAGAATTAAGATACGCGGTACGATTTTGGTCTTTGGAAGACCTGGGTTCCTCCTGAAACCCAACTCCAGTAGCATTACGGTCCATGGGATTTCAACGGAGATGTCGTTACAACAGAGGTCTTTGGCGGTACTCATGTTGGTAGAATTAACTGGAAAAATAACAAAACTAATAATCCACTCTCATTAATTGTTATAAATCAAACAACTACATTTGTATTTAAAGGAAGAGGTAACAAAAGATCAAGCAAGTAGATAAATTATGTGCTGAAAAAAATCAAATTTTTAATTAGAGAATAATCTAGTTAGGCGGTAACGACGATGCAAGAATTAAGCTTGGAACAAGCTAATTAATCAACCATAAGATACACTTAAAATAAAACTATAAGCTCTCCAAAACTGGTAAATACTGGCAAGCGTACTTTGCGAAAAACACGCATTTAAATGTAAAATAATAAACGGTAGTTGAAAGGGTTGATGAAGTTCATAAATATTGTATTAATGAACGTGTGTAACGGAAAAAATCAGCCGTAAGTTCTCTCATCACCCATAGATCGAATAATAAAGCATATTGCTGTAACAAACAAAATATACCCACGTACCACACAAAATTAAAAAACACCAAAACCGGTGCAATAGCTACGCTATGATCATCAGCGGTCGATTAGTCGTCGATGATAGCGTAGCTATTGAAACGCGTTCGGTGTTTTTTAATTTTGTGTGGTACGTGGGTATATTTTGTTTGTTACAGATCCCGCCAGAGTTCCAGTGTTCCAGATTTTTCATATTGCTGTATCCAGCAATTCATTAAAAAAGCGAAAGAACCGTTAAGTAGTAAATGTCTCAAGGGGTTATGTGAAAGCACAAAATTGAGATATATCAGCTGCACAGAAAATGTATACAGGGTGTCTCAGCGAGACCGTTCATTAGAAGTGTATAGGGTTGTGGCCAAAAAAAAGTTGAAAATTTAGAATCAGGTATAATTGATTGCGTTCTCTTTAACTAAAATATTGTCAGACTTCTACTGCTTAGAGTTATACCGGAAGTCGCCATCTACGTTGTTATTTTCAATGGAACACCCTACATATTTTTGCATTTTTGGATAAGAACCATGATTTTGAATATCTTCTATTGAAAATATACCATGCCCACCTATTACTGTGTTTGAGATAAAAACTATTTTCCGAAATCTTGACAGCTAGTTGACATTTATACAATGGACTGTAACTCCTATTTGGATCGAAATCTAAAGTTAAAATCAAATTAAGTTTGTAGTTTAAACATGCTTTTCTAGTATGTATTTTTACCTTCCAACCTACATGTACATATGTAGGTATATGTATATGTGCACGTTACGCAATCGACATTTTTTCACTATCGCTAAATCGACATATTAGCTCATTTTACCACTGTTGGACAAGTTTTGCCAAGATCGGCCTTCATGTCTGAATTTGTGTGTGTGTGTGTGTGTGTGTGTGTGTGTGTGTGTGTGTGTGTGTGTGTGCGCGTGTGTGTGTGTGTGTGTACGTGCGGTGTGGGATGTGCGGTGTGCGGAGTGGGGTGTGCGGTGCGCGGTGAGCGGTGTGCGATGTGCGTTGTGCAGTGTTCGGTGTGCGGTGTACGGCGTGCGGTGTGCGGTGTGTGACTTGCGGTGTACGGTGTTCGGTGTGCGGTGGGGGTGTGAGATGTGCGGTGTGCGGAGTGCGCGGTGCGACGAGCGTACGGCGTCTGGCGTGCGGTTTGCCGCGTCCTGCGTGCGGCGTGTGCGTGTGCGTATGCGTGTGCGTGTGCGTGTGCGAGTGCATGTGCGTGTGCGTGCGCGTGTGTGCGTGTGCGTGTGCGTGTGCGTGTGCGTGTGCGTGTGGGTGTGCGTGTGCGTGTGCGTGTGCGAGCGCGTGTTCGTGTTTGTGTGCGTGTGCGTGTGCTTGTTCGTGTGCGTGTGCGTGTGCGCGTGCGTGTGCGTGTGCGTGTGCGTGTGCGTGTGCGTGTGCGTGTGCGTATGCGTGTGCGCGTATGCGTGCGCGAGCGCGTGCACGTGTGCGCGCACGTGCATGTGCTTGTGCGTGTGCGTATGCGTGTTCGTGTGCGTGTGCGTGTGCGTGTGCGTGTGCGTGTGCGTGTGCGTGTGCGTGTGCGTGTGTGTGTGCGTGTGCGTGTGCGTATGCGTGTGCGCGTATGCGTGCGGCGCGTGCACGTGTGCGCACGTGCATGTGCTGTGCGTGTGCGTATGCGTGTTCGTGTGCGTGTGCGTGTGCGTGTGCGTGTGCGTGTGCGTGTGCGTGTGCGTGCGTGTGCGTGTGCATGTGCGTGTGCGCGCGTGCGTGTGCGTGTGCGTGTGCGTGTGCGTGTGCGATGTGCTTGTGCGTGTGCGTGTGCGTGTGCGTGTGCGTGTGCGTGTGCGTGTGCGTGTGCGTGTGCGTGAGCGTGTGCGTGTGCGTGCGTGTGCGTGTGCGTGTGGGGTGTCGTGTGTGTGTGTATGTGGTGTGTGTGTACGTGGGTGCGTGTGCGTGTACGTGTGCGTGTGCGTGTGTGTGCGTGTGCGTATGTGGGTGCGTGTGTGTGTGTGCGTGTTCGTGTGCGTGTGCATGTGCGTGTGCGTGTGCATGTGCGTGTGTGTGCCGATTAGATTTTGGGAGAAATCCAGCGGGAGAGAGGGGGGTTTATTAGGGGCAGTTTTTGGTTCTCATCAAATATTTTAGAAACAGCTGAATATTTCAAAGATTGTAACGAATATTTCACGTTCTTCGTTCAATTAATTGTAAAATATAAGAAAAAAGGCTTTTTAATAATTAATTTTGTGATAGGCAACTTAATTTGTATTTTAGTGTAACTTAAGTTGCATATCTTCTTAAGGGTTTATACCTTTACATCTTTTAATTAATTTTTTTGCATATATTTCTTGCGCATCGACATCACCTGACATCGCGTGCTTCCTTTTTACATTGTTTGATGTATTGTGTTTTGAACAGGAGGCCATTTTTGGTTTCCACCTAAATTTTGTGAAAAATGCCATTGATTTAATTGTAAGAGACCTTTAAGTCGTATTATATTAAAAATCTGAAACATTTGATCTTTGCAGGCACTTTTACCACTTTTAATTACACTTCTACTTTTAACTTTTAATTTTTAATTTTACGTACACTTTTATTTTATGATTGCATTTTGCATTTAATGCAGATCTAAATTTAGATCACACCTTTTATTTGAACCCTCAAGGGTGCAATAAATTTTGGATTATTCAAGTTTCAAGGAATATAAATTTGTAAGAAGTAATTTCAACTTTGGTATACTTTACAACGTAAAGCATTGGAAATGCGATATATTGCGCAACATTGATACGAAGATTACATCATCTTTGGTTTGCATTTCTGAATTCCTTATAATAATCAGGGGTTCACAGGAAGTTGTAAAAAATTTTGTAACAGGTATTTATAACCCCAATAACTTATTAGCATAAGGCTATTAACATTAGTTTTAAGATTTTTTTATATAATACCAAACTTAAATGCTTAATAAACGTAGTTTGTATATTTTCTATTTTGACATTTTGGTGAATTTTTTTATTGTATCCTCGGTTTAGTTATTTCGAGCATAATCAAAAAAATAACTTGGCGTCCGAGATAATTTTCATTATTGTTACCTAGAAGTTACTATATTGATGTTAGGTGAAAACAACCAAGCAGGAATTGTGTTAATTAAGCAAATCGAAAAGCATGAACCAGCCCTGAATTAATATACCTTCTGAGTCAACAGCATTATCTTTTAATAAATGGTATGTATCTCTAGTTATTTTAACAATTTGTATAGAGAACGCTTTAAAACATTTACACCATTTTTTTAAATTTTACACCTATATTATATATACCATAAACATATTATTATAAGATATAAAAATACCTAGAAATAGACCTAAAACATATTGATTAATTATGTTCTATGCAATTTTTTGATATAAAGTGCATACGTATTTTTTAAAGAAAATTTTATTTTACATACGTTTTCTTTATAAACCTTTTAATGTAAAGCGAAATAAATGTAAACATTAAATAAATATGATTGAGAATGCAGAAGCTGTATTATCGATATTTTCATAGAAGAGGGCTGCTGCGGAATTTTTTTTAAGTTTCAAATGTCATTCTGGCAGAGATTATTGTTTTTGTTTTCACAATGTTGCCTGTTTTCGTTAGGAACGTATAAGATTGCATAGTTATCCTTAAAAACTTTAATTTAAAGTTATTTCATTTCTTTTAATTTAAGTTAGCATCTAGATGTCTATTAACCTCTGTCTGTCATGAAGTTTTAAACGTCTTTTTGACATACATTGTTCTTTTTACGTTTAGAATGTTGCCTATTTTCGTAATGAACTTATAAAAGAGGTTGCATTATTATCATAAAAAAATGTTATTACAATTATTTCATTTCTTTTAATTTACATTGTGTAGGTTGGAAGGTCCACCCGAGATATTTTAATATAAAAGCCTTTGCCTGAGAGTAATGCCTAAATTTATACTGTTCAGCGAGGGTTAAAAATAAATGGGATACCCTATTCTTTGTTACGCAATCGAATTGGCGATAAGATTTACTACAAAGTGATACGACATGTCGTTATACTTAAATCAAACTGTTCTAAACTTATAAAATAGTTATCTTTTTTGGGTTTTTAATGGTGTATTTTAAATCTAGACGTTTCGACAACACTTACAATTATCTTCGTCAGTGGTAATATCTTTTAAAATTGTCAAAGTTAAAAAATTAAATTATAAACTTTAGAATTAAATTTTAGTAAAGAATAACTAGGTCATTAAAAATTAAATATTGTTAAAGATAACAAATCAGAACACTCTCTACGGCTAAGGTTAACAATGAAAAATTTCAGCCAAAGCACATTTAACAAAATTTATTTATCTATTTAAAGTTATGATGTAAGTATAAAGTTGTGAAAAACTTTAATTTGAAAATTAAACATGACATCAAATAAAATAATCCAGTTAAATCTAACAAAGAGATATCTTTGTCAATAAGTGCAAGTGTTATTAACAGTGAAAAGCATAATGCAGAACGTTTTTTGTAATTTTTTAATTGTAATATTAATTTCAACTACTTATGTTAAATTATAGTACTGTGATAATTTAACATATAATTGGTACAGCATTTGCTTCAAGGTCTAGGAAAAACAGCAAAAAACCTAGACATACCAAAAGTTAAAATTAAAATCAAAATTAAGAAGTATCATTATGCCTTTTTTTAATTATAATATAAGATGCCAAAACCTATTTAAACGGAGATTTTCTTCTTGTGTATTAAAATTATTAGGGTGTTTATATATTTCAGTAGCTTCACATTGTAAATGAACATAATAATGAGTTTGTCTTGACAATATTTCCATATTGTCAAATTGAATGTCATGATTTAGATTATTCAGGGCATGGTCAGCCACATAAGACCTCCCTGGTTGACCTAATCTACAAAATCTCATATGTTCTTTGCGTCTTGTATCAAAGCTACGTTTTGTGGTTCCGATGTATACTTTTCCACATGAACAAGATAACTTATACACTCCGAAAGATGATGATGGGTTTGACACGTCTTTAGGTGATCTTAAATGTTGTTTAATTTTTTTTCTTTTTTTTGGCTGACATTTTTTATTGTTAGCTTTCTGATTTGTCATATTTAAGACAGTTTAACAATATTTAATTTTGATGACCTAGTTATTCTTTACTAAACTTACATTCTAAAATTGGCTTTATACGTTTCTCAAACTGTAATATTAATAGCAGGCTGATGTTTATGTTTTAGTTTTTCAACTTTGACAACATTGTTTACAACATCTTTAACAATTTTAATAGATACTACTACTGACGAAGATACCATTAATTGTTATGGAAACGTTTAGATTGTATAATTTAAAATACACCATTAAAACACCCAAAAAAGCTAAGCATTTTATTATGTGTGATAATGGTGAAAGTTTACATTTTCAAATGTTCTAAAGTTATTTCCAAAAAACGGAAAATTTTAATTCCTTAGCCCTTATTTCGAGATTACCGTGACTGGTTGCTATAGATATGAGAAATAATTTTTCAAATGGAAAGTTTTTTATGTTTATGATTTAGTACTTATTCCTTACGTGCCTTGACATTACTGCTAAAAACAGCGAAAACGGATAACAGTAACGAAAATAATTCAGATGACAAAAGATAAATTTAGAAGAATAGAAATAAATTTGTGTGCTTAATGAGAACGGCCACCATTTCGAACAGTTGTTATAATTTTTACCTAGTTTTTTTACATCCATTTATAGTCCTTTGATGTAAATGTGAATAGTTTGCGTTATATATTGTGCACGTTCTACTAAAAATCTTGTAGCATCTGTAGTGTATAAAAAATAATTGTATAAAAAATAAATTAAGAATTTCTTTAAACATTACTTTGGCAATGATATTATAGTTATTAATGATACTAGTTCGATGTGAACGTCATAATGAAACGCGTGTAAAGTTAAACCACGAGGCGTTAGCCGAGTGGTTTATTTACACAAGTTTCATTACGAAGTTCATATCGAACGTGTATCATTCAAAATTTAATCTACGCCAGTCCAAATAGATTTTATTTGCATAGATTCGATTGGTTTACAATATCAGAAACGTTTTTGTAAATAAAAATTCAAAATTATTAAGTGCCCATATTAATCGATGTTATAGTAACCGCGCTTGTCGATTGTTGCAATTTTTACGTTGACGTCATTATTTGCGTTCAATTTTGTGCTTTACATGAGTTTCACGCACTGAAGGACTGAATTTAACAAATTGTACACACTGTATAATTAATGTTTATAATAAATAAGTGTTGGTAAAGATTTTATAATGAAGTAAAAGTTGTAACTAACTTTCTTTTTGCCTGTTTTTTATTTTAAAATTTGTATGTTATTATGAGTTCATAATGGCACTGGGTGCTATTATGAAGGTCATAATGACACCCAAATGAAGATGATAAATATGTCATAATGACACTGGCGTAGATTAAGGCATTTAAGAGATATGTACTAAGTCACAAACATTAAAAACTTGACATTTGAACAATTATTTCTCGTATAAATATCAAACATTCATAGCAATCTCGAAAGAACGGCTTTGGAATTATAATTTTCCGTTTTTGGAAATAACTCTAGCAAAGTACGGGTTGTAGGTTCAAATCCTACTCGAGGTAAACTTTCTATTTATGTATTTAATAAAAATAGTAATAATTTTTAACTCTAGAACAGTTTGGTTCAGATATAACAATACTATAGCAAAGCATATCGTCAATTCGATTACGTAACACAAAATAGGGTACTCCCTTAAAATTGCTTTTTTTACATTTTTAACTCTGCCTGAAAAGTATAAATACAAAATGATCGGAGCATTTGAAATACACGAGATAAATTTCAAGTTATTACGATGACCTTATTTTTCACCTACGACAATTATCCATATTTTAAATATTTTATAAAAATTTAATTTTTGTCTTGCAAATATAACAGGCTGTTTGCCATAAAAAAATCCTAAATATTTGTTTGTAGATACATATACAGATAATTATCCCCAAAAATAATCTCATTAAACCATGAAAACCTAAATAACTGCTTAAACTCTAACTATCCACGCTGCAATCCTGTATTGTTTTTTCACGTAGTGTGCAATTTTCTTTGTAAGTCACCTGTATTGATTATATTGCATTACATACTTTAATAATATCGGTTAAAATAATGAGAGAGAAATACTCTCTTAGAATATTTCTCGTAGCCAACCTATAAATAAGCTTGTGAATTATTGCAAAGGAAAGGCAATCATATTCACCACTTTCACTCCTTACTTAGCAAATGCACCTAACCAAATCTCACTATAGAACTATAGAAGAACTATATAAATTTAGGTAGTCTGAACCTAAATGAAATTTGCATGCAAATGTTTGCAAATTTTTGAGATATCGCATACGAATTACACTTCACAGACACAAACCCGCGCAAACGCATATACGCACGCACGCATGCAGGCACGCACGCCCACACAAACGCAAACACACACTCACACACAAACACTCACACACACACACAAACACTCACACACACACACACACACACGCACGCACAAACACACGCACACGTCCACGCACACGCACACGCACACACGCACACGCACACGCACACGCACACGCACACGCACATGCAAACGCACACGCACACGCACACGCATACGCACACGCACACGCACACGACACGCACACGCACACGCACGCGCACACGCACACGCACACAGCACACGCACACGCACACGTCACACACACGCACGTACACACACGACCACGCACACGCACACACACCACACGCACACAACACACACACGCACACGACACGCACACCACACGCACACGCAACACAAGCACACGCACACACCACACGCACACGACACACGTACACGCACACGCACACGCACACGCACACCACCACGCACCACGCACACGCACACAGCACTACATGCACACGCACACGCACACGCACACCACCGCACACGACACACGCACACGCACACGCACACGCACACGCACCACGCACACGCACACACGACACGACACGCACAGCACACGCACACGCACACGCACACGCACCACGCACACGCACACGCACACGCACACGCACACACACGCACACGCACACGACACACACGCACACGCACACGCACACGACACGCACACGCACACACGCACACACACGCACACGCACCACAGCACACACGCACACGCACAGCACACAACGCACACAGCACACCACGCACACACACGCACACACCACCACACGCACACACGCACACACGCACACGCACACGCACACGCACACAGCACACACGCACACACGCACACCACGCACACACGCACACACGCACACACGCACACCAGCACACGACACAGCACACACGCACACGACCACACGACAGCACACGCCACACGCAGCACACGCACACGCACACGCACACACGCACACACGCACACACGCACACAGCACACACGCGCACAC
This sequence comes from Vesta saturnalis, assembly GCA_036346205.1. NCBI lineage: Eukaryota > Metazoa > Arthropoda > Insecta > Coleoptera > Lampyridae > Vesta > Vesta saturnalis. Next base: position 1,122,975 of record JARFJB010001999.1, read on the forward strand.
CGCACACCACGACACACACGCACACGACACACGCACACACGCACACACGCACACACAGCACACACGCACACAGCACACACAGCACACACGCACCACACGACACACCACACACACACACACACACAATCACATATATATATATATATATATATATATATATATATATATATATATATATATATATATATACAGAAACGTAAACAAGCAGACACACACGCGTGCACACGTAGACACTCATAGGTACATACACGCACAGACGCATATACGCACGATCGAACGAACACAATCGCGACGCTCGCACGCAAGCCCACTGACACACACGGACGGACGGATGCGCGCACGCACACAGCTGCGCACGCACACACACAGATAAACACTCGTACGGATGCACGCAAGCACACACCCATCCACACACTCACACGAGTACTCTCTCTCGCTCTCTCTCTCTCTCTCTCTCTCTCTCTCCACACACACACACACACACACACACACACAACACACACACACACACACACACACACACACACACTCAGAAGTACAAGCACACGGAATTTGGGGACGCCACTGCTAACATCCCTCGGGGCCGAATATCCGTGTTACCACCTATTGGTACTGTCTAGAATTATATAGATTAAAAACATGTGCGCAATAAAAGTGTTAATTATGATGAAAATAATAACAAGGGGGTAGTGAACTCTGTGCACTATTCCTATAGGATTTCTAATAACTGTTTGAAGGTGAGTATTCCTTTGTTTTCAATTGAATTTTGAAATGAATTACAACGTAATAGGGCAGAATTATTTAACAGGTAGCAAAATGAATTTTATTAATGCAAAAAGTAAAAATAACGGTTATAATACGGGGGAATAAATTATAGAAAAGAGCTTATTACACTTATTTTTTACAGTTGAATTCTTCTACAATGAAAATGTAAACTATCATGGGAATTTGTGCTTGTGATTTTGTTGTATGGTAATAAACACAGATCGTATTTCGAGGCGTAAATTTTCAATTAGTGTCAGGTTGGTTTAGTATTTACCCGGTTCAGGTGAACTGATGGAAATTGAATGTGATGGTGTGTAGAGAAATATAAGGGAACTCCATGTGAGGGTGTAGATGGTGGATTTATGGTTTATTGGAGGGCGAATGCAAATATAATAATAATGAACCAGGGAGAGATAGATGGCGTGGACTTGAGTATTTGTTGTAATTGATAGTGGTGGTTGATAATATGTTCTTAAGTTAATCTAGTACCCTTTTCGGGGCCGTGATCTTCGGCAATGGTAATAGAACTTGGGATAGCTAAGGAATGAGAAATAATTACTTATCCGGGGCATAACCTCCGTCAATAATAAGAATGCACTTTCGCAGGGAGGTAAGCACCAGAAGGCCGTACCAATGTTTACGATTGGCTGTTGTTTGATCTCGTATTTGTAGAAGGATTTTGTAATGGAAATGAGAAATAGTAATTGGTCCTGGGCGTAACCTCCGTCAATAATAAAAAACGTATCTCCCTCTGAAATCCTTATGTACTCTCCTCGTGGGGTAAGCTCCAACAAGACCGTACTAAAGATTGCTTTTGGCAGCAATTCAGGGTGAAGGAAGATGAGGATTCGTTCTGGATAACAAAAGAATATGGATTAACAATTTAGGATATAAGGCAATGTAGATTTAATGGAACAGGCAGGTTATGACAATAGATGGGATTCTAGTAGCTCAGGATATCAATCAGGGTTAATAATTATCAGGAAAATAATAGTAATGTTTTAGATTCATGTTACTTAGGATATTAATAATTATAGTAATATCAGGAATAATGTTAGAAGTCTGCGTGTGTAATAATGGTCAGATTAGTAATAATCGTCAAATTAATAACAATGATAGCAGGTATAATAAAAGTGAAGATGTAAAGTGGGCGGTCGGGTATTTATAGGTAAATTTGTATGGACTGTCCAACTGATAACATTTCTCAACAATGATATTACAGTTGCGGAAGGTAATAGGAAGTAAGTTTTGACAGGAATCATTTACTAGGATAGCAATGTATTGTAAGGGTTTTCAGGATCATCACAAATTGACCACTCTGAGTTCTCACAGTTCCTTTGTACAGCGGTATAGGTAAATTTATTTCAATTGGCCCTCTAGGTGACGGATCGGTGGACACCGATACTCATGGATCTTCCTCAATACAGCTCCCAATGCACCAGCTTCACCAGTCATTTTTCAATTATATCAAGGCAAATTTAGTGGCGAAAATATTTAAGCCAAACTAAGTGATTGAATATCTGTATCATCTGGTTTAATATATTTACACATTAATTTACTTACAAACGTTATTTGTCCTTTATTAGAGCGAAAATTGATATTTACAACACTTTTTCTATCTTTTGGATAACTGTGAACGCGGATGAAGTTCGTGATACACACTGATTAAACTAAAGTTGCAACCTAAGAATCCACAAAAAACGTGATTGTAATCCAAAAATGAGTAACAGCACTAATTCTAACACTGATTCCTCTTCGATGGACCCGTATAAATGTCATTATCGCTACACGACACTATAATGTCACCGGCTTGCTGAATATTCCTCAAGATCCACAAAGATCGAACGGGAAACGATTTCCCACGCCAAATTCAAATAACCCCGGTAGATAGTAAGTAAATTCAGTACGTCCAAGCTCATATCGCGCGTTCAACGTCTTCCTTTAACAGCTTGACTGATACTCTTTTGACCTCGCCATCATGCATCTCACGTCAAATAACCAATGATAAAAACCTAAGCGCGGTAAAACGAGATGAGTTAGAAAACGAATTAAAAAAAATTACGTCATTAACATCAATCTACCTTGAGAAATATATCATGTAATATGTAATATCTAAACCTACGTATTATAAAAACCACAACCTTTGTCTTTTTTAAAATAATTTACCAAAATGACTCACAACATACCATCGCCAAGGTCTTAAATCTGCAAGGCGTGAAGTAACTTTAATTACAAAGTAACAATTTTCGTAATTTCAACTCAAACTAGACTATATTTAACGACCCTTAAAAAAAGTAGGATTATCCATTATTTACTATTTTACAACTGTCAACGCGTGGAACCTAATCGTAATTTAAAAACTTAAATCTATTAACAACAATCCGAAAAATCTATAACCTGTTCACAAAACTGGGTCTCCAATTTGTAACAAATCCAGACATAGTCAAACAAAGTAAAAGTTTGTAACTAAATTAAGGCTTCCAAAATGTATACTTAAATATATCCAAACTTTTAATAATCTAAAACGACAAAGCACAGAATTTCCTCCTACAATTCCTACATATAGTGTTTTAAATATCGTAAACTTCGAAAAAAAAACAGTACGGTAGATTTTAGCCACACGTGGCACTCCCCTCACTAGTTGTTTTCTCCCCAAGAGACATCCAAACTAAGCGCTACTCCAAGAAAACAAACTAAACCTAGGAACAGTGCTAGATCTAAGAACAAACTTGCCTAAGAACAAAACTAACCTACGAAAAAACTAAACCTACAAAAGAACGACCTGACACGTTCGGGATAAACTATATCAGGGTGTCTCGTCCGAAGAACGCAAAAGAGGTCAAGAGATCAGGGATTTGTGCTTCTCCACAATCGTTGGCTGAAGACGAAACATACTTTCTCCAACACACCATACCCATTGATCAGCCACCTCTTACGACAAGCAGTGTAATCTGCTGTAGGAAAATTATTACTCCGTCCCCTACACAGAGAAAACGCCCAAAGGACGTCAGTCTCTGTTAGGGTTCGACTTGAAATGCTTAGCAGTCCACAATCCCTTGCAGATACCTGATGCACCGGATAGTTCACAAGTCTGATCAGATACCTTTTCATTAATGTAATATGGCCCAACAAATTTTGGCGCCAAAGTTTTTAAAAAATAGCGTGATGCGTCCCAAAGGACATAATTTCTCCTCCACACGGTATCACCAACCTAAATGTCGCTAAACGTCTACGTAAACCATATGTCACGTATGGTTAAAATTCACCATGGACTTTTGTTTCTTTCGAACTTTAGGATATTACCCAGTCTCGTGAAAGGGATATAGATTATTAAAATTTGGATTTATTCGAGTTTTAATTAATTAATTAATTAATTAATTTAGTTACAAAGCTTTACTTTGTTTGACGATCACTGAATTTATTACAAATTGGAGTAGGATTTAGTATCACAATTCTGTGAACGCTGTATACATTTTTCGGTTTGTTTGCTGTTAATAAGTTTTGAAATCACGATTAGGGCCTACACGTTGATAATTGTATATTAGTAGAAGGAATTTTATATGAGAGTTGAATACTTTCTAGCGAAAAATGATTATTCGTATTTATCGTTAATTATAGTTTAGTTGAGTTAAAATTACGTCACTGAAAATTGTTACTTTGTAATTCAAATTACTTCAGGAAACGTAGCTTACAGAATTAAAGCATTGTCGACGGAAAGTCAGTGTTCATTTTGATAAATTTATTTTAAAAAGACAAATGTATTGTTTTTATGATACGGTGGTCTAGAGTCGATTTTTCAAAGTTTTTGGGTGACAAAACCGATCCTGTTACAGTGTCTCAAGGTAGATTGATGCTATGACGTATTTTTCTTTCTCGATTCGGTTTTCAAAACTCATGTCGTTCTGACCACGCTTACGAATTGAAGAAATGGGTTTTTATCATTGGTTGTTTGACGTGAGATACATGATGGCGTAAACTGAAATATTCATAAGAGAGTTTTGGTCTAGCTGTTGAAGAAATAGGGTGAACGCGCGATGAGAGCTTGGACTTACCATCCACCGGGGTTATTCAAGTTTTCGTAGGGAAAGAGCCCCGTTCACCCTTAAGAAGATTTTTGATGAATATTCAGCTACTCCGGTAACATTGTTTACGGGTCGATTGAAAGGGAAATATTGTTATAATTATTACTTTTTCCCATTTATTGATGTAATCGAGTTTTTCGCGGATTCAACGATTGAAATTCAATATAATTAGTGCTTTTCACGAAATCCGTCCGCGTTAACGGCTATCCAGTTAAACAGAAAAATTTCTGTAAATATAAAGAGCGTTTTGAAAATAAAATTCGTGTGCAGTTGTATTAAACCAGATGATACAATTAGTTAATTACTTGGTTTTTGGCTTAAACAAGTTTCATTACCCAACTCGCGTAATTACAAATTGAAAAGTTACCCACTGTTGGTTACTGTATCGGAAAACGGTATCGGGGGGATTCTGAAGGTTGGTTTCCACCGATCCCATACCTAAAGGGTCAATTGAAGAAAATTTACCTGTACTGCAGTACAAGGGAAAGGGGAAAAGTCAGTCTGTACAAATTAAGGTAATTACTACTGCGTGTTAATTTTTTGTGTTGCTGGTGGTTTTTAATATAGTGTTTATTTTGAATTTGTCTGGCGAATGAATATGCTTCTTTTTGTTTACTGTGTTACCTAAAAGTCCTTCGGGCGGTTATATTAATTTTATAAAAGTGTATTCACCCGTGTATAAACCACATCATATTGTGCATTATTTTTGTCTTATTCTGATTATGCTACACAAATTTACGTATTACAAAATGTGTCAAATTATGTGTTCGGCGTTATTAATATTCATTTTAATCAAGAAACAATATATGATTTTGGAGAATTTTAATAAAAGCTTTAACGTAACGTTTGACGAGAATTTCTCTATTAGAGCATTTGCTATTTTTCGTTGACGATCAGCTGCTTTGCTAGCACGCCAGTATTTTGCGAGTAGCTGCAAATATTTTAAAGTTTTATAACACACCTCGTATCGGCCGTTAGTTCACTGATTTACCTGGATTTGTTACAAAAGGTGAGCAAGTTTCTTTGTTTGCGAACTTAGACATGAACTTTTTTAAATATTTGATCGCGTTTTGTTTATTTTTGTTGTGACAAATATTCATTTTAAGTTGAATGATTGATGACCGTGTTGACCAGTTGTTTTTTGTTAATTGAGCCAGTAATTTTACATTGAGGTCTACCGAAGTGTATAATGAATTTTGAGTTTAGTCTTCGTAATTTTTGCGGATATAAAATAAAGCGTTGAATTTAGTGTAGATGAATTTTGCGCAGATAATTTTGAAAAAGAATTTCAGGTGGAGGTGAGTGTTTTCTTTTCGAGTGAACATTAGGGTTTCCTGTTAGGCCACTATTTTAAGATCTTGTTTATGACGTTTTTCCCGTTATAAATTTATTTAACAGGTGGCGCCTTTGTGACACATTTTACCTGATTTTTGACTTACCCTAATTGTGTCTCACGTATTATGAGCTATCCTAAACGCATAAATTAGTAACACGTGCACGCCCATTTTTTCACTGAGCTACCGGCCCATTTATTATATATAGGCTGCATTGGGAATATGTCCGAGAGAAGGTTTATGTGGTAAAACCAACAACACCAGAAAACATTAAAGTTCGTATTCGTGAAGCATTTGGGACAATTCAAATCGAACTACTAAATAAGGTGAATCTGCCATTCGAACGGCGATTGAGGACATGTGTCGATCAGAATGGTGGCCTATTCGAACATATGTTATAAAAATTTGCTGTATTGTATCCATTAATCTCATAGTGTTCATTTTTTAACAATATTGCCGTTATACTGAATAAAAAATTAACCATAGTACTAGCTTACTTGATTTTACTAAAATAACTCGCTTAATTTATACGTGTATTGCTAAAACCTTAAGAAATGTGCAGAATTTACCAGACAAACCTTATATCAACGGAAAGCTTATCGAAAATGCAATTCGTATGGTGAAAAAATAAATGGGTGTTCTATTTGAAAAAATGAAGCAATTAAACTTTTCGTCTTTTAGCTCACCCTGTATATTGTGTGCACACTAAAAAAAAGTTGTGTATCATCTGAAACTAGGAGTTATTGTGAAACTTTTAATGGTGAGTTTGTTTAGAAATATCCATGCTTTCTCCACAGTGATTTCTCGAATGTGAGCTATTTTCCTAATAAAAACGTCAATAATTCTGGAATGGAAGGAGATAGATCCTTTATGATTCCTACATGTATAATGTAGTGGCTGAAGTGGTTTAAAAATTTTAATATACTAATAATTGTAAAATGTTCTCGTAACAAATCGTTTAACTAACTCGAGATACAACCCGTTCACCACAAATAATGCCTTTGATTCAGTCGGTAGTTTAAAGTTCAATCTTTTGATTTGGTTAATTACCACACATTTATGCTGTTATTTTCACATAACACAAATAATAAAAATGCAATGTAACACTAATAAAAATGATCTCGGATGCCAAGTTATTTTTTTAATTATGCTCGGAATAACTAAACCGAGGTTGTTTACTATAAAATTCTACCAAAATGTAAAAAAATAAAAAATATACAAACTATGTTTATTAACAGTTAAAATGATAGGGTTATATAAAATATATCTTAAAATTAGTTATAGCCTTAAGTTACTAATTAATTGTAATAAATATAAATACCTGTTCGTAAAATTTTGCACACAAACTTTTTAATAACCTCTGGTATCTAAACGATTACGGAAATGTCGACCAAGGTGATGTCATCTTTGCATCAATATTGCGCAATATCTCGAAATAATACTTTACGTTGTAAACCACACCCAAAAATGGAATTTTATTTCTTATAAATTTGTCTTCTTGAAATTGAATAATCAGTTTATTGCATTTTTTTGAAGGTTCAAAATAAATAATGGAATCCACATTCATATCTGCATTAAAAGCAAAACGCCATCATAAAATGAAAGCGTACGTAACAGTAGAATTAATTGTGCAATCAAAAGCGGTAAAATTAAAAGTTTGAAAGTAAAAAAAGAAAGTGCCTGAAAAGAGCAAATGTTTTACTTTTTAGTATAATGCGTTAAAATATATCTTACGATTAAATCAATGGCACTTTTCACAAAATTTAGGTGGAAACCCAAAAAATATGGCTTCCTGCATCTACAGCGTACCACAAGAAGTGAAAAAAATGGACGCCTAGAATATCAGACGATGTAGCCGTGCGCGAAAAGATTTGCGCAAAAAATTAAGTCAACGATGACGCATTGCGCGAAAATATTGAGCAGAAAAAATAATTTAAAGAAGGGCGAGTATAAACCTTTAAGACTTAAGTTACACCAAAATGTAAATTAAGTTGCCTACCTTATATTTACAAATCATTAATAAATAAAATTTTTATTGTATTTACAACTAAATGAATAAAGAACCTAAATTACGGTATATTTTAATACAACTCAAAATGGGTTGTTACACATGCTCGCATTATTTTTTACAAGGAAACTAAGCAATAAAAATATACCGGGTATTCAATTTTAAAAAACATAAATTTGGTGCAGCACTCTTAGTAGGACACTGTTTATATATTGAAAATGTATTTAAATAGTGCACCAAAAGCATATATTAAATAGCACAGAAGTTATGGACCGTCTACAGAAGACTAGGTCACCCTGTATAATTTGGTTATAATCGTGTGTTTTTTTCCTTATTTTTCCGATAACAATTACAGTAATCGTTCTCAGTAAATGTTATTAGTTTAAAGCAATTAATTAAGCTGTCAAAACGGTTAAGAGTATGACTAAACAAAATTCAGTTTTAGTAGCGATTAGTTAGATCCAACAAATTGAACTGCCGTAAAAATTGACTTCACAACATTTTAGTTGATGTGATCGGCCTATTTCTTCAATTTTTGTATTTGTAGTTCGATTCAGGCTTTGCTTCCGTCATTAGGTGTAGTTAGGAGAAGGACTGTTTTCGCACTTGAGTTGAATTCATTTGCTCTGATTTTTTAACAAACACTTGACTACTCTCCGATTCGAACTCGGTGCCTTTCACTTACTAATTTAACACATTAACCGCTGAGCTACTGGTAGAAAATGGATAAACCATGCTAGTGTCGAAATGAAACCCATATGGACTCCACTGGTGTCCGACTAGTAACTGAAAGCTCGAATGGGAGAGTGTCCAACTGCTTATGAAAAAATCAGAGTAAATGAATTCGACTCAAGTGTGAAATCAGTCGTTCTCAGGACTTAGCCTGATGACGGAAACAGAGTTTATTTCCGAAACGTCGCGCGCTACGAACGCAAAAACTTTAGAAATAAGCTGATCTACTCGACTTAAATTTTAAATTGTTTTAGTGCAGACTTTGTTTTCCTAAGTACCAATATCTTTACCAGCCCTCCCTGACCGTTACCCAATAAAAATTAACTGTTAGTTTAGTAAAATATCCATGTAACCACGGTTTAATTGTTAATTGTGTTTATGGTACGAATAAATCTGATCTTTGCATAGACGGTACAATTTACTAGACCAGCTATGCTGTTTGTAGATGAACGATAATTTAAAACTGGTACTCTCGGTTTGGTGTGATAAATCGATTAAAAACACTTTTTTTTCTTAAAGACTTTTATCAACTATTATAGATATAATTAATAACGGCGATAGCCACATAATTTTACAAAGTACCTTTATTTGCGAACCGATTTAGACTAAAATTTGGCAGTGCCGAGGTGTAAATAAAAAAATTATTCCGGTGCCATTAGCTCCTTTTCTTAGAGATGGAACTACAGTACATTATGTTACACATTAAGTAAAAAGATTTAATTTTCAAAACTCTAGGTTTATTATTTATGAAAAATTGTTTGAGACAACAATACCAAGTTATTGTAACTTAACTCATATTCGTGTATAAAAATGACTTCATTAACTAATAGTAGCTATGTATGTAATTGGAAATAATACTTGAACTAAATAAAAAATAATACTTTAAACTAGATACAGATTAATGAATATGGAATTGAAAACAGAAAAGTTATCTTTTTAAAATGATTTAATCCTCGTAAAGAAAATAAATTTGTTTCCGTAGGTGCTTTGCATAAGTTGATTGCACATGAAACATGCATTTCTCTTGATACTCTATCCATGAGCTACTAACGTTTTAGACCACATTATACTATAAGTTACTGAAATTTGATATTATAAGAGAGTAGTAATTCAGAATTCCCAGCGTATAAGTGCGTGTCAATTTTGCAACCAATGGAATTAAATGGAGACGTGCAATTTTCTACGAAAAGTAAGCAATTTATTATGTAAACCCCTAAAACATTAATTTATAGCGAAGCTCTATGTAACATCTATCTAAATTATTTTTTATTTATTTTATCAAATAAAGAGCTTTTTACTTTAACTATATTTTATAATAAATATTTTTCGAAATTGTATGTAAGTATGTGGTAGATTTGAAAATTGATGGTGCCAGAATGGGAAATGACTGAGGCAGTGAAACCTCCAAAGCGTTGCGCGTGTTAGACATTATAGTTAGGGAGATTGTATGTGTTCTGTCCTATAATTTAGAACTAATATGTAGAGTAGTTTTATGCGATATGACATGATTCTTACAATAATATTAATGTTGATCAAGTACATATTGTAACTTCTTAAAGCAACAAAACTTTAGTGTCAACAAGGCTGTGGCCGTTTGCATTCTTCTGTCTTTAAATTTCAGGAATTATTTACAACAAACCTTTCATAATAGGTAAATTCGACGAGGCCTAGATGGTCCTGATCAATGGACCCGTAGTTTTTCAAAATTCTACTGCCCTGGACTGTTTCGTGGAAAAGTGGACTAAGCTTCATCAGAGCTTAATAACACAAATTACAAATACGCCAAAAAATAATGATAAATCTTCATAGCTAGTGATAGGGTAGAAAAAAAATTTAAATATCAAGGGAACTAGATAGCTGGCTTTAGAAAAATCACAAAACGGAACTATTCTACTACTAAATGAAATAGAGAAACAACATAATTGATAGAATAACAGGAACAACAGTCGATAAATGTCACAAATCTGTAAATCACTTGTAAGGAACACTATTATTGGGAGGTTTTAATTTAAAAATCGAAGATACTCAGAGCATTTCAGACATATTTTATGTGGGTTTCCACCAGACCATGTGTGACTATTACCATGGTTAACTAAGCAATGTCTTTGAAAATATGCTTCATCGGTGAACAGAATATGAGATAAAAAATTTAAGTCGTGTCTGGACATGTTAAGATACCACTAGCAAAAAGCAATCCTTGCAGGTAAATCATTTACAGTTAATTATTGAACCGGCTGGTGGTGAAAAGGGCGTAAAAGGTTATCATCAATCAAGTTCCAAACAAGGCTTTGTGAAACGTTATACTGTGTAGTCAGTCTTCTTGTACCTTTTTCTTCTAAATTGATAAGTATAGCTCCTTCAAGGTTTACATTTCTGATATACCGTTTTTGTCCATTACCTTAACGCTTAGATTGAATTTTGCCAGCTTCTTGCAACCTTCTTTCCACAACTGAAAAAGTTTCCCTCTGGGGAACCTGACGATTTGGATATCTGCCATGGTACAATTTTGTTGCGGCAGCAAAATTTTTGTGACACTCAAAAAGTTCTTGGAGCATGTCAACATACTCGTTGTTAGTAAAATTATTTGCCATAATTACACAACGATTGTTTGAAACCTTGATGACACTGACACATGAACACAAAAATATCAAATTGTTTGCTTAGCAAACTTATTTCCGATTTATCGGGACCAGGATGTTGGCGAAGTATCTGTATACTTATCAATTTAAGCAGAAAACCCTCAAACAAATCGTGTTAGATTATGTTTACAGGAAAATGGGAACTACTTTGAAAATATTCTTTAGATACTTTTTAGTATTACGTTCGAAATTACAGTAGGTAGTTTTACATTAAGATATTACTTAAATTATACATTTAAAATAACTTTATTTGTTACACAACGAATATTGTTCCTTCAATAGTTATTTGTATTACAAGGCCAGAAAATGAGTGCTGGCGAGTACGAATATTAAAATCAATAAAAAAATTGCTGCACTTTTTAGACTTTCACACCTGTTGAAATTAACTTGGCAATGCTGACAGCTCACAGTAACCAATATAGCTTAAAAACTACAATTGCGAAATTAGTAGGTAAGATTGGAGACTTTTGGGCCACACCAAAATTCCAAGGTTTTACATTTTCAAGGTTACCATAATTCCAAGGTCCCACCCGCCCAAGGTTACGCAATAAGTAGGCCATGTCTACATAGAAATTTCGCAAAGTCGCACATTTCCAAGAATACCACACTGTATGGTGTAAAAAATACGAAGGTCACTAACACTCGACACATTCACAAGGCTATTTACACACCCTACCTACTCAGATAGACATCTCACTTTTTCAAGGCTTGCTCATGTAATTTTTTTGCACTTCTCTGATACCACACTTAGATCCACATTAAAAAAAAGTTAATGATATGCTAATATATTTATTTGTTGTATGTGCAAATGTAATCAGTGTATTATTCAGATATATGATTTTCTCTAGGAATAAAACATTTTGATTTAGTACAAGTGCAAAATGTCCTATCCACTTCTGTTTCATTACACCTGCTAGGACGTAGCGCAAGTAATTGAACGTACGTGCAGCGTGGTGCCCATCGGAGATGCTCCTGTAGCGGAGTGTCAGACGACCGCCATTTGTTTATTCGAACTGCACACATGAAGCATTCAACCGTACCGTCTGAAGATGCTCCTCTAGAGGACTAGCAGATGTTCATCAGCGGTATATGATGGTATACCATCACAGTATGATTGATATATTTGAGCATGTACACCGTGTGGTGTGTATCTGTCTGTCTGTCCGTCTCTTTGTCTGTATGTCTGTATGTCTACCTGTCTGTTCGTCTGTCTGTATAGTAGTCGCCGCGCTCAGTCAATTAGTGTCGGTCTGTATGGTCTGGGGTCGCACTATTGGGGCCGACGTTTTTCTGGAAATAAATCATAAGTAGAAGGAGAGCTCTATCAGGCATACTTACTATGTCTGTCTCGATTACTTGCAAAGACCACTTGTTGAAGAGCTGCATTACGAACTTGGATGAGTTCGTAAAATCCACCAATCTCTTCGACAGTTTCCAGTATCATTTCCAGATGTACAATGGCGTAATCATACCCACTTAGTATAGCTAGGCTTATAACACTATGCCAGTCAAGATATAATGTTACTAACTTAGTGTGGACCCGGTCGAGCTGCTCTTCTAGAGAGCTCTCCTTAATCACGACATCATAATTCCGGATGTATGGTAGTATGGTTGTCAGCTGCAATGAAAGAAATAATTATAAATATAAGTAAAGTAGTATCTAGACAATACATACCGTGAACGTGAGACAGTCCCATTTGATGGTTTGATGTGCGTATAATAGCCAGTACCACCCAGTAATAATTAGAAACGCAGAATTGCGTTGAGTGGCACTGTCTCCCGACGCCAACGCACACATAACGTTGTACAGGGATGGAAACATAGTCCGACTAATGGTTATAGGGATATGTGTAGCCCAAAGCCAGTCATCGTCAAGTTCTTCGTCGTCATTGCCTTGCATGTCGTCAGCGTTTTCGTTATTTCCGCGACCCTGGACCTGCGGAGCGACGTCTGGAGCACTGACATTGTTATTGTTCTCGTCCTGTATGCTGTTATGTGACTTGTTTCTGTGCACTTAGTTGTTGTACTACGTCTGACAGTTCGTGATCGCTACGTTCCAGTTGTTGCATGTTGTTAGTGAGAGTGTTCATAAAGTTCTCCTCATCGCTATTCTCTTCAACGTTGATTTCGTTACAAAAGTCAGTATGTGTTTCGCGACGTAGTCGCTGTTGTCGTAATGCGTCATTGTCATAGTAGTCGGAATCATAGCTGGTAGGCAGGGTCCATGTCTACGTCGGAGTCGTAGTCACCAGTGTTGAGGTAATCGTTCCCAGCACAGGAAGAACATACTCCCTCAACACTTGATGATATGCTGACGAAGTCATTACTATCATCGTTATATTCGTCTATGTCAATAGGTAGTGGTATTTCCTCGTCACTGATAGTAATGATTTCGGCATTGGTCATGTCAAGTAGTACTGCATCTCCATCAGGATTGTAATCTTGTAGAGAGTCCATGACTAGGGTCGTCAGTTCATAAATTTCGTCGTCACTGGGTTGGGCGTCCACGATAATAGGAGAGGATGCAGAGGGCGGAATATACAGAACCTCAGGGGAAGAGGGGGAGAAATCCTGAGGTGTGGTAGCTGAAGAGAGGTCAACGTGAATTGGATAGGAAACCTCTGGAGTAGGAGTTGGCGGGACATCGGAGAGAGGATTTGAGGACGCTAGTGGGATAAAGTTGAATGGGTACAGGAGTTCCGCAGGCGATGGAGAACGGTGGGTAACAGAAGCCTGTAAAAAATAAATAAAACGTTAAAAATGTACCAACCATGACAAAAAAATTAAAAACATAAAATTTGGTGGTTTTTATGGTGGGGAGCTTGCTCTTGAAGTCATTGTATGTTCGATGTGTCAGCTATAGAATCAGTTGTACGAAAAATTTGTACTGTTTTATTTTCGCTAAATATAGGTGTTTTCCCCACTAAAATCAACGTTTTTCATGCATTTTTAGAGTACATTTTTCAATTTATGGAGGAGTGGTCGTATAGTAGTTCTACGGTAGGAGTAGAGGTCAGGGGACCCATTTCTGATAGTATCTTGAGCCCTAATTGTATTGCAGAGTTCGCTGAAAAGTGAAGTCCTATGAACACTTCGGTACAAGTGGACCGAATACATGATTCATCAGAGAGTATCTTCAGTCCTGTGTGTGCTGCTGATTTTATAGATAATGAATGGTCGCTAAATGACTTATCAGTATCTAGGAGTCTACAATACTTACCTGCGCAATCAGCGGTGAGGGATATAGTGGTAAATGCAGTATCTTCTTCCCAGAGTGTATTGAGCCCTACATGTGCTGCGGAGTTTCTGGAAAACAGGTGAGAGTAATATCTTGCTTCCATACCAAAGTACATGGTAGGGTGCGATACAATGCTGGGTAGAATATGTGTGCTCAGTAAAACACTCTATCCAGACTATCATTATTATTGTTTCCTTACCCGTAAACTACTCTACCCCTCAACCTGATATATCCATCATACATATTATCCTATTCCTGGCGATATGTTGCGTTGCGTCCTCGTTCGCATCGCTGGATATAACTTCTTTTCTTAACAGTTGTAATACATGATAGTAATGCTACAAACTAAGAGTAATAAACTGTTAAAAAAAGGGAATTATAACAAAACACGTAACACTACCCGTTCACTTATACACTGTTTATACATTCTCTCTGTTACAGATCGCAAAAAAACGTTTCAATGTGAAATTTTCAAGAAAAGACTCTACTGCGACATCAAAAAACTGCGTGTTGGAATATTCCAACTACCCCACCTTCAGAGATCCCGCACGCTATACCACAAAATGGTACCGCACTTAGAAATGTGTTGCAACCAAGTACTTCCGATGCGAACAGAACGGAACATAGCCATATTGCAGAACGTCTTGCACAACCTAGACCATCAGAGTCAAACAGCTTAAAGAATAATATGCAACACAGACATGCTGATGATTCCTTTGCAGAACCAGGACAATCGGGTTTGAACAACTCACGGAAGCGTACGTTAGACCAAAGCAGCGAAGCAGTACATAATAAAAGTAGCAAAACTGTTGAAATTGTGTACAGCACTGATTGTTCGATTGATGTTCCTCGATAGGCACAAATCAAATGTCTACTCATTGATACTGGGGTTGAAGTGATTCGCAATGCTTTCAAATAACGCATTGTTTCGTATAGACTATCACCATGCAATACCCTACGGATGTACAGACGTTTATGGGTGACGTTAAAGTGAATGTTTTGAAACTAATACAAATTTAGTTGCAGAAACTCTTCTCGTTGAAATGTAATGTTGAGTTGTTTAGGTTGTACTTTCTGAGCAGTAGAGAAAGTACCGAATTAAAGTCCTTTCAAACGAAATATGATATATTGAGTGTCGGGATAGTGTTGGAAGAGTATTTTCAAAGAGTAGTGTAAATCTTGGAAGCTAAGCCATAAGAATTTCAGCATAAAGATTCAGGTAAGTGCGAATTATGAATAGTAGGGTAGTACATTATTAATATGTGTTGTTTCGTAGGGTGGTCGCTGTTAAATTTCGTATATTTAGAGGTAAACATGTTAAAATTTTCTCCCACTACGGGTTCATCGTATATGCATGTCCCGCCTGAAATTTCGCATAAACATGCCATAGTGAATGTGAAGAACATTGATAATTGCTGCTTTACGTGGGCTATTGTATCAGCATTAGTGACTCCGACGGGGTTACTACAACGGACGACTTCTTACCCTGATTTCAGGACGTTATTCAACTAGAAAATGGTGCAAATGTACTTCCTGTTAAGCTGACTAACATCTCAACGTTTGAGTCGAACAATAATATCTCCATCAATGTTTATGGACTGGAGGATTACGTATCGTGATGGTCATCGTATTCCTGAGGTAGTGGGTCCTCTCTACTATACAAGATCTAAAAAGCCTATTCATGATAATTTGTTGCTATTAGTCAGTAACGAAACGGATACTCAGCATTTTGTAGGGATAAAAAATTTGTCTCGTTTACTTAGCAACCAAATAAGTCGACGTAACGAGGTAAAATATTTTTGTGATTCATGTATCCATTACTTTACAACGCAGGAGCAATTAACTCGACACGTGTCTCATGACTGTAATTTCGTATACACTAAATTACCTGGCGTGAGACAAAGAAAAGACAGAAACGGGGAGTTCTATACGGAAAGTATACTTGCGTTTCGAAACTGTCAAAAACAGATGTTTCTACCGTTCGTATTATACGCAGATTTTGAAGCGCTATTAGTACCGGTAAATACGGCTGCACCCGATCCCGAACTACCGTTCACGATAAAAACGTGTAAACTTGAACTATACTCATTCAGTTACATTAAGTGCGGTGTAAACGATGCTTGGTCCAAATTAGAACTTCATAGGTGGGTTAATGCCGCGGAGGTATTTATTACACGACTCAAGAGTGATGTGAAACGGATATATAATGAGCATTTGAAAACTGTTGTTCCAATGTTACCACTAACTGATGGACAACTGATGATACATGAGCAAAGTCGTAATTGCTATATATGCGACAGGCTTTTTACGGATGATCTTACAAATTCCAAAGTACGAGATCACTGGTAAATATCGTGGTGCGGCACATTCAAATTGCAATTTAAACTATCAATTACCTACATTTAGCCCAGTTTTTTTCCATAATCCCAGTGGTTATGATGTCCACCTGTTCATCAAACAGTTAACAAGTAAAACTGAAGAAATTGCCGTACTCCCTGTTAATAGTGAGAAATATATAACGTTCAGTAAGCATATTTATGTAGACGAATTTATTAATGGTCGCGGTTATAGGGAAAAAAAGCACATACATTTGCGATTCGTCGATAGCAGTAGGTTCATGGCGGCATACTTAGATACTTTATCTCATAATTTACCAGATGATCAATGTAGAGAGGTAAGGAAATAAATTAGACGATGTCACCGTACCTTCCTATGACAAATTCTACGATAAAATGCGCGATGAAAATATATCCGATGAAGAATGCTGTCGCGTCCTACTAGTGTGGGATCATTTTAAGTGTAATACACTTCGGGATTATGCTGACATATATTTATAATCAGACGTGTTGCGGTTGGCTGACGTGTTCGAAAACTTTAGGCGGCTATGTATGGACATGTATGGATTAGAACCAGCGCAGTATGTTACAATACCTGGATTGGCGTGGGATGCCGTATTGAAATGTACTAAAGTAGAGTTAGAATTATTGACTGATATAGATATGTACCACTTTTTTAGGAAAGGTATTCGTGGTGGAGTGAGTACTTGTGTTAAGCGAAGAAGTATTGCTAACAACGAGTTTGTCCCACATTATGATCCTAATCGTCCAAAAGTCTTTTTACAGTATTTAGATGCCACGAATTTATACGGATGGAGTATGCGGCAACACCCACCTCATAATGGGTTTATGTGGTTAACTGAAGAGGAAATTCAAAACTTTGATGTACTGAAGATTAATGATGATACTGATATTGGGGATATGCTAGAGGTAGATATACACTATCCGCACCACCTGCATGATGAACACAATGATTATCCTTTTTGTCCCGAAATGATCTGCGCACCACACTCCAAGGAGGAAAAATTCATTCCTAATTTATGTGATAAGACCAACTATGTTATACATTACCGATATTTAAAACAATGTATAGAGCATGGGTTAATTATTACTCATATGCATAGAGTTTTACGATTTCGTCAAAGTCCTTGGCTAGTATACCTTATATGTATACCTTAATACAACTCTTCGAAATCAATCCAAGAACAAATTTGAAAAGGATTTCTTTAAATGCATGAACAATGGTGTATTTGGTGAAATAATGGAGAATGTGGACAAAAGAAGAGTAATAAGATTATTAACACGTTGGGAACATAACAGACGTCGCTTGGGTCTAGCACGGTACATCGTAAAACCGCAATTTAAGAATTTTATTCAATTTACTAATAAATTATTTGCAGTGAATTTGTCCAAACCCGTATATGTTGGATTTAGTATTTTAGATAAATTATAATGAATCCATTTTTTTTACGATATCTCGCGCAGTCATTACGGTAATAATGTAACGTAGCTCTATACCGACACAGATTCTTTAATTGTCGAGATAACAAGTGATGATGTGTATGCCCACATGCGGAATAATGTTGATGAATATGACACATCCAACTATCAAAACGGTCTGCAGGGTATTACTACGAATACATCCGTCGTCGAAAAAATGAAAGATGAGTATGCAGGGAAAGATATTCAATATTTTTATGGAGCAGGATCAAAATTTTATTGTCTAAAGCTTGCTGACGATCAAGTGGTTAAGAAAGCGAAAGGTGTTAATAAAATCGTTATTCAAAAAGTTCTGACGGAAGTAGACTACAAATCTATTACGTAGGCGTCTGATATATCCACTGAGGTCTTAAACAAAATCGCCTTTCGGTGCCAGGATGACAAACGGTATCGATTTCATGGCATGTGTACAACATTGGCGTGGGGGCATTGACGAATTCCGGAATTGGAGTACGTCGATCCTTTGAGTGGTCTACTAGAGGTTGTTAGGCAAATGAATTTGTATAATCCAGTTAGTAGCTAATAGTTTGTGTACTGATGCTTGTTAATTTTAGGAATGTATATATTATCTCCACAATGAAGCTATGAACATGTATAACCTTACATGTTAATATGTATAATATCGATACACCATTCCAGGTCGGCTACTTAATGGAGTAACTTTTTAGTGGAATACATACTATTATTATGCCATAATTCATCATCGAGGAAATATATATATATATATATATATATATATATATATATATATAGATATATATATATATATATATATATATATATATATATATATATATATATATATATACAGAATGTACTCATATTGTGTGATATACAAAAGAAATAAACAAAAAATATATACTTACAATGTTTATTTAAAAAAAGTGTACAAGCTTTAATGCATTACATAAGTACCGTACAGATGGTATACATTAGACAGAGCGCAGTGACATAATGATTTACAATGATAATAACGAACTGGTTGCAAAGCAGGAATAGTAGCTCTATAACGGGTTGTGTAACAAAATTTCTGATGTAATCAGCTTTTTCTCTACCCTTGACGTAGACAGTATTTGTAGGTTGAATCAAGCGACTGAGAATTCTGCGGAATTGATGTGGTGGTGTATGCAACTCTTCCCATTTTATACACTGTTGATTATTAATTAACAAAGTAGTTTGACGGCGACTCTTCGCACATAACGTATGCCATGGATACGGTGATTTAAACATGTAGTAGGCCACTTGTGTTCCATTAAAAATTTCGAGTTCTTACGGTATAAAAACTTTTGACAGTTTAAAGCCTTGTACGTTGACTATAACGGGCATCGTATTACAGCTGTCTTACTGCTTTGGTTAACGCGTTATATGTAACTAAGCGATCGTGGAGTATAACACAGTATGCTGTCGTATTCCCGGGTATGTTGACTGCTATTTCGAATTCTACATGAAGTACTATTGCTTTAGAGTGTAACGTATGTTTTTGATTCGAACAGTCTACCACTATCAATGGTGCGACTGTCGTAAATTGATTATGTCTGAGTAATGGTTGACCATCTCTTTGGTAATAGGGCATTTGGAATTTAGCAAACATTTCATACAATGTAGCAAAGCAATATTATCGTAATTCACGTTTAAATTGTCATACGGACAACGATCATAATATTCTTTAGTGCACATTAATCGAATCTGCTTATATCTTGAGAAACATTATTTTCTTGCCCCGTTTGAAATCCGATAATAATGTATCTAGGTGTTTCTATACTCGTCGATGTTTTGATTGCCCATGTATGTAAATCTGTTGTGGGAACTGCTGGATATATGTTTCTCTACTTCTAAATACTACTGGAGTATTCACATTTTTATCAATGTACTTCGTTAGCGCCAATTCCGCCGCTAATGCTGGAATGATGAGCGGAGCTTTCCGATACGTTTTATCTATGTTAGCTTTTAGTGCTTCATCTGCAACAGTTGAAATTACGGCATCGGTATCAATGTTACTGCGAGTTAAAACTAATTATTGTCTGATGTTCAAAATCACTTTATTGTAGTCTTCCGCAAAGCCAAGTAGTATTCGCAAAGGGACAAAAACATTAAAATACCCTAACGCATTTGTTAGTATGCTATTTGAAGTAGGAAACCAACCTGCGTTTTCATGACGAGCGAGGACGTTGGGTGTCAACGATACCAATCCTTTCATTGTAGACGTTAATCCAACCTTCGTCTCGGAATCTACCACTATTCCATTCATTTCGTAGCCAATTTCACTGAATAAAAATGCAATGCCTTTATTAATAAACCGCGCGGTGTTAGAGACGGCACCATCCTCCCTCAGCAATCTTCCCTCTACTTAGACATAACTTTCTGATAGTAAAGTGCACATGTCTTCCTGAATGGGTGTTCTGACTTCATCATTGTTTCCAAATCTCGTAGTATATGGTTGATGGGGTGTGGAGTTCGAAATTTACCATGGCATTACCAACAACAACTTTTTCTTTTACGTTTAATATACTCATTGTATTACTATGAAACCAAGATCTTGCAAGTATGCTCCATTCTGCGCTTTAAATGCTTTGAGGGTTAACATCTTACTGACTCTCGCATTTCCACACTTCGATCGTTTATAGTTCACCTTGTTGTGGTTATATGCACATGCGTTATACCGCGTCACCATCTTTTCTTCAAATGTAATCCTCTCGTGATGACTTCACCGTTGAAATTGACGAGGTCTCCGTCTTGGTCTACTATTTTAAGTGTTATGGTTGAAATAGTGGATATATTTTTAAACCTTCCACTTGCTACATTGCATTCGATAATTAACGAATTCATCTTAATAATGTTAATAGGAACTTCAGAGGTACGTAATTCATGACTTTTGTAAACTTCTTTGTTAAATCCCAGCATAGGTCTCATAGAATTTTCTACATTAAAGTTAATATCATGTGTTGCTCTCATAATTGCTTTCACAGTGTTATTGTTCGCCCGTAAATTAAAAAAATTATTTGAACCCTTCACTATATCATTTATATGTTTATTCACATCCGCAATTTCGTATGATTCTAGTGGTATTGTAATTGTAGTTCCTTCAAATATCAGTTGGTTATTCTTGGAAGTAACGTTTTGTGCGGCATTGAAAGATTCAAAACTAGTTAAGCCCATTACATATTCCGACCCCCTATCAAGATAAATCGGTGGGTTAAAGTTGGCTTGCAAAATACTGCTTACATTGGTAAATGTAAATGTGTGCGACATTACGATCAAGCAACGACTGCTGAGAATCAAAACGAACCGGCACGTAAAAATCGTAAGAATAAATGACCGCAATTGTATGTGTTAAAGTTTTGAACCTTGGCATATTTATAGTCAATCGTGTTTCTGCTACAATCACTTTTAAAATAGTGAATGAATTCTAATGGTGGTTTAGTATGTCCTACGCTATCAAAATATGTAATTTTCCCATTACGCTTGACGTAAGCCGTCCCGTGTGTTCTCTTATTATTTTGATGATCCAAATTCACGATACCACATTCATTCGTATGGATTCGTGTAGGTAATTTATCTCGCACGTATATCCCTCTAAAATATGGGATTTTTAATTTCTCAACAAATTTTGCTAGCTCAACGTTGTTTAAGGGGTGACATGGTAGCTTCAGTGGGAATATTTTGAATACGGTTGTAGATATAGGCCTAAACCTCGCTTAGTTTTATATATAAGGTAGCTACTTCCATTGCTTGGTTCTGTCGTTTGGTTTCTTCCCACGTTTTTAACGCAGTGTTGCGTCAGTGATAATTTTTACAACTGCAGCTGCACCTCCATCTAAAGAACCTAAAGCTCCTAATGCTGCAAATAGTGGTATAAGAGGTATGAATCCCCAACGTTTTGGTATTGGTAATATTCTTCTCTTGGGTGTCAAGATATATTTATGTTTTAAAACGTTTAAGGCTTGTTGTACCGTAGATTTTAACGATGACCGAAGTTTACCACCAACACGACGTCGCGCTAGAAGCACTGCTTTGTTGAATGAAATTGGTCTGTTTCTGTGAGAACGCTTCCTACGTCGTGATTTGCTTTCCATTCCCATTGTTCTTTTTCCTTTCATTACACCGGCTATGGTTAATCCAGCTGATCTTTCTCCAAAGGTAGCGTTTGAGAAACAAAATCTATTCCAAGCTTTTTGTTGCAAAGCCTCATCAGCTATGTGGCGATGTCTTAGATCGTTTGACTGCCAGTATGCAATATCGTGTTCTTTACACGCTTCGTCCAGTTCGTTAATACCTCTGTCACCGCGAGCTAATCGTTCTCGGAAACGGTTACCTGGACCGCTATATCTGTACCCAGGTATATGTAACTCCACGGGTAATTTATTTGTTAAGGTGTTAATTAATCCAGGCTTCATATTACCACCATACAAGTTACAGTTCAGTACTACAATGGGTGATATCCGTTCAATTCCACAAGATACTGTATCACCTATAAAAAATTATGACATCACTTTTAACAATAATCACTACTCAAAACATAGTGGTCTACTAAAAGGTAGTTGTAAACGAGGTATAATCGTCGGTTCATCAGGTTGCGGAAAAAGAAATGTTATGATTACCTTATTAGAACATCCAAATGGCTTACGTTTTGAAAATGTTTATGTACATTATGCAAATCTTTATATCAACCCAAATACCAGTACTTACGAAATTTACTTACACCTTCAAAAATGTCGGGTATTTGGAATACAGTGGTAACAGTGACGTTATATCCCCTAGTGATTAACGTAAACACTCGATAATGATTTTTGATGATGTAGCATGCTATAAACAGAATGAAATAAGGGATCATTTCTGTTTTGGCAGACACCAAAGCAATGATTGTTTCTATCTGTGCCAAACGTATTCTTCTATTCCAAAACAGCTTATTCGTGATAATGCAAATCTACTAGTTCTTAAGCATGTAATGTAGATATGACATTTGATAGATTTAAGGACTTGTGTTTCTGTTGCTGGCGTGACAAATTTGGATTTCTTGTGATTGATAAAGAGAGTGATGTTAATGCAGGTCGTTTCCGTAAGGGATTTAACTGTTACAATGCATTATAAATACTAGACTTGATTTGTAAACATGCAGTAGTAATGGATAAGCGCTTAATACAAGACGTTTGGCACGCTCGCAAGAGTATGCAACAAAAATATGCTAGTTTAAAAGGAGATACTGCACTTACAAAGTGTGCAATGGAGGCGCACTTTAAACCTATAACACAACCATTGAAACAATTGATTACTAAGCAAGATGGTTCTCTCGTCAGAGCTGAACCATTTAAATCAGAATTCGGAAAAACTGAGCTTGTTGCACATGAAAAGGAAGTTTTTTTCCATCATACGCCTAAAACATCTGGAACTCGGAAAGCACCACGTATTCTTGTTCCTGACGCCATTCTACAAGTTTTAGAGGAAACTGTGATTGCTGATACCTCACATGATGACGAGAGGGAGATTCCTACTTTACAACAATTGAAAACAGAACGCTTAGCTGCTGGATCTCAACTGGCCTTTGAAGAGTACCTTAGTCAGTATGAAGGAAATGTTATGTGGAAGGTATATTTAGAGATCCCGAAGACGAGTATGATTTAACATACGGTGTACACTTTTTCCCGAAAAAGAGAATTTTTTTATTGGTGATGCTGAACGAGACTTTGTTGGAGAGAATTTTCGTATCGCTCTTCTTGATGGATCACCATTAGTCTACGATGGAACTCCGGGATTATATGAGCTACTCTTTAAAAAAGCTCCT
This sequence comes from Vesta saturnalis, assembly GCA_036346205.1. Taxonomy (NCBI): domain Eukaryota; kingdom Metazoa; phylum Arthropoda; class Insecta; order Coleoptera; family Lampyridae; genus Vesta; species Vesta saturnalis. Next base: position 1,147,388 of record JARFJB010001999.1, read on the forward strand.
ACGGGATACAAAAAGTGTGATCTGTAGCAATACAATGACATTTTGCGCCGTACAGATGCTGCTCGACGTAATTATAACCCAGATGACCAAATCCAAGGAACTAATAGTAAGAAATACGTTAAGATAATTAAACTTTTGCACCTCCTGCCACAAGATCTCGCACATCTATCTCCAAAAGAGGGGGTGGAATGCAACTGTTACGATATAATAACAAAGCGATTGAGCTTGTATCTTGGAATGATCCGAATAAATTAGTGGATTGGTTGCGGGAGTTATTGGGATCAATGTCGGCAGGAAATACTAGCAATCACAACGAAATAATCTATATACTTGACGAATTACGTAAAGCGAAAGTAATAAAGTAGGATCTCTGGTTATAAACCTATTACTATATTCATTTCATTTCATTGTTGCAACGACCATCACTATAGATACTACTACATATCCAGCACTGATGTCAATAGATAAATTTGGTGGACACATTCATCATCAAATGACAATAGATAAATTTGGTAAACATATTACTTATTATCATAGTGATGCCACGAAACAAGGTGATGTACATTACAAAACTTATTTTACCTTACAAGGTTTATTGCATAAGAAGACAGTAGATATTCCATTGGGTACAGATGGCAAATAATTGTATCCTTATACAGAGTGTACAATATCGCATTGTATGTGGTCACCTCAAGTTCTTTATCTTCAACTGGATGGTCTACTGTATACGACACCAATGTTTATAATTAGTCAAACTATACGTAAGGAAGCTGTAATTCAACCTATAATACCAGACGGTGTCAAATTTACGCAAGAAAAACCATTCATCATAGAGATTCTACTAAAATCGAAAGCGATAAAATGAGTAAAGCTGATATTGTTGATGAACTGCACAAACCAGCATGGAGAGATTTTCCGCGGAGTTTTGTAGTACTGAAAGGTTTAAATGATCTCTTTCAAGCAGATTTAGTGGAAATGATACCTTACATTCGGGTAAATAAAGGATTTCGATATATTTTAGTAATAATAAATGCTTTCTCTAGATATGTCTGGGCTTTTCCCATCAAATGCAAGAATGGTAAACTAGTCGCAGATGTAACGAATAAACTTTTGCCTGGTTTTCAAAGGACGCCTAGACATATGTATGCAAACTGCCGTAGGAACGGCATTTTATAATGCTGAATTTAAAAAAGTTATGAAAAAAATTAATATTAATCATTACAGTAGTTACTCCAACTTGAAGAGTACTATAGTTGAACGTGTAAATGGCACAATTAAAGCAATAATGTGGAAAACATTCAGTATGCGAGGTTCCTATAAACGGTTATCAATATTACTTCAAATTGTTGTGCATCATAATTCAAGAAAGCATAGAACCAACGGATACAAACCTATAGAAGTAACGGAAAATAATGCTGCCTCTATTTTGAAACGTTTAAAATTTCATAAAGCTCTTGACCGTAAAAGACCTAAATTTAAAGTGGGGGATTATGTACGTATTAGCAAATACAGAAGCATATTCTCTAAAGGTTACACACCTAATTGTAGTTACGAAGTCTTTCGAATCTCAGCAGAGAAACGTGCTAGTCCAATTACCTACACATTACGTGATAGATGAAGAGATACAGGGGCGTTTCTATGAGCCAGAAGCTCAAAGTGTGAAGATTAGTTTTTTTTCGTTTTACTTCAGTAATATCAAACAATAATTAAGTCCGTAAAATAATTAATTAGGAACCGTTGAATATTGATAACAAGAAAATTTTAAGATAGCCATTAATTGGAAATAGAAATTTTTCTTTCTTTCGAAATTAAAACGTATCAAGTACTATAAACAACCGTTAATAATAAATAAACAAGTAATAATTAACACCGTCCTCATAAATTAATTAGCTTAGTAAAAATTGGAGTGTTAAACAATAGTTTTGATCTAATGAGTAAAGTTAAACCTCAAATACTTTCTATAAATTTCAACTACAATGAAAGGAATGTAATCTTTTACCATTGTGTAAAATTTTATGTATTTTAAATAATGCGAACACCGACAGATGTGTCAAACAGTAATCAGCTTCTGGAATTGCATGATTTTGAATTGATAGAAGTATTACTAATTACTAATTAAACCGTTAGATAGAATAAGTATTTTTATTAATAGAAATTGGCCGAATTTTATATCAATCGCTTTGTGATTTTACAAATAATAGTTTTAGTCCGTTGAAATAAATACTTGCTCATTGATTGACTTAATATTAATTAAAACAAATTGTTGCGCTGTCGCCTCATCGTTAAAATTATGGAATTTCCAGCCGTTCCCCACTTTTAAATGTCGTAGTCTATATAGGTTAGTGCTTTCACAAAAATCTATCATCTTTTCCTACATTGTTATTGCAGACATAGAGAAAAATTATATTATTTTCGATCGATGAGGTAAAGAGTAGTTTAATAATCGGTTATTCAAATTAAACTTAATAAAGGCTAACCTGTAATTAGTTAAATTTAAATAAATTCGCAGAGTTAAAATTTATTAGGAATCATTCATTTTCATCCATCATTGGTGAAGGAATTTTGTTTGTCAAGGGGACCTGTGACCTTTGTCCACCGTATCCGCCTTCCCACCGTATTAATTAAGTTTTAGGTTCATTTTTCGACCGTGAGGATTCAACCCTGAATTTATCCTCCACTGGGTAACCCGAGGTAGCCGTTTGGAAACCGCCCAAGTTCAGGAGTGGACCCAAAGACCGCCTGGACAGTAGATAATCTTTGGGTGGCGCCCGAATCCGTTTAATCCGCTGCAACCCTGTGACGAAGAACCCGTTATCCGTTTACCGCCCAGGAGTTGACTTTGAAATAATATAAACTACCGTAACTTATAAGTACAATTAATAAAAATATTTCCAAACGAGTCTTAATTTTGTGCTGGATTTCGTTGAGGGCAAGCTTCACTTGCCACCACCGAAAACCCGTTACAAAAATTGACGCCCGAGCAGCTAATCATTTTGCCGTAGATTATTAATTTTTTTCTGAAGATGTCCGATATAGAAGAAGGGATTGTGGACAATGTGTTGACCGAAACCGATGGGGAAACAGAAGACCAAATAGTTGGATGGATATACCGCCTAAATAAGGAAGATCTGCAGCAGGAGGCCATAAAATTTGGATTACTTCCGACCGGAACCGTAAATGACTTGCGCAGAAAAATCGCTACCTATATTAGAGAGGGCAAACGCTCCCCTCTACCGCCGATGGTAAACCAGCCTCCGGAAATCCCCACCAACACATATAATACCGAAATGCATTACAGTTTCAGAATGGCGCGAGTACTTTCCGACCCCTATCTACACGTGACCAGTGTTAAACAGTTTACTACTAATTTAAATAATACTATGTTTTATTCTACAGCTAATACTAATCCGACAGTAACTACCACAACTACGTCTAATTTTAACTATAATCCACAGCCAATGATCAGAGTAAAGGACTGGAATATTTCATTTAGTGGACGAGAGGATCCGATAGCTTTTTTAGAAAGGATAACTGAGGTGAGTGCTAGTTTTAAGGTATCATTAGATAGCATGTTAATGGCACTTCCGGAAATACTGACCGATAACGCACTTTTATGGTTTAGAAACAATAAATCCAATTGGGAACATTACGAAGACTTTGTTACCGATTTCCAAGAATTTTATTTTCCGGTTGATTATGACATAAATATTCATTTCTTAATAAATGACTGCAAAGAAGTAACTTCCGAGAGTGCCACTGACTATTTTACGCGCTTGCAAACGCTCATGCGTAGAGCAGGAGACTATAGCCGTGAAAGGCAATTATTTTGGCTCTATAAAAATTTATTACCGTCTTATAAATTATCAATTAAGAAAACCGAAGCTTGCTCTGTAAACGAACTTTTAAAATTGTGTAAAGATTTTGAAGCGTTACAACAAGAATTATCAAATTTAAACTTAGGAAATTTTAATAGGCCGATAAATGATAACACTTTTGAAATGATAAATGAGCGAAATCCGTATAGGCAGTTGTGTAAAGCACGGCCATATATAAGTCCAAATTACTTAAATAATATACCGAATACGTTCTGTGATCCTGATACAAATTTTAACAAACACAAAAATTTTAACGCAAATATTAATTTTTCTAATACACCGATGTATAATAATAGGCAGAGTAAGGCAAATTTTACGAATAAGATACCGCAAACAAATAATTTTGGTTACATAAATGAAAATTTTACTAAAAATAGTTATAAAGCCAATAACCCGTCCAATGGTAATAATGTAAAATACAATGAAAATTACAGATCGTTTAATAATATTGATCTCCGTACTAATCCGTTTAAAAATTATAATAGTGTTCCAAATAATAATAATTATAAAACTCAAAACCGGTATTATGGAAATTTACAAATGAACCGTAGTAATAATAATCAAAATTTTAATGGAAATAACCAACCGCAACATTTTAATTATAGAAACCGTAATGCAAGGGAAAATTTCCAATACAATGGTAACAGAATAAATTTTAATAATCCGGTACGTGAAAATTACAATCATAACCCGCCTGAAACCAAAAATTACAGTAGTGCCGTCAAACAAGATTTATCCAAAAATCAGAATTATATACAACCGCAAAATAATTTCAAGCAAACACAAAATTTAAATAAACAAACAGCAATAAACAATTATAACCGTCCAGGAAATAGCAACACTAATAATAAAATTTCAAATTCTTCACCGTCATACAATAAAAAGGAAAACCGTCCCCAAAATTATAACACTAATTATTTACCTCAAAATAAATTAATTCAAAGTAATGAAATAAAGTGTTGGAGATGTAACAAAATTGGACATCTCCGTACACAGTGCCGTAATAAATCTGTATTATTTTGCTCTCGCTGTGGAAAATTAGGTATTATGTCCCGAAACTGTCAATGTCCAAATTCAAAAAACCGCTTTCCGAAGTTTCAATAAAAAGGGGCGAAACAAAGTTGAAAACTAAACAACAAACCCCCTTTGATCTCCGCCCGTTCATAAATATTGAAGTGGAAAATAAAAATGTTATTGCGTTAGTAGACACCGGTTCCACAATTACATTCATAAGCGATACAGTAGCTAATATGTTATCTCAAGGTGCACAATTACCTAAATTTGTAAAGGCTACCGGAATAAATAGCCAAACAGTAAAAATTAGACAAGCTTTTTATACCGAATTTAAAATTTTAAATACCAAAGTTTGTCACCTAGCTCACCATGTTCCAACTTTGGGATATGAAGTATTATTAGGAATGGATATTTTATTCAAATTTAATTTGCACTTTAATATGAAATCAGGAAATTTGTTTTTAGAAAATAAAATTGTACCTCGAGTGGAGCGTGAGACCACACCAGCTTCTTTCATTCAGTGTTCAGTCTTAAGCTCTTTGAGTAAAACCGAACTTACAAAATTGAATTTATTTTTAGAAACGGAATTAGCCGAATTCCAAACAATACAAGGCACCACAAATTTAATTAAACATGAAATCGCCTCACGGATTATACACCGATAAAACAAAGATACCGACCATTAAACCCAAAAATGCAAAGTTTAATGAACGCTGAATTAGATCGTATGCTAGCAGAAGGTATAGTTGAACCCTCAGATAGTGCATATTCGTCTCCCGTGGTATTAGTTAAGAAAAGAGACGGAAAACCGAGATTTTGCATTGATTTCCGAAAAATCAATGACATTTCTATTAAAGATGCGTACCCTCTTCCGTTTATAAACCATATCCTAGATAAGTTACGTCGAGCCAAGTACATATCCAGTATCGATCTAAAAGATGGATACTGGCAAATACCGTTAACCGAACCGTCAAAAGCAATTACTGCTTTTACAGTACCGACAAGGGGACTATTTCATTTCAGAGTTATGCCTTTTGGTTTACACTCTGCCCCTGCTACGTTTCAAAGGTTGCTAGACCGTATTATCGGGCCTGAGCTCGATCCGTATGCATTTGCGTATCTAGACGATATAATCTTTCTAGGAGAAACTTTCTCTGAACATTTAAAAATTTAAGAGAAGTTTTCCGCCGTCTCCGACTAGCAAACCTAAAAATCAACGCCGCAAAGTGCGAGTTCTGCCGAAAGTCTCTAAAATATTTAGGACATGTAGTAAGCAATGGGGGAATACAAACCGACCCCGATAAAATTGCTGCTATACAGCAAATGGCACGACCGCACAATATTAAAACACTGCGACAGTACCTTGGTGTCTGTTCGTGGTTTCGACGTTTTGTCGAAAACTTTTCAAAAATAGTAGCACCGCTAACAAAACTATTACATAAAAATGCACGATGGCACTGGAAAGACGAACATGAAACCGCTTTTAACCAATTAAAAACCGCCCTTACAAATGCACCGATCCTAAAATGTCCAGACTTTAATTATCCTTTTATTTTACAAACCGATGCATCTGAAATAGGACTAGGAGCCGCGTTAATTCAAATAATTAATAATACCGAAAGGGTAATAGCCTATGCTAGCAGGACGCTAAATCCAGCAGAAAAAAATTATTCCGTTACCGAAAAAGAATGTCTTAGTATTGTATGGTCTATTGAAAAATTCAAATCTTATTTAGAAGGCTACCGTTTCACAATTTTAACCGATCATCAGTCACTTAAGTGGCTGAATTCAATAAAATCACCTTCTGGTCGTTTGGACAGATGGGGGCTGTACTTGCAGCAATATGATTATGAAATTAAATACCGAAAAGGAGCGCTTAATAAAGTAGCTGATGCATTGTCTCGCAATCCACTACCAGCGAAAAGTAATGAGGTACTAGCCGTCGAACTACCAGATTGTTCCTGGTATGTTAACAAATTTTGTGAAGTAGAAAGCCGACCGGAGGTTTTCCCTGATTATTGTATTAAAGAAGGCAAACTTTACCGTCATTTTCATATAAACAGTTTTAAAGAGGAGTTAGATAGCGAAGCTTGGAAATTATGTATTCCGACCGCAGACCGTACTGAAATTATTAGCGAAAATCACGATTTACCAACCGCTGGCCACTTAGGTATTACAAAAACTACAAACCGAATTTTAAATTTTTATTACTGGCCTAAAATGGTAAAAGATATTAAAGATTATGTCCGTAAATGTAAGTCTTGTCAAAAATACAAAATTTCACAATTACAAACCGCAGGTAAAATGAATATGTACCCAAATTGTGCACCGTGGGACATCATAAGCACAGATTTAGTAGGTCCATTACCCCGTTCAACAAAAGGTCACCAATATTTAGGAGTTTTTCAAGACAGATTCACAAAGTGGATCTGCGCGAAAGCAATACGTAAACCAACCGCCGGCGTAGTCAGTCAAAGTTTATATGACGAAATAATAATGAAATTTGGTACACCGCGAGTAGTCATTACCGACAATGGAACTCAATATGATAGTAGAATATTCAAAAAATTATTATCAGACTTGGGAATTGTCCACCGTTTTACACCTATTTATACGCCCCAAGCAAACCCTGTAGAACGTGTTAATCGAACTTTAAAAACTATGATTGCACAATTCTGTGAAAATAAACACCGACTTTGGGACAAACACATTAATGAATTTACATTCGCAATAAATACTGCCGTTCAGGAGAGCACAGGATTTTCACCTGCATTTTTAAATTTTGGTCGCGAATTAAAATTTCCTAACGCATATATTAGTAAAAATGAAAACATTCCGAATGAAAATATAGATATAAACCGTGCTGACATAATTAAATATAATACCCGTTTAGAACAGCTTCAGGAAATATTTAACTTAGTCCGTAACAACTTATCTAAATCATTTGATTCGCAGGCAAAACATTACAACCTGAGAAGGCGAGAGTGGAGACCGACCGTAGGTAGCCTAGTGCTACACAAACAACACCCGCTTTCCAATGCACCGTTAGGTATTGCCGCCAAACTGGCACCGAAATTTTTAGGTCCGTATGTGATAGTAAAAATTTTATCACCCGTAGTATTCAACCTAAAGGATCCCGCAACGAATCAAAAGATCAACAGGATCCATCTAAAAGATCTGAAGCCGTACAATGCCGATTAAACATCAAATTATTATATTTTAATTGTAAATAAATAATTATGTTTTAGATACCGCCACCGTTCCACACAGGAAAAGTTTAAGTAAAAAAAAAAAAATAGGTAGTGTAGCTGGCAAAGTGCTCCATCCGACCGTCCGCCAGGATACTTTGACCTCAAGGATGCGCCCTTGCACTTAGCGAGCCATGGTGTCATCCACATGGGTGGCCCATGTCCCTTTTACCTAACCTTATCCTACCGTCTTCCAAACCAACCGTTTAGTTTAAGTTTAGTTTAAGTAAAATATTAACATAAGTTGTAGATTGGAATCCGAACGAACTGGGAAAATCCGAACTACAAGTAACATGATGTCAGAAAACCGATGTAGAAAATTAATACCGTAATAAATTTCCGTTCTGCATCATAAGTTGTGTAAGTTGTTTAAATTATATAATCCAAAATCTTTATTCATCCACCGTCAAATCCATATATAAATGTTTCTGAAAAAAAAAACCAACTTCACCGTAGTCATACACCTTTATGTTACCGTCTTGATTTAAAAAAAAAAAATCAGAACCATCACATTTAATTTTTATTTAACTTATATTCAAATAGTGGTAAGACCAGTAGTTTAATTTTTTTTGCAAAGCGTATCAATTTTATTTATTTTCTTAGAAAAAAAAAAACCGTTTTAGGATAAGTAGTTTTATTTTTATTAGAAAGAATTTTAGTTTCATTTTGTAAAATTAAGACCGCGTATTGAAAGTAACCGATTTTTTTTTTCTCTTTTTTTTTATAAAGTAGAAAGGGGATGTGAAGATTAGTTTTTTTTCGTTTTACTTCAGTAATATCAAACAATAATTAAGTCCGTAAAATAATTAATTAGGAAATAGAAATTTTTCTTTCTTTCGAAATTAAAACGTATCAAGTACTATAAACAACCGTTAGTAATGAATAAACAAGTAATAATTAACACCGTCCTCATAAATTAATTAGCTTAGTAAAAATTGGAGTGTTAAACAATAGTTTTGATATAAATGAGTAAAGTTAAACCTCAAATACTTTCTATAAATTTCAACTACAATGAAAGGAATGTAATCTTTTACCATTGTGTAAAATTTTATGTATTTTAAATAATGCGAACACCGACAGATGTGTCAAACAGTAATCAGCTTCTGGAATTGCATGATTTTGAATTGATAGAAGTATTACTAATTACTAATTAAACCGTTAGATAGAATAAGTATTTTTATTAATAGAAAGTGGCCGAATTTTATATCAATCGCTTTGTGATTTTACAAATACTAGTTTTAGTCCGTTGAAATAAATACTAGCTCATTGATTGACTTAATATTAATTAAAACAAATTGTTGCGCTGTCGCCTCATCGTTAAAATTATGGAATTTCCAGCCGTTCCCCACTTTTAAATGTCGTAGTCTATACAGGTTAGTGCTTTCACAAAGATCTATCATCTTTTCCTACATTGTTATTGCAGACATAGAGAAAAATTATATTATTTTCGATCGATGAGGTAAAGAGTAGTTTAATAATCGGTTATTCAAATTAAACTTAATAAAGGCTAACCTGTAATTAGTTAAATTTAAATAAATTCGCAGAGTTAAAATTTATTAGGAATCATTCATTTTCATCCATCATTGGTGAAGGAATTTTGTTTGTCAAGGGGACATGTGACCTTTGTCCACCGTATCCGCCTTCCCACCGTATTAATTAAGTTTTAGGTTCATTTTTCGACCGTGAGGATTCAACCCTGAATTTATCCTCCACTGGGTAACCCGAGGTAGCCGTTTGGAAACCGCCCAAGTTCAGGAGTGGACCCAAAGACCGACTGGACAGTAGATAATCTTTGGGTGGCGCCCGAATCCGTTTAATCCGCTGCAACCTCTGTGACGAAGAACCCGTTATCCGTTTACCGCCCAGGAGTTGACTTTGAAATAATATAAACTACCGTAACTTATAAGTACAATTAATAAAAATATTTCCAAACGAGTCTTAATTTTGTGCTGGATTTCGTTGAGGGCAAGCTTCACTTGCCACCACCGAAAACCCGTTACAAAAGTGTTAAACATCCTGACATTCACCTGGTTGAACGTGTAATACGACGTCGAGGAAATGTGTTTCACGTTAAGTGGTTAGGGTTTGATACTTCCAACGATTCATGGATTTGTAACAAAGACATTATATAATACGCTCTGTACGATTCCTTTTATATATTGTAATATTATGATGTAATAAATAACTCTTTTTTTTATTTATTATTAATACATACAGTACTATACACTACTAAAACGTTTCATAAATACGTAATCACGATGTTGCTTTTTGCAGGACAGCTAAAAGTATTTGTCTACACTCTTCTATTCTTTTCCTAAAGCGTGCAGAGTCTCTTGCTAACTGTTCCCATTCTCCTTTTCGCGCCCATCCTACTACATCGTGAACTACGCTCATTAATGCAGACCTCCTTCACTTGTCGAGTTGTCATCTGTTGAAATACAATTCGGTAAATGACATTCTATTTCATGTACAAATTGTTCCAGAAATATTTCTCTAAGGTCTTCTATTAACCGCTTAATACAACAAATCCACTCTACACCATCGTCATGCGATAGAAAATACTTCTCACACAGACGTATTCCACTACCATACTTATAAACTATATTATCTACATAGTAATCACTAGACGTACCCCGCTCATACACTTTTTCATGTTCAGCATCAAATTCTAGTGATTGAAGTTGGCATATTAGTCTTTGCACTGCACTAACACAATCCACAGCCTTAGGCCACGACTCTGCACTATAACACATCCGCATATTGAGTAAACTTTATTATTATCCCTATTCTCGCTTTAGTCATTACCCCCACGTATTACTTAACGGCTTTCGCAACTTCTACGTCAATATCAATTTTCTCCTTGGCAAATTCTACAATTTCCATAACACATGCTACATTGAGGTCAAATATATCTTGTAATGGAACTATTAACCTGTGTATGTCAACATCAGCCATTTCCACCACATGTATTAAAATGCAGCAAATTCCATCATAGTAGGTACTAAATCCACTTGGTAACTGACTATCTTAAGAAGTCCCCATAACTGTTCTATAGACTCCCATCCTAAATAGTTTCCTGATTCTGCACAATCAGAGATGCCTATAATTTTCGTCTTGTTAACAGTTTCATAAGATATCGTTTTCGAACCCATCTTAGTAGGTAGCCATGTCCCTTCAGGTGTGTAGAAATAATTTGCGATTATCCTTTGATTTTCCATAAGTATGTGCCGTTCCTCCTTATCAAACACCACTCCATTACACTTAGATCCACCAAGCTTCACGACCGGTTCAAAATTGAATTGGGGCGACTGACCGACACTAACATATTTCGATCTACTTTTATTTAAAAAATACTGCACATTGTTAATTAAAATATCACGACACTTTACACTTGAATTCATATCACTCACAATCTTCGCATTTGCTACCGCTTAACGTAATATGTTCTCCACTACATACAATACTGGTTTCACATGTACTCCCTCTGCATTTATATCCTAATTTCCCCATTATTTCTACCGTCAAGGTTACTTGCTTTACCTTGACCGCCACACTGCACGTTACTTCAGCAATCCTACCGTTCCAAGGCCTTTATTTACGACGTTTTTGCAAGGTTGGCGGGATCTCACCAATCACTTCAACGATGTCTCCTTCGCCTTTCCAGCCCCCCCCCCCCACATTTTCAAGGTCTCCCATTATCCAGGTTCACTCCATTACAATGTCTTCCATTCTCACGTTTAACACTACTTCAAGGTAATCATTTTCGAAGTTTAAACGCCCTTAAGGTCGTCACAACCTCAAGGTTCCCACACTTTCAATGTCCTCCATCTGTCACGTTTACTACTTTTCCAAGGTTACACAATGGCGATATCAATAATGTCATTCTTCAAGGTTAACTATACATGTTTTCACAAGGTCTTTCCTTTCTTTAAAAGTAGGGGTAACTACATATGTAGTATAGTGTTATTTCCACCAGTGTCAGTATCTCTGCTAGCCCAGTACAGAACAATTGGGATGATAGGGAATGCTACCAACCATTATCACTTTTTAATCTAAGTGTGCGGCGGGCATGCGAATTAATTCCCAACTGGGTGCAATTTGAAAAAAAAAGGGTTACTGCCTTCTACGACATTAGAAGAATTAAAGAATACATATTAAGATGTGCAATGGAATACTGAATGGTTTTCCCACCTAGATAAAAGAATTCGCTGCTTCCACCATCATGCCTTCATGGGTAATTTGGGGTATTATTCACACACATTTGCTCTTCATACTAGTTATCATCTTGCTGGCCATATGCATATCCATGACATCTATAAATTACAAAATAGGTTACAACACGCCACACACAATTATCCACTCAAAAACGAAGAAATTCTTCTCCTAAGGAAAGACGCAAAAGATGCATATCACAGGATTAGTGTACAAGAACTGACTGACTCAATATACGATAAGCTCGTTGAGTCTGATCGGCCAACAATAAATAAAAGACCGGGAAATTCGTTTAAACCGCTCTCTGCGTTACTTTATGAAAATAAGCTTGTAGATGATGTTCTCACATCATGTACAATAATGCATAACGAATTTCAGAAAACACATGAAAACATCTAACGAAAATCAATACCTCAAGTTCTTTATACCAAAACCTTTCTAGCCTATCAGAAAATGAAAAAAAGTTTTTAGACGAGCCCAAAGCATTGAAACCAAGTGAATACCGAGTTATTGACCATCATACACATATGGATAGATGGGTCGCCATTTACCACATGTCACACCAAGAATACTGGTGCTCATCGTGTAGAGCGTCCCTAACATTTCTGCACGAGGTAATCATCTCGTAATTCCTTGTGGAGTTGAATATGATAAGGATGCATATTGTGTCTTCTGAAACTTCTATGCACAAACTACATTGCTATTTGACGGACACTGCTATGAGGATCTTCTGTAACTTTCAAAAGCACATTACCTTTATTTGTTTGATTTAATGCAGATTTTTCTCTTTCCGTTTTTTCGTAAACAACATTACATGTACGTTTAAATCGTTCAATTAATTTTTCGAACGATTTTTTGTCGGTTATCTTCAGTCAAGAAATCGTTGTTTATACATTCTCGTTGCAAGTAGGATATTTTCCTCACATGCACGAAATACTAGGACCATATTAATCATTTCATTTACTGGAAAATTTATTGTCAAACTAGACAGTTCACAACAACACAACACAACTTCAGATTGACAATAATTCTAATTATCAACGTCTTTTTAACAGTAGGAGTTATACGTATTATTGAGAGGGTTTAAATTCTTGCAATTTTACATTAATAATTTTAAAATAAAGTAGGAAAAGATAAAAATAATAATTTATTGATTTTTACCAAAACAGATCGTAAAAAAGTGTAAGTCATAGCTAACTTGATAAAATCAAAAATGGATCGGAAGGGGCGGGCCGTTTAGCTGGCCTCCAAGATCACCGGGACTTTCTAAAATTGATTTTTTTATGTGGGGTTACATTAAAAATGAAGTGTATAAAATTCCAGCCACAACATATGAAGCAAAGAATCGAGACGTGTTTGAAACTATTAATGTTCAAATGCTTCAAAATGTGCAACGATCTTTTGAAGAAAGACTACAACATTGTATTGATGTCAATGGAGGTCATTTTGAGCACTTGTGCTAAAAGTTTTCATTTGTTTGTTTTTTTAATAGTTTGATATTATTAGTTGATGAGATTATGTTAGTACTATTTAAATTAAATTTAATTTTATAATGTGTTTATTATTACCATGCATAACCAAAAAATAAATAATGATTCAGATTATGATGAAATCACAATACATTTTAATTTTTCTTAGTAAAAGTATTTATACTATTTATATTCTTACACTTTTAAGTTAAGTATCTTAAAGTAAAATAGGGAAAGACAAAAAAACAGTTTATTGATTTTTACCAAAACAAAGCGTAAAAAAGTTCGTATAATTCATAGCTAACTTGATAAAGTCAAAAATTAAATAAAAAAACTGGATTATGTTAATAAATGGAAAATATCTCGTCGAAGTTAGGTATAGGGAAATGTTAATAAAAATGAAATGTTTATTTAGTGGCTTCCTAGAGAGCACAAAAGGTATAGGGTATTCTATTTAAGTTAAGTGACAAAAGTACAGTTTTGCGTTTTCACTCGCCCTGTATACAAAGTATAGTAATTGCGAAACACAATTGATCTGGTAAACTTCACTTACAAAAAATAATCTTTGTCATAAAATACAGAAAATTGATTACATTAGAAAAGATACAGAGTCCTGAATTCATGACGATTTTAACCTTAAAGTGAGCATAACTTTCAAAATCCTCGGTATACTCCAATCAAACAGCATATCAGATTTGTAAAAACGAGCCGAGTTCAAATATAAAATAAAAAATATGTGATGCCATTTAAAAAAAGGTATGTTTGGGTAGATTTGAGGTTACAGAGTACCCTGTATATTTATAAATAATTTTAGATTATGCACCTTGAGGTGCTTAACAATTGCACTTTTATAATTTTATCGTATCTTTTATAATGACGCTATAAAAGAACTTTACCGCATTATGTAAGCTGATCCGAAAATACATACCAAGTTTCTAGTAAATGGAATTTATAACTTTTGTAGCTCAGTTGGTAAAGCACTCATCGAGAAATTTGAATCCCATCTATGAACTATTATTTTGATGAAAATTTTGTAGATTTTAACATTAAATTTTAAATAATTGTTAATACCTTTCTCCTTAAATAATGCACGGTAATTGGTTTTGAAACCTTTAACAGTTGTCAAATTTTTAATTAAATCAAATACAATAATGTTAAACTTTGAGAGCTCATTTTACTTTATACCTGGTTGAACTTTATCGTTTAGTATATTATGTTAGAAAACGACAAACAAAAACAAAATCCTTAAAACATTAAAACAATGTCAGTTTCATATTAATTACAGTAAGTATAGAGTTTTTCCGTTGTATTCGTAGAATAAATTTCTATTGTTTGAGCTTGAAATTTTTCACATTGAATCATTAAATGAACTCAGCATCATATATAATGAGCGTGGAAGTTTTATATCTTTCGTTGAAAATGTAAGTACTATTATGAGGCTGGAATTTAAAGAGACAGTCAATTTCGTATCTTACCTTAACAAAGGTTTAACAACGTAGAAAAACTTATGAATAGAAGAGCCTCGGGTAGGATTTTGTGGAATGTAACATTGGAGTTTCGAATATTTCCTACAGAAACCATTGCCTCACGTTTACCGTACGGCGGTATTATCAACTTGATTTTTCTTATAGGTTAAGATACTTAGCCATAGGAACCTCAATCTTCATCTCTAAAATCCCAAGATTGATTTGGGAGTATCAGTGCATAACCACAATCCCTTGGAAACCGAAGATATAGTGGAATCGTTTGATTAAACAGGATTGATAATAATTCAACTACAGGATATTTTTCACGCAAAAATAGAACTGAAAATTACAATTCTATATTAAGTTAAAGTCCAGACTGATCTGGTTTATATACACCACATGTTTTCAAATTTCATTCATTTATTATTTTGTTAATTACGAAATTTTCGTTTACTTTGTAAATTAAGCATTTGAAATGCATTTCTATCTTTGTAATACTAAGATAAAATCCAATTTTGACTTAATCTTAACTAGATTGAGAGAAATTGAATTGCTTGCAACGCAATTTAGGCACAATTAACTTCATATAATGAAGAGTATTTGGTTTAATGATTTGTGAAAAGGGTTATCTGACGTAAAATTCTGCAAAATACAAAACTTATCTTGATGTAACGCATAAAGTTTGCAGGATGTAGGAAACATTAAAAAGTTTTTGTGACATGAATATATTTTATGCGTCAACGGAAAAGGATATACCTATATTGCTATCTAATGTTATGTTAAAAAAGTTAAATAATTCTCACTCTAGACTTCTGCTGGAAAAATGTAACCATTATCTTGGTTTTATATACATTTTTTACTGAGCTTTTTTTGGTAACTTATTTCCATTTAAGCTTTTTATGATCTAGTGCTAAATAATTGAATCATCACCACTTCTCAGATGTAACATTTATATTTTTTTGTGAACGATTTCGTACACAGTGAATACTAATGTTTTAATACAAACATTTATTTAAGGTTTCTTGACTTTTCATTAAAAGTCAAGTCCCAGTTTTAGTATTTAATCTGTCGATAATAATAATAATTGTTTATTGATCAACAGATTAAAATACATTTACTGACCAATTAAGCCACAAAAAAAAAATCCTCTTAAAAATTAATACTTCACTTTGCTGTTAGACAGTAGTTTGTACCGGGTGGACCAATAAGCCGGTCCTCCGGCTATATCTCAGGAACTGTTTATCGTACAGCTTTGGAAAAAAAATTTCCTTAGTAAAAACGGCAAAAGGAAATCGCTGGAAATAACTTTCAAGTTTCCAGCTTTACCGCTAGATGGCATATGTCTAATCATAGTAGGTATTAAATAAGTAAATTAGAATGATGCATAATTTCTGCACAAATTTTGTTAAATACTTTTTCTCTACTTTTTCAAATAAAGGGCGGGGGAGGGTAGGAATGTTTGTATGAATAAATTCCTGTAACTTTGGTTTGGATCAATCTGTTTTAACGAAATTATTCGAAAGGGCGTAGGTGAACCAATTAAATCTACTATAAAACAATTGGATTCAGTTTTAATTGTCGTAGAAAGAGGGCACTTTCGAATAGAAAAAAATTAACATTGTCTATGTTAAAATTGTTAAACGAAAACACCTAAGTATTGTAAATTACAACAGAAACTGATTAAATATAACAAAATGGCCTAAACCGCATGCCGCTATCTTTTGCCTAACTCGAGCTATAAGTAAAAACCCGTAAACATACGTACCTAGAATTGGCTCACTCTGTATTATAATTTAAAATAACAAAACGTGTCAGTATTTTCAGAATTTGTTAAACTAAGAAGGCTGCGAAATAAAGTTGACAGGGGCTTCAATTTGTTTATTTATTGCCAGTAGTCAAAATACTGCGATCATTTCTATAGTGTTAGCACATAACTGGAATATAACTTTTCTTAATTAGATATTAATATTACTAATATCAGTAAATAATCAGCATTAATTCATGAGTATATCAAATGCCGAATTGTATGATGTGATTGGAGTTTATTTCGAAATCCCGCTATTGCCTCACGCATATACGAGGGGTGGTTTTTATATTCTCGGATTTGGCATGATAAGAGTAGATTAGAACAACAACAGAAATTTATTTCTCAATATAGGCCCCTTCATTTTCAATACAAGTATTACATCGTTTCAATAACATCTTTAACACATTATAAAAGTATTCTTTTGGTTTTCTCGCAAAATGGCTTTCAACAGCCGTTCATCATCGTCCCTAAATTTTCTTCCCCTTAGCGTTCAAAAAATAGTCACTAGGGGCTAAATCTGGACTATAAGGTGGATTATCAATTTCCACAAAGCCACAGTTAACAACGGCAGCTTTTGAAAGTCTTGACTTATGGGCTGGTGCATTATCATGAAGCACCGTTAGTTTTCCGCGTCTTTTTGCGTTAATAACATCTCTGAGGCCATGCATTAAGCTTGCATAACACTCTCCTGTGATTGTGTCACGCTTATTCAGATTAGCAATCATTAAAATTCCTTGTCAATCCCAAAAAACAGTTGCCATTATTTTTCCTACAGAGGGTGTGACTTTAAACTTTTTGGGAGGACTGGAACTCCTAATATGCCACTGCATCGACTCTTGTTACGACTCAGGATCAAAAGGGTGGACCCAAGTTTCATATCCGGCGATAAGTTGATTGATAATTAAATCTGGTTCGTCCCCACAAAGCTCCAAAAATTCTTCACACTTCTCCATTCGAGTAAGCATTCGAAAAGGCGTAAGCATTCGTGGAACCCATCTCGCACTGATCTTTGTCATGCCAAGGTAATCGTGTAAAATTACGAAAACTGTGGTTTCTGAAACTCTTAATAAAGACGCTAATTGCCGCTTCCTTTATCTTGCATCTTCCAATACCAAACACTTAGCTTTTTCAATAACATCCGAAGTGATCATGTCAACAGGCCGACCTGGACGGGGATCATCATCTAGTGATTCTCGGCCATGTTTAAACAATTTTGACCATTGACAAATAGTCGACTTGGAAGGGCAATTAACTCCGTATACAATCAACATTTCTTCACGAATAACTTTTGGAGATTTTCCTTGTTTTGTAAGCAACTTTAAAACAGCTCGATATTCAAGTTTGTCCATTTTGAGACGTTACAACACAAACTGACAAATATTAGAACTAATAATGTTACAATTGTTTTGTAAATTGTCAAACACGTTACCATGGCATGTGTGATTTAAAATCAATAAAATGAAAAATTACATTTACATTATAAATTGACTAGTCCGGGAATACAAAAACCACCCCTCGTATGCCATAAGATATCCGAACAGGAAGCATTATAGCAAAGAAGTATTTAAAAGAAAGGCTAAAAGGTTAAGAGAAACTGGTAGCTTTCATAGTCCTTGTTATAAACGACGTGGTGTAGGTGTGACAGAAGATATCGATGTTCTTGCTTCAGTTCAACAGAATCCACATATATGTAACTGGCAAGCCTCTACAGAATTAAACATACCAAAAACTACCGTTCTAAGGATTTTAAAGCATGACAGGTAGGTTTCTTATAATATTATGAACTGCACGTTTAAGTTTCAAAACTGTAATCCTCTTTATATCATAGATTCAACTGTTTTATTTTCATATTGCGATAAAAACGGCAACATTTCACTTTAATCATTTCATTCATTCCTTAAAAATATTTGTTTTTCTATGTTTTTTAGACTGCATCCTTATCATCTAGTTCTCCACCAAGCTTTACATGGAAGGGATTTCGATGCAAGGCTGGCTTACTGCAATTGGATGTCAGGTATGCTGGAAGAACAATCGCATATCATATCAAATATTTTGTGAACAGACGAAGCCACCTTTAGTAGTGCGGGTGGTGTTAATATGCATAATATGCATTATTGGGCTGAATAAAATCTGCACTGGATGGACGAAGTGCAGCTTCAAGGTAGGTGCGGTCTTAATATTTGGTGTGGTATAGTTGATGGAAAAATCATAGCACCATATTTCTTTGAAGAAACTTTAAATGGCGATACATATTTAAATGTTTGGGAAAATGAATTGCCTATTTTATTAGAAGACATTTCCTTACAAACAAGAACAGATTTGATATTTCACTACGACGGGTGTTCTGCGCACTTTCTAGGCGAGCTAAAGATAATTTGAATTTAAGACATCCATATAAATGGATTGGAAGGGTAAGTATATTTGCATGGCCAGCTACATCTTCAGATCTAAACTCGACCAACCACGCGACAAGATTTGAAATAACGGATTAGAAACGAAATAAATGGTACATCCATAGCTGAGATTGAAGCAGCTGTTATGTCTGCCCGAGATAGATTACGTCTTTGTGTGGACAATGATGAAAAACGTGTTGAACATTTAATTGGACATTAAATTTTAATGTGTGTTATTTTCTTTTCATATATTTTGTTTTATTAAGTTATAATACAGAGTGAGCCAATACTAGTTACGTATGTTTACGCGTTTTTACTTATATCTCGAGTCAGACAAAAGATATCGACATGTGGTTTGAGCCATTTTATTACGAATTCAATCAGTTTCCGTTGTAATTTACAATACTTAGGTATTTCCATTTAAAAATTGTAACATAGACAAATTTAAATTTTTTTTTATTCGAAAGTGCCCTCTATCTACGATAATTAAAACTCAATGCAATTGTTTTATAGTAGATGTAATTGGTTCATTTACGCCCTTTCAAATGGGAATAATTTCGATTAGATAGGTTGATCCAAACCAAAGTTATAGGCATTTATTCATACAAACATTCCCACTCCCCCCACCCCTCTTATTTAAAAAAATAGAGAAAAAAGTATTTAACAAAATCTGTGCAGAAATTATGCATCATTCTAATTTACTTATTTAATACCTACTATGATTGGACATATTTTATAAAAAAATTGTTTTTAAATTGTTTTATAAAGACTACGCCCTCTAGCGGTAAAGCTAGAAACTTGGAAGTTATTTCCAGCGATTTTCCTTGGCCGTTTTTACTAAGGAAATTTTTTTGCCAAAGCTGTACGACAAAGAGTTCCTGAGATATAGACGGAGGATCGGCTTATTGGCCCACCCGGTACAATATACAGGGTTCCCCATTTTAGACTATACAATTTAAAAGTCGAATAAAAACTTTCTAATCAAAGTAAATTAACTTTTTAATGGACTAATATGTAGCTTATTCTTTGGGATTTATGACTAAAGTAAATAACAATTCAAGTTGTAAAGATCATGTCTTCCAAATGCCCTCCTTCAACTTCAATGCATTTTTGAATTCTAAGTTCAAAATTTATCATCACTCGGCGAAGCAAATCTCCATTTATTCCTGCAATTTCATTTCGAATCTGCTCCTTCAGCTCCGGAATTGTTGCGGGACGACTTGCAAAAACTTTTTGCTTTAGGTATCCCCAGAGAAAAAAATCGGGGGCCGTTAAATCAGGAGATCTCGGGGGCCAATTCAAATTTCCAAATCGGGAAATTATACGGCCGTCAAAAAAATCTCGCAAAATTCTCATAGTGTTTCTGGCTGTGTGAGCCGTTGCTCCATCTTGCTGGAATAATATGGCGCCATTTAGTCCTCGTCTAATTAGTTCTGGGATAAGAAACGTTTGCAACATGTTTATGTAGCGTTCGGAATTAACTGTAACAGAACGGTTATTTTCATCCTAAAAAAAATAAGGACCGATAATTCCAAATGATGCTACACCGCACCAAACAACGAATTTTGGACTGTGGAGGTTTTTGGTAAACAGTTCGTGAGGATTTTCTACTCCCCAGTATCTAAAGTTTTGCTTGTTAACAACACCGTCCAAATGAAAATTTGCTTCGTCGCTCATTAGCAAATTATGAATTTCTCCACGATGCTGATGTAAAAATTCTTCACAAAATGTCACCCTCGATCCTTTGTCTAGATCACTGAGGTTATGCGCCATTTGATATTTATAGGGGTGAAATTTTATATCTTTATGCAGAATTCTGTGGAGACTTCCCTTAGATATTCCTAGGGCAAGTGATTGCCGATTAGCCGATCTCTTAGGACTTCTCGTAAAGGCAGCTCTCACTCGTTCAATATTTTCAGGCGTACGCACCGTTCTTCGACGTCCAGGTTTTTTAATGTTTTGCACAGAGCCATTTTCACGCCAATGACGAACCCACGCCGCAATTGTAAAGCGTGTTGGTGCATCGCCCCTATTATTGTTTCCAAACTGCCGTCGAAATGCACGCCGAACTTCTTCAAATGAACCAGTTCTAATGTAGACTTCCACAGAAAACACACGCTCTTGAATCGAATAATTCATAATGCAATGAAAATTGTTAAACTGGAGCAATTATATCGTTTGCGTATAACGCATATTTGACAGAAACACTTAAGTCGTTGTTTATAGACAGGCGCCTCCTTGATCTTTAAAACTTGAATTGTTATTTACTTTAGCCATAAATCCCACAGAATAAGCTACATATTAGTCCATTAAAAAGTTAATTTCCTTTGATTAGAAAGTTTTTATTCGACTTTTAAATTGTATAGTCTAATATGGGGAACCCAGTATAAACTAAAAATGAAATTAACACTACAGAAAATGAAAATAAAAAGAAAAAAATGTTACATAACTTAAAACAAAGGGAGAATTGCAACTTAGTTCTTACTATTCAATACATATGAGATTAAAACACGGTGAGAAAAAAACAAAAAGAACCAAAATGCACATTATGTAGGATATACAACTTGTGTATTACGGTTGACTGAAGAGTATTACGTAGTATTTGATTTAGTGAACTATGATATATCACAATAGTGGAATATAGCATTAAAATCCTTAAAGATGAAATACATACGTGATGCAGCAAGTACATTTGTGTTCGGCACAGAATCATAAAACGTATCAGACATAATGCACTTTAACAACTCATAACTAATAAATTTCAAAAACTTCCTGTGTCTAACATCAATGTTAGATATTTGATATTTATTTGTAGGACGCCAGACTAAAGCACAGTATTCTGACTTGGAGTGAACAAGTGAAAAAACAACGATTTTTGAGCATACATGTTAGTAAACCATTTAGTGGTTCTAATGATAAAGTCTAACATCTTTATTGCAGAAGAGCAAATTTCGTTTAAGTGATCAGAAGTAGTTAAAGAGGAATCAAAAAGTACACCTAAATCCTTTACCGACGATACACGTTGTAACTGATCAGATCCTATAAAGTAATGGTATATAATGGGATTTAGTTTGCGAGTAAAGGAAGCAACCTTACATTTGACGGTATTTAGATAAAGATCATTGCTATCAAACCATTTCATCAACTGCTTCAGCGCCAGATAACTTTTGTGTTCAGAGCAGATCAAGTAAAAATAGAAATATATAGGATCACTTTGCAATAATTACTACTTTGATCTCCTATTTCTAATTTTCGTGACCTATTCGGAGTCTTCTTAGCATTATTCATCCCCTATTCTTGATTTTTATCTTTTTTTGGACTGTGGGTAGAAAATCAGCACACGCTATCTTACATATTCCATTACCACTTGTTTCTGATTGTTCCTTTCCTCGTTCCTAACAAGCCCCTCACATCGTAATTAAAACGGTCCCTTACCTTTATCTCCACTTCTTGCACCAGTTTACGAGCATGCCAAAATCATTTGTATATCGCCAACACAATCGGCTTAATTTTTATGTCCTATTTCTTATCACGCTCATTTTTGGTCTATCCCCTATTCTTCATCATACCTTTGGGTTCTCCCCAACTTTTGCATGACTCATCTGCGTAAACAAGTTTAATTAAAAACCCTTTATTCAAGAAAGAAGTTGCTTCAAAATTCTTACATGGCCATTTTCAAAGTATTCGGTATTCGTTAAAATATTTCTTTACAACAAGATGAAACTAAATTCTTACAACAGCCTTTTTAGGTAACAATCCTTCAGTGGTACAATTTAAATGATGTTGTGCGCAAAATAATTTAATGGCTACATAATGCAAGACGAAAGAAACTAGCACACAACTTAGTTAATAAACAAATCAAAGAACAAACAAACTACTCACTTTATATCGTTACATAAAGGTTGTTCCTTTACAGTCACCTTTTGATTTACCTAACCACTTTCACTCTTTTAGGTACCGGACTTTACTATATATTTATAATTTTATATTAAATATTGTGTAGATATACATAATATTTCACCCTAAGTAACACCATTGGCTCTTATCTATCATTCTTATCAGGTATTCTCTAATTAACTCATAAATTTCTACCATAGGGATGAATAGTTATTTAGCTCAACGTTGTATACCTTGTTTTACACCAAAATTAACATAACTTGTAATTATATAAAAACCACCTTAAATTTTGTTACTACGACATCCAACAGTAATAAGTAGAAAATAATATGATTAAGTGAAAACAGGTTCTTCCACATTTAATATCAATTAAACGACCCAAATTAAATTGGGATATAAACCACGGCACTAATTACTGAATAAAGCAGTATTGCACACTATTATTTCAACGATCTTGTTCCGGAAGTAAGATTTCTTTTCTTAATATGTCATACACCTAGACCTTTAGGACTTCTTTCTACAAATCTTCTCTAACACTGAAGATATCAACATCATGGATACATCATTGTCTGATTTTTTCGAAAAGTAACTTCTACAACTGTTACTGAAGTTATCAGTTACCTTTTGGGTACACTCACGATTACTTACTGCAAATGTTAATTCCAACTTCACTGACGTGCACCTAGCTGTCGCGTATCCCTCCGCACAGATCATAACAAGTTACTGTACAATTACGTATATTCCACCTGCCGATTTTAAACGTATTAAAGCTACACTAACTAATTATATAACATCAATCTCTTGGCGGTTTGTGCGAGTTGACATTGTATATCTTACACACACACGCACGCACGCACGCACGCACGCACGCCGCACGCGCACGCCACGAGCACGAGCACGCGCACGCGCACGCGCAAGACACACACGCACACGCACACGCACGCACACGACACACACTCACACTCACACTCACACTAACACTCACACTCCCTCACTCTCACTCTCACTCTCACTCACACACACACACACACACACACACGCGCGCCACATACACACACACACACACACTATATATATATATATATATATATATATATATATATATATATATATATATATATAGATATATATATATATATATATATATATATATATATATATATATATATGTACATCCACCTTGCTTACGATAATTGGTTTATTTTAATTTGCCTCGGTCTAGCTCAGTCGGGTCTTGTACTGGCAAGAGGTGGTTTGTTTCGTTTGGGATAGATAGTTTTGGCTAAACGCTAAATAATTCTAATATAACGGTTTGAACGTATAATTACCTATTGTTTGCAATACTAAATATTCCACCCCTAAACTCATGGAAAACTAAAGAAATGACAAAATAAAGTATGTACAGTGCATAAACTAAATAAAGCAAGCAGGTGGTCTGTTACTGGCTCCTGAGACGTTTATGAGGGAATTGCAATTAACATTACACTTATGTCTATTAGGTACTCGAGTTATAACCAAAAATCCTAACAATAATGACTTTTTATAATTTATTACCAACTCTTAGGCCTGCCCTTTAAACGGAAGCCGTTTCGTAATTCTAATAGTATTACATAAGTGGAGGGCAACGATCGCGCTTGCGTTTGTGAGAAGGTCAGTTTCAAAATAATCAATAATTTAAAATAACATTATTGTGCATGACTATTCTCATATATGGTTTTGCTGTCAGACTGAA
>JARFJB010001999.1:1177500-1187500 GCA_036346205.1 Vesta saturnalis
AGCAGACCTTCGCTAACCTGAAAGGCTACAAATATTTCTCGCACGCTTGTCTAGAATAATTGCGTGACGCAAAATAATAGATAGCTAATCTGATCAGAAAACAATAATTCTGTTGTTACGTTACTATACTCAATAATTCTGAATCTTCAATGACCTTTCACTTCAAAAAAAAAGAACTCACTTTAATTCGGTTTGCAACCACTTGAAATTAAAGCAATCAATCCGCTATAACAAATGCTCGAATTCAATAAAATAGTATAATGCATTAACACATCAACCTTTCGAACGTAATTTACTTTACTTCAAACGAACACAAAATAATTGATTCAATCTCATAAAAAAACATACACTTAGAATGCGCGTGAATGAGGTGCTGTATAAGAAATGGGTTTACAC
This sequence comes from Vesta saturnalis, assembly GCA_036346205.1. Lineage (NCBI taxonomy): Eukaryota > Metazoa > Arthropoda > Insecta > Coleoptera > Lampyridae > Vesta > Vesta saturnalis. Next base: position 1,177,897 of record JARFJB010001999.1, read on the forward strand.
TTTCAAAAAATCACGAGTACATTAATCTAGATAAATTTAAAATAAATAAATAAAGAAAGGTAAATAAGACCATCGAGATATCACCACAATTATTACATTAATTGCTTTCTATAAAGGTTCAATCACCTAGTTTATCTAAAAGTCATTGATACTACCTAGTTTCAGGGTTGGCCATTACTAAAACTTATTGTAAATCTGATTCCTGTGCCAAAATAACAAACAGTTTTAACAAATCAATTGAGTCCTCCTTGTAACTCATTTGACACATATAATTTCGATACAACTCAAATAGAAGAAAAAACACCTAAATATATTTGGATTACAATACGAATGAATACGCTTACAGTAAAATTTAAACGAAAAAAAATTAGAAGCTAGTCTCCAAAGACGTGTTCACCCGTTAGTATACACAACAAAATAATAAAATACACACAAATTTATTAAACTTTGTAAACCCCAGCAAAAAAATGCACCGAAAGTGATTACCTTAGATTTGCAACATCTCCTTTGTTATACAGACACATGGGGAAGACCATAGAGGATGGACTCGCCGAGACGATTGATGTAACTACGCTCGATTACTCTTCCATGTGAAGGGAAGCAGTGCGTCGATTCAAAGTACCAAATTGCGATTGATTTCTACCTCAAGGAGTTGTATTGTACACTACAGTCTATATTTACACGTTATTTGTTAACTATTCTATTATACACAAGTTCTGTTTGATACGTACTATTTCTTATTTTGACTATACCTCCTATACCGCCGTAATTCACTAGTTGCCGTAACGGTAACTTGTTAATGCCTATGCGTCTATACTAGGTCTGACACTCGTGAATAAATCATTTGTCGCCACATTGGATCTTTACAGCCCTACTACTTAAGTAGTAAATCATAAAAAAGGTTACCTAAGTTTTCTAAACATGCGCTAACCCGAATCAAACTCGAAAACCGTCAGAAAAATTGCATCACCAAAAAAATACACTTCGTAAACGCAGGAATAATCTATGTAACCGATATCCTGTAAATTAAGGATTTCTTAGCAACGCTGGATCTTAGTCCCTCGTAACTAAAAGCTAAACTCTTTGTTGAAAACCGAAATCTTGTCGAACAGAAAATGCGACAGTTTGACGGCTACAAATTAAATTTGCCAACGATGCTCCATACAAAGTAATAATTTATGCCCAATTTAATTTTATAAAACCTAATTTCACTTTCAACAAACAAAAATTTCTAAAATTTCAATAGAGAAAATACTATTATTTACAAAGAAACTAATTAATTCCTCCTCTCAAATTAGTAAAAGGGTTTCACCAATAATCTTATTTTAAACTTCCATCTAAATCTGATAAACGACCGAAACTTTAGAAAAAGAAGATTCCTAATGCGATTACTATTTGTAGAAATTTGAACACCTTAATACGCGAAAGACAAAATAAAACGTTACAAGCGAAAATTTTTCCCAAATAATGTATGAGTTATCAAGTTCAACTGCATGAATTTAGATGTACGATATTAACAAAGTTATAATTTCGGAATTAACCGCAAATATTTGATAAAATCGCGGCCACGTGGCAGTTTTTGTTTATTTATGTATCATCTTGATGGTCGCCTTAATATGGTAACTATTATACCAGATTACCAGTCTGTCCTGTTCCATAAGGGACAAATCAGCTTACTTTGAGCACCATTTTTGAATTGAGTGTTATTACTACTAAGTGTAGTTTAACTTAATAATATTTTAATCCCACATATTCTGATTTAAAATTCTCAAATCTAATTTCGCTGTCGTTTATATTTAAAAATCTCGCTGGGATTAAACTATTTTGTAGTTTTACAGCTTATACCGCTATAAAAGCTCTATGTGCCACTTTTTTTGTTAAAAAAATATTATTTTATGCAAAATATACATTTTCCATAACTCACATGGGTGGAATCCAGTCTATAAATTACTAACAAAATCTATTTAAAACAATCTCCCGTAATTAATACATAGGTAAAAAGATAAATTTCTCTCAAGCATCGATAATGGAAATAAGCAACTGGCCCGTAATCATTGATGTAATAAATTTTGTATGGTGATTTCATATACCCACTGCACTTTATATCAATTTGTTTTCGATATTAGCCAAACCTAAAAGATTTAGAAGATCAAGCCATTAAATGTACATACCTATTTTTATTATTTATTAATTATAAATATGTTTAACGATAATAAAGGGCAGTTAATATCTTTTGTTTTATAACGCATATCTTGAACTGAAAAAAAAACATACACTACAATAATTGATTCGGTTACATTCTAAAAATGTTATGTAATACATTGAACTAACAAGTTTATAATAACTTTCAATGTTAAGTAATCTTATTAGATTTTTAATTAACTTCTATAACGCATTTTGATATGTTATAAAAATAGTATACATAGAATTTATCCAACATACGACTCTATTGGGAATACAATGCGCTTTAAAAAAGGAGTTGAACCGTTAGCGTATGTGAAATAGTAGCGTTTGGCTTTTGTATGTACAGAATTTAAGTTGGGAGAATGATCAGTAACTATTATTTAAGCTATTATTTTGGTAATTATAGTTTTTTTTGTACAAAGTAGAAATTTTTGTACCAATTCCGAAATAAGAAATTAATAGTGTATTTATATCATCCAAGTATCTATAATTAATTTTATTTTAATTAAAACAAGTTCAGACGCCGTCACCTGAACAGGAGTTGAACTAAAATGTGTTACTATCCCACGACTAGGTGTGTACCAATGTTATAAAAACATGGTCCACTAGTACTCCGTCGTGGTATTGCATTTATGTGTGCTTACAACGTACAGGAATTTTGTTGTGTATGATAATGTAAAACACTAACTTAATTGCCTAATAAGTTTCTAATAGATACTTGCTCAAAGATTATTTTCAAACTATTTTAAATTAACGTTAGTAGTGAAAGAATTCGTCCCAGAAGTTGAAAAGTCCGTAATTTGAGATATACGTAATGTACTTATTTAATTTTACATAACTAATTTTTAAGTTTTTTAATGGATAGCCAAATTCAAAAACTAATTAAACACGATTGAAAATGTCTAAACTGTATTATCAGTACATAACCTATAATTTATAGATGTCTATTAATGTCTAACTAACATGAAGTTTTAAACGTGCAACTGAAAGTAGAATCTTGCGTTTGTTTCTCCACTGTTGCCTATTTTCGTTATGCACGTATTACAAAGGAGGTTACATAATTGTCATAAAAAAACTATTATTAAAATGATATCTTTTCTTTTATTTTTTTCTTTGTAGGTTGGAAGGTCGTGTGTTCTGTCACACAAGATAATATAAATATACGATCACCTTACAATTGCGTTCCCGTGTAGCGAGGTATATATCTTACGTCTATAAGGTAGCCAAATAAATAAATTGTTAATTTTGAAATAGAGCCCAATATTTCTGAAGTAAATATATAAACACTTTACAGTAGAGTTCATATGTAACAAGATATTCAGTATACAGGATGTTTAATTAAATAATGCTGTTTTTTTTAAATTGCCAAAGGAATTTTTAATTTCTTTTCTTATTTCATAATATAAATTAGTTTTCCAATAAAACAGACGGATGACATACAATTTGTAATTATTCGTTCTTAATTTAATATACTAGGACCAGAGAGAAGGTTTTTTTTTTATTACAAGATGTGCATTTCTAGGTGAGGAATATCGTACCATCGTTTAGATCATAAAGGAGGGTTTTCGAAATGTTGTAATTATTAAAAATTATTAATTTTATTAAATACATAAATAAAAAGTTTACCGCGAGTAGGATTTGAACCTGCGACCTGTAGTTTGCTAGAGTACCGCGCTAATTGATGTATGTACAACTGATATGCCGTACTCTAGCAAAGGACAGTTCGTAGGTTCAAATCCTACTCGGGATAAACTTTTTATTTATGTATTTAATAAAATTAATAATAATTTTTAATTACATATTAATTTTTGAACTTATTCGTTCATAAAAAACTTATAATAATTTATAAGTATTAATTTGAATTTATCCTTATACAGGGAGTCTCTAAAATGTCTGTACAAAGTACTAGGACAAATTCCTGAGATTAAAATATTAGGATCTAGTCCAATTTACCTTAGTCGAAAAGTTGATAGTTTCCGAAATACAGGCTGTCTGAGTTATGTTTTTTTTACTCTTTTAGATATCTATCGTAGCACTAACAGGATTTGCATGAAATTTGGTACCTAGAGGTTTTCTATTATGAGAAATCCAGATCTGCTCATAGTTTTGATGTATCTTCCAGAGGGCACCACCACCAGTCCTTTGTCTACATTTAAAGCTGCTTAACTTTTTTCTGCCTCGCTGTATCAAATTTCTAGTCAGAAATTCTTATCCCCTGATATGTTTTCTTCAAAAAAGGTATACCTCGTGTCGCTTCGAGCAGCCGCTTCTATGATAATCGGATTTAAATGTTTCATTGCGTATTAAAATTCATCATAGCAACCACTAAACATTATTAAGTATTGTCATTAGTTACAAAAGAGTATTCTCAAACATTTCATCCTAACAAATCCTTATTGTAATTGTAATTGCCTTCTTCAATTTTTCGCTATGGCCGCACCCTACACTAACGCAGAAATGACCGACATAATTTGTGGTTATTGCCAAGGAAATAGAGGGGAATCGGTTAGAGTATACCAAGAAAGACTTCCAAATAGACGCGTTCCAAACCATCAAACATTTGTAGCTGTTGAATGGCGTCTTCGAGCAACCAGCAGCTACAGTTGATTATGGACGGAATCGTATTATTAAAAAAACAGTAGTTGAGGAAGACGTTTTAGAACGAGTTGAGGAAAATCCGAGTCTGAGCACCAGACACATTGGATTGGAACTTGTCGTTTCTAAGGATACGGTTAACAGAAATTTAGGAGAACAGTAAAAATTTTATGGTTAGATGCAGAAATGATGGATAGGTGCAGTTCAATTTTCTCCGTAGAACCGGATTGAAAGTCCAAAATCAAAAACAAATAAAGAATGGCTGTGGTTTCTAGGGTAATAGATACCGGACGCAAAATTATGCTCCGTCCGGATGTCCTGGAGGGCGGGGCGCAAGCCACATCAGCCATCGAAAGTACTCACTTTCTGACCCGCTATTGTAACATCCGCGGTATCAGATCTAAGCTTAACCCCTTCAGACCTATAGTGCACTATAGTGAACATACTTTTCAATATATTATTATTCTATGTATTCTTTTTAAATGATGTGTTTTGAGACCCTATGGCATTTACAGTGTACATGTATTTTGAACAACTGAGATCTATAGCCACATCTAGTGGTAGTTTATTGAACTTAACTGTCACATGTCCATCATGGCTGGTGAGGATACCAATTTTCCAGGAAAGTCCAGCTATATTTTTACCTATCGCAGAGATTTAAGGCAGTTTCCGACTAATTTTTTCTACCACAATCTAATATATAATATACATCTACTTCGTGTACACTATAATGTACATCTGGTCCATGCAGTCGTTTGTTTATGTCTTGAGAAGTACATTATACTGTACAGTGGGTCTCAATTGAATGTCATGTTAATAATAAAACTAATTGATTTGTAGGTCTTTCCGATGCATCCAGGCGGAAGAGGCTTAGAAAATCTACTTACGATCTAACATGTAATGATGACATACAATAACTGAAGGATTTTATTGAAGGAGACAATTCTGATATTGAAATTTTCTCATATGATAGCAGCGCTGATGACTATGTACCACACCAAAGTAAGGAAGTAAGGAACCTACAAGATGCAAATTTCCAAATTGCAAACAGCGGAGTCTTATTTTTTATGAAAAGTGTAATGTACATCTTTGCCTTGTCAAAAATCGCAATTGTTATATGAATTTTCACAGAAAATAGATAATTAAAATAACATGCGTTGAGTTTACTTTGTGACCTGTTGTATATTATAAAGTACATGCTGTATCTTTTTAACTAATTATAAAAATTAAAAATTATTTGCTTGATATGTTTCTTGGATCAATAAGAAACCATTAAATAACATAAAATATTTTTTTTTGCAAATAAATTAAAAATCAGCACCTTGAACAATTACAACGTGACATTTTGTTTCTATCTGAAACACAAGTCTCCGCTGAAAAATCCGATTCACGGACTTGTAATTTCCCTAATACAATCTTCACTATAACTTCCTATTCAAAGAAGACCTATGTACCCTATCTCAAGGACGAATTCTTGCAACAGGATTTCTTTCTTAGAGAATAAAGAATTCGATGCGATTTGGTTTAAAGATTCGGGTCTCAAATTTACAAAGTTCTACTGTTGCATCTAGAGGTTTCCTAATGACAGTAACTTTCAAGACTTCTTCGATTACCTCAGTTCGCAAGTTGACTATCTTCTGTCTCAGTTTACAACTTGCGATAACTCAATTGTGGGAGATTTCAATGTTCAAAACTCCAATTTTCGTCAATTTTAATCTACTGCTAATCTTGCTGGTCATGGTGAAACATTTGCTATTTCATGTTATCTCACACAAATTATTTCTGAACCCACAGGAATCCTTGGTAACCTTAACGATTCTCCTCATCTTCTAGATCTCTTTCTTGCATAAAATCTACTTGTTATAAAACTTCAGTTCTTTCCCCTCTAGGTCTAGCTGACCTGTGCAGTAGAAATAACTTCTAGTGTCTCCAATACCTCTGTTGTTCGGTATACCTTGTGGTGTTTTAAGTCAGCTAAATGGAGTGATTCACGGGACTTCTTTGCAATCTTTCAATGGCGTGAATATAGTTTTAAGTTGTCCTCTTCTTTGAACATTGCTCTTTCAGTATTCAAAGTCATCCTCATGGACATACGTTCCCAAAAAACAAAACCGTTCCCAACCCTGGTTCAGTAAGGCTTGTGCTGATGTAATATCTTTGAAAAGTAAATCTTGCATTAAATGGAAATCTAATAAAATGGTCAAGAGCCATGCAGGCTAATTTGGTACTATAAATACCCGCAAACGTGTTATGATTAAAATTACGCACCCTTTGAGTAATCGTAAATTTTGGCTAAAGTCATCAGTGAAACTTAGGTACATCTTCATTCCCCCCACCCCATGACATCTTTTTACGAATATGTAGTTGCTGATTTTGTAGACAAAGCCATCTTTTTTTCAATTTATTTCCATTAAACTCGTGTCTCAATGATTGTGGGAAAGATGTGCCCCTAGTAAACTCTTCCGCATACGCTATTAAACCAATTCATTTTCGCTACAAGCTCCTATAATGGATTATCAGTAGGCCTGATCTCAATAATCCGACTGGTCCAAACGGTATCCCAGCTATTGTCTTAAAGAAATGTTCTCCCGAACTAGTACCAGTCCTGTTTAAGCTCTATTCGATCTCTGTCTTCTGAGAATTTCATTCACCATGGAAGTTATTAAATGTATAACATACTGCCAAAACAGGCTCGAGCTACCGACCAATTGTCATTACTTCCATTTTGTTTAAAATCATGAAAAAATCCAGCAATCAGCAACTGCTCTCTTTCCTTAAAACTAACAAACTCCTTAGTGACCACCGATATAGGTTAGGGAGAGTCGTTCAACAAGTGATCTTCTTTCATATGTGACCCAAGTTTGGAATAATTGATTATAACAATCCGGTGAAACAGTTGTATTCGCTTCAGATATATCCAAGTAATTTGACCAAGTTTGGCATAAGTGTTTATTTGCCAAACTCGCCTAGTTTGGGTTAAACGATACGTTCATGAACTGGGTTTCTAGTTGTCCTGATAACATGTCGTAATTGCTGACTTTTTTTCAAAAGAAGTTAGCATTAATGCGCGCGTGCCACAAGGATCAGTTACAGCGCCTACACTTTTTCAGCTATACACAGGTGACCCTATTTTTTCAACGACTAACCCGAACCATCGCTTTGCTGACGACAGCACTCTTCATTGTAATTCATCTCGGTCTACTCATAATGGTAATGTACCTTCTATGACTCAAGCCATTAAAGCTGAAATGGTAATTTCAATCAACAAAGACATTCAACGCATCCTAGAAGAATGGGGAAATAATAATTTAAATTTAATGGTAATAAAACTCAGTGTTGCCTGGTGTCCGCCAAAATAGATCGATCCTTTCCTGTTGTAAGTACGAATGGCCCAGGTCTTAAGTTTTCAGACTCCATTACGGTGTTGGGAATGACTGTATCTTCAAATTTATCATGGGTTGACCATCTTCTGCCAGCTACCAAAGCAGCTGCTAGTAAAATAGGCATTTGTACAGATTTAAGCAGTACTTTACCTCCCGAAAACTCCTTTTGCTGTGTAAGGCCCAAATTCTATCTCATCTAGAATGCAATTCTCACCTCTAGGTAGGTGCTCTCCGTTACGTCCTCGATATCGTGGATCACATTAAAACAAGAGCGATTAGACGTATAAATTCGACATACACTCCCTTGAGCATAGAAGAATAGTTTTCAGTTCTTTGTTTGTATTATCGGTATTACAATGGCTATCGCGCTGCTGAATTACATTCTTTGATACCATCTCGGACCACTTTTGCTAGGAATACTCGGTTCGCTCATTCACATCATTAAATTAACCCGCAACCAAATTTCGTGCTAAAAATATATTTATGCGACACGAAAATCGCCACTTATCTATTTACTTTCGGCAATATTACACTTGCTCAAACTATCCATAGGGCACTGCTCGGACAAAGCTGACGTTTATATGCTTTTGAATCGGGTAATTAATTATTTATGGTTGTTTCATGTATGGATATGTTTAGAGAGATTTGCATTTAAACGATTCATACAAAATATGAATAAATATCCATCGAAATTCGTAAAAATCCATGTAAGTGAATGTTTGGAGAATTGATTTACTAACTCAGATAAAAATCCGTTGATCATGTAGTTAAGTGGGAATAACAAAAGATTACGCAAAGATAAACATTTTTGTAAAAATAGAATAATCAAAAATGTAAAAGTCCATTGCTGGAAGTAAGTCTATAGAATTATTGAATACCAAAATATTTAATTTCAAATTGGTACTCAAACTTAAAAATGTTCGTTCATTACAATTTACTCGCGTTGTACTTCTTATGTAAATGGCGTACCTTGTATGCATTTACACCTGTGCTTAATGAAATATCACCTTAGACGGAAAGTAAAGTAATTACAAGATACCATTATCATTTTTGTTTCACATAAGATTCCTGTGGTAATACTAGTAGATGTGCATATGTACTTCGTAAGTGGCTATTGTCATTGTTTTAGGTTATGTACGACGTGCTCAGTGACAGTCGCAGAATATCAGTTCCAATCTAAAGTTACTCCAAGTTTGAAGTGCGCGCGGTCATTCGTTTTTTGCTTTCAAATAATGAAACACCTACCGAAATTCATAAAAAGAACACTGAACACATATGGAGAAGGCATTATGAGTCGAAAACAAGTTTATGTTTGATGTCAGCAGTTCAAAAGTGGACGCACAAGTCTGAACGATGATCCCGAAGGTTTGCGACGAAAACCATCAACAACAAGCACGAATGAGAATCAATTAAAGGTCGATACACTGATTCGAGAAGATCGT
>JARFJB010001999.1:1192500-1255000 GCA_036346205.1 Vesta saturnalis
ATTTTCCTTTTTGAGTAACGCTTTGAAAGGTTTTCAACGAACCCGAGAGGTGTAATTTAATTTTAAAATTAGTCATTTTTTAAGATAAATAACTACCTCCTGCGGCTTGCCCTCGTCCCTGAAAATTAGAGAAAACCCTTATGTTTATTTATATACAAGTTGTCCAATTTTTTGGGGAACATTTACTATAAACTATTATTAGGAATATTTACTTGTAATAACTGAGTGTGAACATTATTTGTGGTACGCTTGTACGGACCGTTTCTAGTCTTTTTGGGGGAAACCTAACATAAATTGCTATTAGGGATATTTATATGGGATCATCACCTTTCATCGCGTTATATCGAATGTGTTTAGTCCTTTTATGAAATTTTGAATGCATTAAGATTATCAAGGGAACTGGTGTTTACGTACTCACCAAACCATAACGTGTCCTATTTAAAGCTCGTGGCGCTCAATTCTTATTTACTTTTGATACAATAATCTTTTCTCACTCACCTAATTAGATGTAATAATTATTTACGCTTCAAAACTACTCACGCTAACAAAGTCCTCTACGATTAATCTACCATAAGACTTGAGTTCTTAGCCGTGCTTCCTTCATTCTTCCTCCTTCCCTTTTTTTATGATACGTTAGTTAGTAAATTGAGAATGAATTGTTTTAAATATAAAATATACAGTTGAAATTAGGTGAAATTTGTTTACAATAATTGGACATTATGTTTTTGAACAGTTGAAATAAAAACTAAAAACGTAAATACAAATTTTCCTGGTAATCACAATTTGACTGCTTTATGCCGTTAGGCTTATTTATACACGTTTTTAGATTTTTATTTGCTTAAATAAATCAGCAAAAACCCTAACATTTAAGTGTGTATAACATTTCAACACCACCGGGAATTGGGTATTTGTTCCACCTCTAAGTTAGCTTTCTGTATTATTAAATCTAAACAACATTCAGAGCCAAACAATTAATGATTCTATACATATTATTACCCTTTGGTTTGTACTTATAGTAAATATCCCTGAAGGTACTCAATTTATTTTTAGATAAAGAAAATATTTGTTGAATTTTTGTAAAATTTTGTTATACCTACACTCTAGTGTTTCGTGTGCAATGCACGATCAATACTATTTAGTATGCAAACACAATTTGTATACATTTTACTGGTTTCCGGGTTATGTCATACTAAATGAGTGCACATACTGTTGACAATTTCCATTCATCATTACGTTGTTGTAAAAATGTGATCCAAATTTAATTCTTACGAGACCATAATAAAATTTGTGCAGAATCAATTGCAGCGATGTTAGTGTAACCAACCGTACACGCATGTCGTAAATTGCGACTGAAATGTCCCTAATTTTATTTACTGCTGTTTCAATTTTTACATGTTGAAATCTATACTACAATAGAGTAACCGAAAATGTTACAAAATATTTAATAACTGCACTAAAACTAAGGAAAAGAATTCCTTCTATTACTACTGTAATAGTCAAGCGTTGACTCAACATTTACCCATACCACTTCAACTTTAATTTATAACTTATAAAATAAATAGTTACGAGCAACTTTTTTTTCTACCCTACTAAGGGATTGAAAATTAAGGTGTACTAATCATTTGCAATTTAGTATCCCTTCGGAAATAATTAATTGTAGTATTAAGGTATTAACTCCAGTTTTCGTGATTAACATTTGAATGAAAGAAACCTATATGCATCTTAATATAAATGCTGTAGTGGACACATAATGGAACTTAGTCAAAAATAATAAACGCCTTCAAAAATTGTTACGTATTCTTTCATTCCGTACCGTCTCCATCCACCATTTTCCCGTCCCTACCATGTGTGTTTCGTATATTTCTTCTATCGCCTTGTTTTGCCCGTCTCGTAACCTCGCCTCAACTTTACTTGCGCTTTACTTGTTTTCTGCTCGTTTCCGTTCAATATCTTGTGTCTGTTTCGTCCTATTTTCCACCTTATCTTAGACTTCCCTCTGAATAACCTTTCCCGTACAGTTTTGTTTTTGATAAGATTTTGACTTGTATCCATCTCTTTCGTCTTCGCCATGTTTCCATATTGTAACTAACTCATCTCAGTCTTTTCATGTCTCAGGCTAGCATACACCGCTACGAAGCCTTACCTCCACTCGGCTTCCGTCCGGTTCCCTACTCCACATCCTTTTATTTACTATTCGTCTTGCCTCCGTATGCTATTCCGCGCGTGGCTTGTCAAAATAACCCATGTCAAAGGATCCCCGACATGAGAACCTCCATACAAAACAGCCCGCGTCAATATAACGCAAATAACCCAAAAAATATGAAAATGTAAACTTTTACCATTATTACACATAATAAAATACTTATCTTTTTTTTTTGTTTTTAATGGTGTATTTTTATATTATACAATCTAAACGTTTCGATAGCACTTATAGTTATCTTCGTCAGTAGCAATATCTATTAAAATTGTTTCAATATCTTTAACAATTTTAATAGATATTGCTACTGACGAAGATAACTGTAAGTTTTTAGATTGTAAAATATAAAAATACACCATTAAAAGAAAACCCAAAAAAAAGATAAGTATTTTATTAACCCAAAAATTGTTTTGTCGTATATAACCCAATCACATTAAAAGGTGATTCATTTCCTGCATTAAATATTAACATTCTGAGAAAACTGTAAAATGTATACTCTTAGGAAGGGGGCGTGGCGCGGATCCCAGAATTTTTTGGGTGGATTCAATACAAATCGGTTTAATTCTTTTCACCAAAAATAGCCCAACACTTGAATATACATAAAACTGCATTTAACAAAATATCTATAAAGTCCAACAGGTATATATTGTAAGGTCCTTTACACAATTTTTATATTTGCCGCGGCTAAACTGCAATCGGTCTTTAGATTATAAACTAAAGAGGGGGGTGGGTTCGTCGGAATATTTAATCTTTAGCTCTACACTGTCCACATAAAATAATTAAAATAAAACGGTTTAAAAATATATTTTCCTATATCATACAACTCTAATATATTCACACTTATACTAAATTCCCTGGTTAACAACTAACATAAACGTAAAATGAGGAAACAATTTGCCTTTAAGCTTTAGACGGCGGCGTCGGGGGCGTCCACTCGGTTTGGACGGCAAGTTTGGATGTCCTCCTTCCATCCAATCGCTCGATACGACGGCTTATTGTTGTCGCACTCGTTTCTGTAAATAGATATTAATACTCCCTAGTTACACTCAATGATGACCGTAATATTTAAATGATTAATAACGTTGTGTTTAATTAATTATTTATGCTGGATACGGCCCTGTTTACAGCAGAAAAGAATTTATAAATAAACTACTGGTTATTCAAAACGAGGGTTGCGCGAATCTAGGTCACTAGTGAAAATCGATATTCCGAGTTCACGATTGTACGCATGACGGTTGTACCGGTCTCATAGCTTGCTGCTCTTTACCTTTAGTAATTTCTGGAAGACGGACAGGCGCGTATGCTTCGTGAAGCAATTTACTTTCGCGATGTATTATGTTCGAAAATATGACTTATCTTCAGAAGTTTATTCTCACATTAAATTTAGACTGGGCTGATTATACACGTTTGGTTGTATAATTAATATATCTACACGTTATCTACGAGGATGCAATTTTATGGCGATGACTTCTTTTATGCAAATGAACGAAATCTCACGTAGATATAACTGAACGTTACTTAATGGTATAAACACAAAACGCGTATTTATTAAAGGCGGTTTATACTTGCGGAATAAGCTGGTGGAAAACAATTAATTGATTGCTTTCTTGAAATTCGTTTACTAAGCGCGTGGTTATCGGTGTACTGTTTTCTGCTACGACACGTCTTCGACGGATACTCTACGTTTAATTCGTTTGTGATTACAGGCACTTCGGTCTTTGCCAGCGAGCTGGTGAATTCAGGTGTTTAGAATGTAAGTGATAGTAAATGATAAAAGCTGCAGGTCTATACAGTCCTACTTAGCTCTCGTCGTCATATGGTATAGTGGTGAGTGTTTGTACTCCCGACTGCTCCGGGGTGACCCGTCGCTCTCTGGGGGTTTTGTGTGTGTAATATGCGGGTGTATACTCCCGACTGCCTCGTGGCTTAGCCCGCTGCTGCCTGGGGGTTTTTGTGTATTTTCGGCACTCCCGACTGCTCCGGGGTGACCCGTCGCTCTCTGGGGGTTTGTGAGTGTGTGTATGTATGTGTATACTCCCGACTGCCTCGTGGCTTAGCCCGCTGCTGTCTGGGGGTTTTTGTGTGTGTGATGTACTGAATTACTCTACAGACTTACGTGTCGTTAGTCACAAACATCGAGGATAGCGATTTGCAAAAGATTCGCGGTGCGCTTTCGCAAATACAGGGAGCTAAACTCGCGGTGGCGATCACTAGGTCTGCGGCGATTTACTTTAACGCAACCGTCACGTGTAGGTTTTCTGGAATCGGGTGTTAGTCAAACGGACTAACTAATACAGGAGCTGGTGAAACCAACTAAATAATTCTCGGCGGCGGGATGCGTTTACGGGGCGAGTTTTTAAATACCGATAGATAGAGATCTATATATTATTATTCTTTTTAAGGTGCGCGGCGCGGTTTTTATAGAGGCCTCTCGGTAGGTGGTGGTGGCTTCTGTTTGGGGGAATCCTATTTGTAATTGGCGGAGATTACTCTGACGTATAAAACTTTCGATGTTTTATGAAATCTACGTTGGAGTGGAAACAAATTAATTTTTGTTGTGCAATCACACGAAATAATAAGAAATATTCAGTTAGGTACTGAGTAATACGGAATACTAAGAAATATTGGATTAAGTCTTGCAGGTGTTTGAATACTAAGAAAGCTTACATCATTTCTTTTACGAGGGCTGATTGTTAAATAATTAATTAATTAAAAAAATTTTGTAGTAATGACTTGCGGTTCGTTACAAAATATACATATATATATATATATATATATATATATATATATATATATATATATATATATATATATATATAATATATTAGTCACCTTTTGCCACAACATATTGATAGTGTGCCCATACTAAATATATCCTCAAAATTGCCATTTGACGTTTAATGTTTAGGAGCGCCCAACTTATTCAGTTATACAAAGCACGAAAAGTAAATTGAAACATGATTTAACTTATTTTACAAATTTTTATTAACAATTAACAATTATGGCGTTGTGGCAAATGGTTACTAACGACATGTTTCATAGGAGCGGCGCCAGCTTTCTTTCCACTCAAACATTAAACGTCAAATGTCAATTTTAAGGTTATATGTAGTATGGGCGCACTATCATATATGTTGCGGCAAATGGTTCCTAACGTCATGCTTCATAAAAGTGGCTGTGCCAGGTATTTTTGATCGCGATATATATTTCTACTGGCAATAGTGGGTAGTAATATTAAAACAAGCGGTATCTTAAATCTGGGTAGTCATTTTTTAGTAAAGAACCAAAAAATTGTTGTTATAACACAATGACTTAGCTAATCGTCGCAACAGTACCACACTCACGTTTCTCCTCAGTGCTACGTCTAAAATCGAAACAAAAGAATTGAGTCATAAGTAACCATACAATAAACAAAACACTTTCATGAACTGTACGACATCCAGCGTTGATACTAGAAATTAAACACAAAACACATAGTAAAGGTAAAATAAATCATAAAACCGTGGTTCTAGAAAGAGCTGTCCTGAAAACCTGAGTATTAGTTTTTACTCAGCCGATACATTAAAAAATTCATATATAATTATCCAAAATATCTCAGCCAGATGTCTACCATTACACTTGAAAAAAAGTAAATAACAAAATTGACCGAATTGTAAAGCATGTTTTCAAACAACACACAAAAAAATTGTAGTTTGCTACTACTGCCACAAGCCAAGATTAAAAGCATAAGCTGGAATTCCTGTAATTGCACAGGGAAACCCTAAACAATAGCCATAACACTCATGAATAATTAATAGCTTCCTTATTATGATAGAGTTTGTTATAACGTACATTAAAGCTTACATTTGTATATATAGCAAATGATAAACATAGAACACAAATCAAGTATTTAACTCGTTAGACAAGTATTAAATTGTAACATGGATCACCCTATATAAAGAATTTCGAATGTATGAAAGCACCAATATTAAAATACATTATATTGCATATTATCAAACTATATTTTTCCTTGGCCGCAAATTCAAAATGTAATCTAACTTGAACCTTTGTTACTGTATTTAATTTCAATTATAATCAATTGATCCTAAAAGTAGGCGATTAAAGTCGGGAGGGCTAACAGGATCACTATCGCTGCCTACCCTTCAATTGAATAAAAGTGAAATTAGAAAATAGAAACGTTAAGTTATCACAATTCACGACAATAATAAAACAGATTTGATAAATAAATATTAAATTAAATAAACAAATAACTAACTCTAACCCGGAAATCTCAATTAAAAACAATTAAATCATTTGGTCGCAAATAAATCACAGCAAGTCCTGTTAGTAGCACGAGAACCAAGTATCGCGTAGGGAACAATCTAATTGAAATATGTGTTGAAAATTATGTAAGTAAAAAATGTATAAGTACATATATATATATATATATATATATATATATATATATATATATATATATATATATATATCATAGAAATGATGAACCTTTATAATCAGGGATGGATAGAAGTAAAAATCCCAAAATAATGGGAAGTGGGAGTTGTAGTACCCATATTTAAGGAGGACGCAAAGAAATGCAAAACCTACAGAGGAATAACCCTACTTAATGCGGTAGCCAAGGTCTACGAACGTATCCTAGAGGATAAACTCAAAAATAATATAGAACAGCAGCTAACTGAATTATAGAGCGGATGCCGGACAGGATATGGCATACAATATCATATATTCACTATAAAACAAATGCAAGAGAAAATACTGGAACAAAACCGAGAAGCATATATAGCCTTTATAGATCTGGAAGAGGCCTTCGAAAGAATCCCTAGAAATGAAATGTGGAAAACATTAGAAGAAAGACAAGTAGATACACAGCTAATCAAGGCTATAAAAAGCATGTACAAACAATGCAGAAATAAGATAAGGATAGGGAATATAGAAACAGAAGAATTTAAAACGGACCAAGGTCTCAGACAGGGCAGTATCCTAAGTCCCACTCTCTTTATAATTATCTTGGACGAAGTTATTAAGGAAGATGGATTGATGGTAAAGAAATTGGATATGGGCTACAGAAATTTAGAGAAAATGAGCATAAAGGAGTATGTGTTTGCCGATGATCTGTCAGTGTTTGCAAAAAGTGCAAAAGACCTGCAATACAATATGAATATATGGAATAACGCATTGGAAATAGAAATATGAAAATTAATATAGGGAAGACGAAAATAGTGGTAATAGCAAGGGCGAAACGCGACATAAATGTCCAAATAAATATTGAAAAAATCGAGCAAGTAAGTATTTTTAAGTACCTGGGTAACACATTGGAAGCAAATGGACGCCAAGACATTGAAATAAACGAAAGAAAAAAAGCGGCAATGCGTATATATGGTGTCCATATTTCTACATTTCTACTTCTTACTTCCTTACGTGTCGGGGTAGTAGACAAATAGCTCTCCGGTAGTAGGACGATACCGTTAGTAGGGAATGCCACATCGTCCGGAGGACGATTTGGCTAGTAACCGGTCTGTTCGCTATGGTATTACTCAAGAGAACAATACCATTGCCTCGGATCGACCTGGCTACAAGGGTATGTCAAGGTCGAAACAGACAGGCCCCGTTACGGGTGACTGTGTAAGGAATGAATGGCGAGTCGGTAGATGGATTGTTATTGCATGCTATGCACTGGTGAATGGAAAGAAGAGACCAAGAGTTTGAGTACCTCTGGAATGATGTAGAGAACGTGTTGAACGTATGTAAGCCAAACGAAAGAGTGATGATATTGGGGGATATGAACGGATGGGTGGGTGTACAGAGAAAACATAGTGAACGCGATAAAAATGGTGAACGCCTGGTAAACACCTGTCTGGAGAGAAGTCTGTTTGTATCTAATACGTGATTTAAACATAAAAATGTGCATATGTATATATGGCAAAAAGGTGAATCTATAGTATGATTGACTTGGTAGTGTATGAGGAACGACTTAGAAACCTGGTGAAAGACACAAAAGCAATGCGCGGATCGGAGTATGGGTCGGACCACTTTTGGTTGCTTCGAGAGTGTATTTAGGGCAAAAGTGGGTCTGGAGAAGTAGTGCGAACGTCCAAAATTACGGTAGGCAAACTAGTAGATAATGGTGCGAGAATGAAATACGTGGATGCTGTCAGTAAAAAGTTGAATCTGAATGAAATAGTGTGGAACAAACAAATAAAAGATGCTGGCGCTGAAAGTGTATGGATAAGCTTGAAACATTGTGTTATCAATTGTGCCGTACGAATATCTGGAAGAGCGACTGTAGGTAGACACACAAAATATGCTTGGTGGAATGAATCTATAAAAAAGGCATATGTAAGAATAAAGATGCGTACATGGCAATGATTGCTGCAAAAAATAAGACTGAGAAAAAGAGATTGTATGAGGTGTATAGATTAAGAAACAAAGAAGCTATGGGGGCAGTGAGAATAAGTAAAGAGAAAGTGAGGCCTGTGGAAGGAGGGAAAATGCAGAAGGATTTTGAGGGAAACAAAAAAAAACTTCCGGATATGGTCCAAAACAGAACGCTGCAGGAGTGATGAATACGAGCAACAAAATAGTGTGGGACGAATATGAAGTGAACAAATGCTGGCAAGAATATTTCGGAAAGTTGTACAGTAGTGACGAAAGTAAGACTAAAGGGTTAAATAAGGAGAATGTAGAAGGAATGGTGAATGAAGCTGAGAAGGATGTTGGGATAAATGACATAGAGAAAACGTTAAGAAAGTTGAAAAACGGTAAAAGAGCAGGCGTAGATGAAATCACTGGTGAAATCTAAGTATAGAGGTGCAAAGCTTATACGTAGATTGTGTGAATTATTCATTGTAAGCCTTAAGTGTGGAAAAGTGCCGAGGGATTGGAGAGGAGCAATCATTATACCACTGTATAAGGGTAAAGGGAGCAAGAGTGATTGCAAGAACTACAGTGAAATTTGCTCGATATACCTGGTGAAATATTTGGAAGAATACTGATTGATAGAGTACGAGAAACTATGCAAATTAAGATTTGGGATGTGAAGGATGGCTTCATGCCAGGCAGAGGGTGTGTTGATCAGATGGTTTCTCTGCAGCAGGTGTTCGAAAAGTGTTTAAGTGTACAGAGCAAGCTGTACTGTGCGTTTGAAGATCTGGAGAAACCATACGACAGAGTGAATAGGGAGAAGCTGTGGGAAATATTAAATGAATATGGCGTAAATAACTTTAACATTGAGCAAGGAGTGCGACAAGGCTGTGCGATGTCACCGTGGTTGTTCAATGTATACATGGATAAATGTGTTAGGCATGGATGTACCGATATAAATGGTGTAATGGGTGGTGACGTAAATGTACGAGTTCAGGTGTATGCAGATGACATAGGATTATTAAGTGACAGTGCGGATGAGCTACAATCTACTCTGAGGAAGTTTGATAAGGTCTGTGTGACGATGGACCTAAAGGTAAACGTGAACAAAATTAAGGCGAAAGCATGAGCCTAGCTGAGAAACGAGCAATCTATAATGGCGTGTTTGTTCCGTCAATACTGTATGGAAGTGAGAAATGGGTATGTCAAAAAAGCACGAAACAAATATAAATGCCGTGTGTATGAGATTCCAAGAAGCGAATGTGGTACAACGAAAAGGGATAAGATAAAGGATGAGTATATAATGACGGAGTGTGGCGAGAAAAAGACGTTGAAGGATAGTTATAAAAGTACTGCATTACGTTGGTTTGGTCACGTTGAGAGAATGAGCAACTCAAGATTAACGAAGCAAATATTTGTGGATGAGCTTATTAAGGCCTACCAGGCCCGCCTGGTAGGCCGCGTAAAGCTTAGTTGAATATAGTAGAATGTATGATAACAGAAAGATAAGGAGTTTTAAAAATAAAAGGACATGTCAGAGACAATGTATGAATCTTGCAGAAACTAGGGAGGTATGCAGAGATAGAAAAGCATAGAAACATTGTGAATAAGAAATAAATAAGAGGCAGCCATTGTTTTGCCTATACTTCAAGGGAATGACGGGAAGGAGTTATTATGTTATAATATCTTGTAAAGTAAGCATTTACGGATTCAAGTTCACATCAACTTAATCTTTTATAGTTTCCTATAGAATGATCCCTTCAATATCGGTACGTACGTAATAAATTTGTATCATTTTCTTGTTTTTAGATATAGAATCCGCATTGATAAGAAAACCTGTAAAAACAGCTTTGTGCTTAATTACCTCGGGAAATCAAGTGGTCAATAGCAACTTTATAGATTAACATGAACGTAACGCTCCTTAGCAACATCACATACATTAACCCAACAACGTTAGTTGTCTATTGTGGTAAGTTCCGAAGCTCTGTGTGGTGTGTTGGATACATACATGTTTGAACTGTTTTAAAACATATTCTATTATATGCAAACATACCCACTTAAGAAGAAGTTTTGCGTTGTATTTAGCAAGTTCAAATGCTTAAAATTCGTATTGCTGTAGTTAATTGTTTAATAGAATAGTGAACTCATTTCTCATAAGAAATATTCAACATAAAAGAAACAAGTTATTAATATCTATCTAATAAAACTAATTTATACATAATGGTGACTCAAATAAGCGATATCATGTTTTTTGAGACTGAATTAATTCCGTTTCTACAAAATACTACAATTGGTTTTCAGAGATGCAGTAATGAACGATAGCTATTGAATAATAAAATACTTATCTTTTTTGGGTTTTTTAATGATGTATTTTAAATTATACAATCTAAACGTTTCGATAACACTTACAGTTGTCTTCGTCAGTAGTAATATCTATTAAAATGTTAAGGATGTTGAAAACAATTTTCTCAAAGCTACTGCACTTTGCAATAAAATAAACATATAAGCTCGTAGGGTTTATAATACTACGCCGAATGCACACAACCCTACACCATGTTTAGATAGTACAGATTGCAGAAGATTGACACTACGCCGATAGTGCCCACATCGTCAAAGACTGTTGGAGGAATAAAATGCTGACTATGACCACAACGGCAGCTGCTAGAAATAAACTGAACAGACACCATGTTGACTGTACCCATTACGCCGAAAATGTAGCTATGGACAAAACGCCAACTACGTAAAGTTTGTACTCTTATCATGCGTACACCACAGTAATAGAAGAAACCACATACTCTAAACAAGAGAGCATGAGAAAGGAAAAGCAAAATATCGCTAAGATGCTTAACAATAATAGCTACCTCGATGTAATGTCTAACCTAAACAGGGAAAGTGTAATCGAACGAAAGGAACCTAAATTCATAGCAGTAATACCATACATAACAGGTACCTCGAACGAAATACGAAAGGTAGGACACATATAAGGTACGCACTTCCTTCAAATCCACAAAAACGGCACAGAAAATACTTATATAAAACAAAACCACACAATGAAAACCAGAATTCTAAAAATTGTGTATACAACCTACCATGAAAATCCGGTAGATCATACATAGAACAGAGCGGTAGACTACTCAAGGTTAAAACACACAGACTCAAAGAAGCAGTAGATTACTGCCCGTCATGCCCACTAAACTACTGCGCAACCAAAAAAAAAGTTCAATTAAAAATTTTAAAAATTCCGAATACTTACGGAGATTTTCGGAAAAAAACGAAATTTGGCAAAATCGTTTTTATTCTTTACCAGCTTTATTTACTTTCCCATTGCCACTTGGTATGCTCTACAATACGATGCATAAATTTAAATCCAACGTTTCGTTTCTGAGATATCATCAATTTTTATTTTTTATATATCACACATAATATTTAAATCAGTTTTAATGCAAAAAAAAATTAATTTTTATGAAAATTTAATATTTGCGACATAGTAGGCCATGAAACAGTATCGAAAAACATTAGTGCTCATATTAAAAAGGAGCATGGACTAACCGCCTTAATCAATCGTTCAAGCAGCAACTTGTTATTTGCTCTCAGCCTTCCTTCTGTTCACCTGTTTCATCAAAGTATCGTCTTACAAAAAACCTTTTGGAACGACACTCAAAAATTGAATTAAAAAAAAACGTTCATAACGTGTGTTCAAATATTTACCTACTATTGTCCATAGAGAAACAGGCTCGTTTAACTGTTAATTTTATTAGCATATCAGTGGTTATGCTATTAGTAGCTTTATTCACTAAATCTTTGAAGTTCCTCTTCACTCTCAAAATTACGCTCATAGACATACTTTTTTAAACATAGCCACATAAATAAGTCCAAAGGGGGTTAAGTCTGCAGATCGTGGAGTTCCACAACACATCACAGCATGTCGCAATGCACCTACCCGGAAATTGTTCACTCCAGTCTTGTTGCACTTTCCTAGAATTATGGGCCGACGCTCGGTGTTGTTGAAACCATCAATTTCTAACGCTTTCAATAGGAAGGCTATCTAGTTTTTCTTTTAAATCATTTTGTAGCAAAATTAGGTAATGATGGGGGGTTGGCGAGCCATGATAAATAAATGGCCCCAATATGTGTGTACCCAAAATTCCTACCCAAATATTAAATTCAATTCCATGTTGATATCTGGACACTTTTTTGTCTCGGGTTCTCTTCCGACCAACAATGGGTATTACGGCGATTACAAATTCCATTATTCGTCACCGTGTCTACATCCGACCATAATACCTTAAAGGGAAAGTTAATATCTTGACATTGCTTAGTATACCATTCAAAAAATTTTAGATGACGTCGGTTATCATCCCCTGGTCTGAAACAAAATGAGCAGTTGATCTTGCTACTCCTGTATTTCTTTCCATTTTTCGTGGTGATATGGTGGGAATTTTAACAACTGACTGGAGTACGGTTAGTTGCCTTTCTTCATTTAATGTCTTATTTCTGGTTGTTACAGGTTTTTTAAATTCACCGTATTCCTTGACATTATGAAAGAATCTTCTGAATATAGAATGGACAGGGTGGTTTCTTTTAGGATATTTAATTTCATGCATGTTTGCGGCAGCAATATAATTTCTCTGACACAAATTATAACACGCTACCATGTCCTGCTTTTCCTCGTTTGAAAAAGAACATCGTTGAATTATGAACATATTTAAAAAAGAGCAATACTATACAAAGCTATACTGCTTGCCTTATGGGAATTTTGCTTTGACGTTTCCGGTTGTACGCAACGGGCGATAGTACTCGTATAAGCGCAATGAAACAACGAGAGTTCTAAAATAAATTCCCGTGTAAATTTTAAACTTTTTTTACGTATTCTCTTTATTTTTTTATTTTACCCTGTTAATGATCCACCTTATTATATGATGACTTAATTAAATTTTTGATTGGTGTATTTTGTAAATTAGGTTGATTCCTAACTACTTTCTAATGCTAAATACCGTATATGCCATTTAAACTAAGTTTTGTACAAAATATGTTTACTCCTTACCTGCTAATGTCAGTTAATGACATGTCTTATTACATGCGATGATTATTAAGTAATTACATTAGTGTGTAACGCCCTTTCCTTTTAGTGAAATTGACTATAATCGATGCTAATAAAACTCAAAACCTTCCCATGAAATTCTGTTTTTAATTATTTCAGAACAAGCATAAGAGTCAAATTACTTTTATGAAAATAACTTGATATAAAAGAGGCGACATGTTTCGACAAGATTAATACATTGTCATCATCAGGCACTAAAAATAATAACTTAACTAAGTAAGAATTGACAATATCAAGAATACCTACTTAAAATCTAATTCAGTAGAATAAGAGGCTATACTGCTGTAGTCATAGTAATGATTTAAAAATTTTTGCTAGAAAAACAAATTGTAATTGTAGACAAGATTAAATATACTTACAAAATATCGAACCGAAGTACATTATTAAATTTATATGAGAATTAAAATTTGAAAGGATAACTTGAATTAATCATCCTGGTAAACAGAAGGCACAAAGAGCTGAAGGCTCCTTTGTCTTTAAGTTAACAAATATTCTGAAGAGAAGTATTCATAAAAAAGGGGATTGGTAACCAAAATAACTGAATCAATACCAACCTTAAGTATTGACAGGTACAAGGTAAGTCGAATTTAAATGGAATCAGCTGAGCCAACAAATTCCTGTTCAAGTTAAGTATTTCGTTTAAGGAGAAATCTGGGTTAAGATCAAATTGTTGAATGATTTCTTTATTCTCTAAAACATCCAATTTCGACCTTTATCGCAGATGTGAAGAACGTCGAAGTTATAATTAGGGTCAAAAGAATGTCCGGATTCCAAAATATGATTCGCAAAGGAAGATTTTGTACCAATATTGTTATTCATAATGCATTTGTAATGCTCGGAAAGTCTCGTTTTAAATTTACGACCAGTTTGACCGATGTAAAACGCTTCACAAGAACCGCAATGAAGTTTATATACGCCGGATTTATCAAGCTTATCTATTTTATCCTTCGTATGTACCAACCTAGTTTTTAAATTATGCTTTGAATTAAATGAAATGTGTATGTTATGTTGTTTAAAAGATTTTTGAAAAGTATGAAGAGGGGCCAATGTAAGGCAATGAAACAAACTTTTTGAATCCTTGTCATCAATTGTGGTGAGAGTATGTGATGTCTAGTGTGGAAGATTTTCTTGTACTTATTGTAAAGGTTTTTAATTATGTGCAACGGAAATTCATTTCTATGTGCTATTTCAAAATGATATTAAGTTCTTTTTAAAATTTTTTCCCTAAAGGAAGGTTGAAAAGTCTGTGAAAGAAAAACCTGAAAGCTGATAATTGATCTGTATGAGAATGGAAAGAATTATAAGGTATGACATGATCGGTAGTAGTGGGTTTCCTGTGAATGTCTATGTCCAACCTATCCTTCAACCTGGTTATTTTAAATCCATAAAATTTAAAATTCGACTCCTTTCTTTTTCCAAGGTGAATTCTATCCGAGGATGTAAATTATTTAGAAATTCAAAGCAATTCTGAATATCTTGTGTATTCCCATCGAACACCACAAAATATCATCTACGTATCTTCTGTATAATTTAAAGTGTTTATTTATCATATTGTTCTTGAAAATATTATTGGATTCTAGAGAGGAAAGGAAAAGTTCTGCCAGCAAAGGTGAAAGGTTACTGCCCATAGGTAAACCTGACAGTTGATTATAGTTATTGTTATCAAATTTAAAGAAATTTTGGCTATGGCACAGTTTGAGACAGTCTCTAAGGAACACACAACAATGATTAGGAATATTAGAGTTATATAGATAAGCATCGATAATTTGTAAGCAATCAGACAATAAAGAGATCTTATTTACGGAATTTAAAGTCAAGTACTATAACCTAATTCTGATGAACCCGGTTTTCCCTAGGTTGTATGCGTTACCGAAAATACACAAACCGAACTTACTAATGAGACCTATTGTTTCATTTACGAACACACCTGTTTCAAAACTTTCGGATGGCTTAATCAGATTTTACGTTCTTGCTTAGATTTTCAATTTCCTTACGCTATAAAAAATTCTTCAGAATTAGCTAACAATTTAACCAACTTTAATATAGAACAACATTTCACACTACTCTTTCGATATCGTGAACCTTTTTCCGAGTGTACCTTTCGAAGACTGCTTACAAATTATCGATGCTTATCTATATAACTCTAATATTCCTAATCATTGTTGTGTGTTCCTTAGAGACTGTCTCAAACTGTGCCATAGCCAAAATTTCTTTAAATTTGATAACAATAACTATAATCAACTGTCAGGTTTACCTATGGGCAGTAACCTTTCACCTTTGCTGGCAGAACTTTTCCTTTCCTCTCTAGAATCCAATAATATTTTCAAGAACAATATGATAAATAAACACTTTAAATTATACAGAAGATACGTAGATGATATTTTTGTGGTGTTCGATGGGAATACACAAGATATTCAGAATTGCTTTGAATTTCTAAATAATTTACATCCTCGGATAGAATTCACCTTGAAAAAGAAAGGAGTCGAATTTTAAATTTTATGGATTTAAAATAACCAGGTTGAAGGATAGGTTGGACATAGACATTCACAGGAAACCCACTACTACCGATCATGTCATACCTTATAATTCTTTCCATTCTCATACAGATCAATTATCAGCTTTCAGGTTTTTCTTTCACAGACTTTTCAACCTTCCTTTAGGGAAAAAATTTTAAAAAGAACTTAATATCATTTTTGAAATAGCACATAGAAATGAATTTCCGTTGCACATAATTAAAAACCTTTACAATAAGTACAAGAAAATCTTCCACACTAGACATCACACTACTCTCACCACAATTGATGACAAGGATTCAAAAAAGTTTGTTTCATTGCCTTACATTGGCCCCTCTTCATACTTTTTCAAAAATCTTTTTAAACAACATAACATACACATTTCATTTAATTCAAAGCATAATTTAAAAACTAGGTTGGTACATACGAAGGATAAAATAGATAAGCTTGATAAATCCGGCGTATATAAACTTCATTGCGGTTCTTGTGAAGCGTTTTACATCGGTCAAACTGGTCGTAAATTTAAAACGAGACTTTCCGAGCATTACAAATGCATTATGAATAACAATATAGGTACAAAATCTTCCTTTGCGAATCATATTTTGGAATCCGGACATTCTTTTGACCCTAATTATAACTTCGACGTTCTTCACATCTGCGATAAAGGTCGGAAATTGGATGTTTTAGAGAATAAAGAAATCATTCAACAATTTGATCTTAACCCAGATTTCTCCTTAAACGAAATACTTAACTTGAACAGGAATTTGTTGGCTCTCAGCTGATTCCATTTAAATTCGACTTACCTTGTACCTGTCAATACTTAAGGTTGGTATTGATTCAGTTATTTTGGTTACCAATCCCCTTTTTTATGAATACTTCTCTTCAGAATATTTGTTAACTTAAAGACAAAGGAGCCTTCAGCTCTTTGTGCCTTCTGTTTACCAGGATGATTAATTCAAGTTATCCTTTCAAATTTTAATTCTCATATAAATTTAATAATGTACTTCGGTTCGATATTTTGTAAGTATATTTAATCTTGTCTACAATTACAATTTGTTTTTCTAGCAAAAATTTTTAAATCATTACTATGACTACAGCAGTATAGCCTCTTATTCTACTGAATTAGATTTTAAGTAGGTATTCTTGATATTGTCAATTTACTTAGATAAGTTATTATTTTTAGTGCCTGATGATGACAATGTATTAATCTTGTCGAAACATGTCGCCTCTTTTATATCAAGTTATTTTCATAAAAGTAATTTGACTCTTATGCTTGTTCTGAAATAATTAAAAACAGAATTTCATGGGGAAGGTTTTGAGTTTTATTAGCATCGATTAAAGATTCCAACCCCATTTTGAGTTTTCAAGTTTTCATCTAATACAAATTTGGACAACAATGAATGAAATTGACTACTTTAATCTGCTTCGGAACTAGCTCAATCGGTTCTTGCTTCTGCAAGAAGGAGATGTTTCGTTTATATCGGGTTGATCACTCCATTAGGTGTGAACCATAGACTTATAATGGTTTAAACGTATATTATCCTATTTATTTACAGCGCTAAATATTCATATTTAAAACTAATTTATATACAGGATGAATTAAATTACTAAGTTAATTCTGCACAGCTAAAGAAAATTTAAGGTAGCTGTTCATAGGCATCTATTGGCAATTCATTATCCCTCTATACATCCTCCTAAGTGTTCCTGAGTGCTTTAGCACGATAGGCCAAATTTAGCCTGTTCAGGTCCACAATCATAAAAAAAGCGTTATTCTTAGATTAATCGGGATTGGCTGGTCTCGTCCTTCTTCCGGGCACTGTAACTTCCCCTTACTCTGTCCTCTGGATTTTCTGTGAAAATATAGTAAATAATAGCGGTTGTACTTTCAAATGACCCAGTTTATGTTCTATTCTAGTTTTAATTAAAATAAGTTATCAAAGGAAATAAATAAATGTTTTGAAGCCAGTCCTGTTGTTTTACAGGAGCTACGGGAAGCAGGGTATATTGTTATGCCGTTATTGAATACTGGACAGGAGGTGCTGGGAGATAAGATAACGCCGGTGCTTCCTCCGTATACCTGCGAAGGCCTTTTGAATTAATCCATATTTTAAAGAGACTGGTTTATATGTGAACAAAAAAATGCGTGTTTTAATTTGCCTTTATAAAATAAAAGCTTTTTACGATTTGATTTTATATTGAAATGTATTTACTTAAGTACCAAATAAATATGTACCGGGTTCAAATATTCCAATTTAATTATTGACATGAAGTTATTAATTAGGGTGCCTTAAGATTTACTCTAATTATGTTTATTAATTCGTGGAAATTGTATCCAATATAGAATTTACATCTTAACTAAATTAGGATTTACTTTTTACTGAAAGTAAACGCTTTTACGTTATTACTTCTATTTTGCGTATATTTTAAAGCGGACTAACTTGTTATTCACAGGAGATTAATAACTACCGGAATGGATCTATTCTAATTGTTGATCGGTCTTTTAATGAGATAACATCGGTCGGTTTACTGAGTGTTTAGACTCCTTGGATGGAAGTAGACGGTATCTTATCTACTGGATCTCTCACAATGGGTGATCGGTTAGGACGGCGGTTATTTACGTATTCTAATTAAAACGTGCTAATCTCGTGTTTACACGACGTTCGGGATTTCTTTAAGAAACTAGGTGACCGAATCTGCCCTACCTATGGGTGCTTGCTTGCGGTCAATCTGATGCTTCCTGCACTTTAATAGTTTTACCTAGTGTAGGCGTATATGTGTGGCTCTGTGTACTATGTGTAGGTGGAATATCATTTATAAGAATCTGGGCTAATACCCGTTGCGCTGTGAAAATGATCTCCCTGGGGTTGACAAAATTTAGACTAGTACCATTATATTCAACGTAGTAAATGAAATGGTGGTGCAAGATGATAACTACGACCAACGGTTCGGCACATACAACAGTCGGCGGATGTCGGCGGAACGGAGCGGCGTACAAGTAGTAGTAAAAGTACAACGGAAAATAGTACAAGCGCAAGTAGAAACCCGGTAGCACGTCTAGCGGTGTTATAGAGGCTTCCAGGAGACGGCATCTGTGTATGGGTCTTCAGGTCGGGATTGGCGGAAAGACTGGAGGGAACTCTGACGTAGAAAAACCTTCGATGTTTTTGAAATTAACGTCGGAGGGGATATAAATTCATTATTTGATAAAATAAGTGAATATTAAAAACTAATTAAAGCAGGAAAATTAGCAAATAATTAATAATGCAAGGAAAATGTGGTAAAGGACGCTGGCTCTTTACAAGTGAATGGTTAATTTTGTAAATTTGACCGATTTCTAACTACTTTCCACATTTGCATGTTTTCTTTTTACATTTTTAATGACAAAAATAACTCTACTATATTATATCTATAAAAATCAATTTTGTCACAATGCTATACTATAATAGCCAGATTAGTTTGTAAGCTGTTCATATTTGCACACGTTTGCGGAGACATGGCATCTCTGGCGCTTTTTGCCGTAAGCATTGTACTGCACTCTCGCCCCCAAACGTAGTAATATCAAGAAACTGAATTATAAACAACACTTAATATTCAAAGCTACTAATATTAAACAATAAATAACAAACACGAGAAAATACTATTAAACGAGTTAAAAAAGTTAAGGTACCTATCAGCGAAAAGCCATATTGTTTATGTCTATTGGTTTAAATTGTTCTTCCAGCGCCTACCTGGACAATTCCGCAATATCATTAAATAAGTGATGCTACTGAGAAAGAAACTAAACATAGCCATTATTGGATATGTTTAATTTTTTCTCTAATTGAACAAAAATCACGTATGTAATGTAATACCTTATATTCTTAACGTGTTTCCAAATAGTTATTCATTTTATAAAACCCACTTTAAGAATGAAGACATAATAAATGAACCTGACTGAAAAAATATTTAGTGTAATTATAAAGCCTCTTTAATTTTGACTGTATAAATGCTTAAATTTCTTATATCCAAAGGAATTATAAAAATAACCAATTTAGTAAAATAATACGCCGTTGTAAAACCCTTCAAAGTGAAATTTTTTATATTTAAATGGTTTACAATACAATGTGTATACGTCATTGTAATTGTTATTAAAAAAGTTATCATATAAACGTCGTATTTAAAATGATTATGCATCATATCATACAGCAAAAAAGTGGCAATCAGAAAGTGCTTTTTATTTTTTGATATTTTTTTAAGTAAAGCCTATTGAAAATAACAATCATGCCAAATTTTGTTTTTTAAACTACATTTAATCAAGTTCTCTAATTCTCTAATTTAACCGACCTCGTATCTCCTACCGTGTGCGATCCCCATGCTGTTCATTTTTACGTGGGGCACCATATATATATATATATATATATATATATATATATATATATATATATATATATATATATATATATATACTACTCAAAGCAATTAGAGGAACATATATTTACGTCTTAATAATTTTATCACTTTTAACAATATAGAAATCTAGCAACGCTAGTTTAAAAGAAGCATGTTTTGTGCGAATATAAATAATGCAAAAACATATTACTAATCACTTTTATGATAACAAAACTATTACCAATTCAAAAAAAAAAAATAACTGAAAATTTTAATTTAGAAATGTGGTGTACTTTGCAATAGTAAACAATTTTGACAATTCCTCATAGATTGTTAGGTTTGACACAAGTTCTACAATATGAGACATTTAAATGAGGAAGAAGTCATTCGTGTTGTTGTTTCTTTTAAAAATGGTACCAATATTCGACAGGTGGCAAGAAATTTTAACGTCAGCCCTTCCGTCATCCATCGATATGTAGAAACCAGAGTTGAAATAGCCGGACAAATAGTTAGGAATAGACTAAGAGAATACAACATGAGACAAGAAGACCCGTGCAAAAACCAGTTTTAATTCCTACTCACATAAGGTTACGTTTCAATTTTGCTCGTAAACATGTCGTTTGGCATGCTATTGGTCTTCACTGTCAAAGTACGGTGGAGACCAATACTTTTTACGGATGAACCACGATTTCGTTTAACTCGTTGTGATGGTCGCTTACGTGTATACCGACGTCCGCATGAACGCTATTCTGCAGTAACCATACAAGAAGTTGATAAATTTGGTGGTGGATCTGTGATGGTTTGGGCTGGAATTAGTCTTGATGAAAAAAACAGATCT
This sequence comes from Vesta saturnalis, assembly GCA_036346205.1. Lineage (NCBI taxonomy): Eukaryota > Metazoa > Arthropoda > Insecta > Coleoptera > Lampyridae > Vesta > Vesta saturnalis. The sequence continues at coordinate 1,213,875 of JARFJB010001999.1, forward strand.
TGTAGTAGTTCCAGGAAGATCAAACGCTCAACGGTACATCGATCTCATTCTGGAGGATCATGTTATATCGGCAGCTTATGGTATAAGCAAGAATTTTGTTTTTATGCAAGATAACGCAAGGGCACATACTGCGGCAATCACCATGAACATCCTTCAGTACCAGGGATTCAAACCATGGATTGGCCTGATCTAAACACCACTGAACATCTTTGGGATGTGTTAGAAAGACGTGTTAGGAGGCATCCAGATCCACCTCAGACCCTTCAACTGAAAGAAGCTTTAATCGAAGAATGGGATAATATACCTCTACAAGATATCCGTAGGCTTATATGCAGCATGCCAAGGAGGTGTCAAGCACTAATTCGTACTGGTGGAAGACATACGCGTTATTAGGATCCAAATTTTCTTCATAAATTTACGATAGAGAGGTGGGATGCCCGCTTATTCCACTTTATTTCTTGTAGTTTTTTCGAGTTGGTATGGTTATCTTAAAAGTGATATGTAGAGTTTGCTTTGTTTTTGCAAATTTATTTGGATAAAATGTACATCTTTAAAACAAGCGTTTGTTACATATCCAAACCGCACTAGGCGTCGTGTATGCTTACCGAAATAAGCGGGTTGCCAAGCCAGCTACAGTGGAAATGGGCGTGGTCGATATAAGTAAAATTATTGAACGGTAGTTTGAAACACCTTACACTTTCCATAAATCTACAACTCACAAAGCTCACTCCAGGAAAAATTTTCTGTAGGCGCCACCGCAATCTTAAATTTTGCTAACGTAAGTAGTCTTAGGCGGGATGTTAAATTAACCCTATCTGACTGTGGAAGACATGATTGCAGCCTATTCAATAAAGCCATTCACCACTTAAAATTCAATCACACTTCAAAATAAATTGATCCAAAAACCTTAACAGAAGTCTAAAGTACACGGGTCGTTGTAAACTTATTGAACACATCCTGTACAAATGAAAATTCCCAAATCGTAAGACGTTAATTTGAATACTTTTTAAATATCCTTCGTATACATGTAAATTTATATTTCTAACTGTTATAAAACTTTCAGTTAAATAAATATTTCCCTTTTAGAAAATTCTAAATAAAATAAACGAAATCGGTTTAATAATAAATCGTTATCTCAACAAAATGTTCGTTGATTGCTGAATAATTCAAACATAGGGAGGTTAGTGCTTGTATCATCAATAATATCTTTATATTTCAGCAATAATTTATCTTTAAAATCGTATTTAGACATTCCTTAATACGTTTAAACTTTAATACTTCAAAACTGTAATTTATGCTGAATAAAAAAGAACTTTGCTAGTAGTGTCCTGCATTAATATTTCAAAGCTAAAATGAAATCTTATGATCGATCTGGCCCATTACGCAATTTACAATCGATCCTCAAATTCGAAAATATGCAAAAACTAATTTCACTTATCAGAAGGTGTAACCAATTAGGCACACAATTGACACAAATAAACGACCAAATAAATGAAACAGTTGATACATTAACAGATTCGCATGTAAATATATACAACGACGTGGTTTAAAGAAACCGCCAAACACATCAATTCATTAAGACTAAAATTCCCCAATTCCTAACACTGAAAACAACAAAATAACTGAAGTTCGATTATCTTTTTTCCTTTGAATGAACCGTAATTAACGCAACAATGGCAAAAAAATGTACTTCAAGGATAATCATACTTGTCCTGCTTCAATAAAATTTAAATCTAATTCTTGCGTATTACATTAATTAATCTTTTCTCGGTGCAGTATTTGTAGTCTATATGATATGCTTTCGGTAATACTTTTTAAATTATTAGATGCACTATGCACAAACACACTAACGCAGTATCTGTGGCGTGTTCACTCGCATGCTTGGTATATGGGCTCTTTAGACTAACATCGCATCACCTTATGCTCTGATGTTTGCCCTTCAAAACGTTTACCACAATGAAAAATTGTTATTTCCATATACACATTAAAGTTCTTATTTGCTTTTATGCAATCAATTTGGTATTGCTAACGATTGTATACATTCAATGTCAATGATGATCACTAATAACTTAACTAAATTTTACAAATTTTTATTTCGCTCACTTAAATGGTTACCTTCAGCTCTCTTTATAATAATATTAACACACTAATAAATATTTGCTATGTTAACTTCTAATCTGCCTAAGCCCATTTTATTTCTTGAAGAAAATCACTAATGTTTTCCTTCAACTCACAATATATTAAATTATTTATTTGTGAATGTCTATACATGTTCTACTAAACCATAATTTTTACAAGCAAACTGCTACACTAACCATTCTGGTTTTAACGAGCGCGCGACCGTTACTCAAGCCTGCTTGAACTATCTAAAACCTCTAACCAACAAACTAACTAACTCCTCAAATTTGACACTCGTTTATATACCTTCTGCCCTCCATATTGCCAATACGTCACAATAAATTCGCGCTAAAATCAAAATTCACCTATCCCAACCGTGTATTTCGTGCGTTTCTTTGCCGCTTCGAAGGTTCCAACGTGGAAGAAGACGTCAATGATGAGAAATAAACGTAGTCACCTTGAATTACTTTGTAAATTCACTAAAAACTTTCCCGAAGAAATCATCAGTCGCAATTACATCCACACTGTAGATTAACCAGATTATACCTCAACTTTCTATGCAAATCTCGCATGTGCGCGAATTCTAATTCCTCACAATCTAACTCCCTCACATTCTATTAACTTCATTCTTGAACATGCATGCAACTTTCCTATTGCACCATATTACAAAAATTTCTAGAAACAAAAATATGCCTCCATATTCCTAACTGCACGTTAATAAAATCTCAATATATCATAACCTCACTCACTCATACGTCTACAACCATTTCTTTAGCCAAAATTCCTTCATAAACAGTAGCAAAAAGACCAGTAGTTTCACCAGTGCCGCATCAATAAAAATGTACTCAAAACATTGTTTCTCAACCAAATTTAACGATTTCAACACGAAAATCTTTCTACAGCATTCAAATATTCCTTCACACAGCAACCAGTGCCTCACTAAACTCCAGTGGCGTATCAATTACACCAACTTACATTACGCATACACAAAAAAAAATTCTTTTCATGCAAACTCACTTCAGCTACATTCAAACACGTTACATACGTTATCAAAATACTATACATACACGATGCATCAAAATAACCTTACACGTTATTAGATTTCTATATTGTTAAGATTAATAAAGTTATTAAAACATAAATATTTGTTCCTCTATTTTGAGAAAAAAAAATATATATATATATATATATATATATATATATACAGGGTTTTCAAAGTTAAGTCGGCACTATTGCTATCTTCGTTATTTTTGGTGCTACGAAGTCGGTTAAATTGGCAAAGAAGTAGCATTTTTTCCACTCGTTACGATGGTTAAATCAAAATGAAAATTGAAAATCGTGTTCGCGAGTTATGTCAAAAATTTCCATTTTTTTAAATGGCACACCCAATATGCAATATCCTTAATCGATAGAAAATTAAATTCCGAACGAATAAGTTCCTATGACATTTCACCCTAATGTCAAAAATGACAAAGTTATTGATCATTTACCAAATTCATCAAGGTGGCTGTGTCAACTATTTTTCTGTATTACCATAGAGCAGAAAATGAAAAGAATATCAGACAATTGAAACAGGATTCTTTATTCTAAGTGATAATAATAATAAGGAACAACAAAACTCAAATTAGATGTTCGAAAGCATCACCCTCTTGCTCCAAGCATTTCTGGGCCCGCTTGTAGACACTTTTAGTAGCCTTAAGAATGGATCTATCATCAATATTATTGATGGCGTGAACGATGCTTTGCTGGAGATCTTCAAGGTTATCACATCGCCTGTTGTACACCACACTCTTCACATGTCCCCAAAAGAGAAAATCCATTGGAGTAATGTCAGGTGATCGAGGAGGCATACGGATAGGCCCATTAGTTGATAAATATCTGTCATCAAAAAAATTGTTTAATATTGTATCTATCGGACGAACGTTATGGGGAGGAGCTCCGTCTTGTTGGAAATAAATGTTCTGCCTATCCATTAAATTTACATCATCCAAGAAGCCTTGAAGTGTGGCAGTCAACATTTCGGCGTACCGCTCACCAGTTAACGCACCCTGATAAAATACTGGACCAACAATTATCGAGCCAACTAAACCGCACCAAACATTAACACTGAAGCGTCTCTGCGGGTTACAAGATCGGTAGAGCATCGGATTTTCTCGACTCCCAAAATGGCTGTTTTTCCAGTTGAACATGCCCCTATTAGAAAAAGTTGATTCGTCACTCCACAGAATTGAGCTCCAAAAATCATTATTGGTTCTCATTTGATTAATAAACCAGTGACAAAACTGAACGCGTCTTTCTTGATCTCCTGGTACTAGTGTCTGTGTAGGTCGGAACTTATACGGCACAAACTTATACTTTTTTAGAATATTGTGGACGAAACCCAAACATAGTCCATTTTCTTGCACTAAATCATTAATTGAGTTGTTGGGATGTGCTTCAAAATAAGCTAACACATTAATTTCAGTTTCTTCACTAATTATACATTGTTTATTAGATCTGGATTTCTTAAACACGCTCGAGTTAGATCTAAATTTACGATACAAAACCAAAAAGTATCTTCTATCCGGCAAATGACGCGTAGGAAATAAATCACTGTAACGCTCACGCGCTCGATAAATGTTTTTTTGACAAACGATGTAACATTCTAACATATCACACTTTTCTGAATGGGTGAAAGGCATTTTTCTATTCAAAAAACACCAACTCTTAACTCTTTATTAGCAAACTTCAATTTGACATATCAATTCTGATGACATTTGTGAAAATGACAAATATTGTTCACGTAATACCAGCCACCTTGACGAATTCAATAAATGATCAATAACTTTGTCATTTTTAACATTAGGGTAAAATGTCATAGGAACTTTTTTGTTCAGAATTTAATTTTCTATCGAATGTTACTATGAATATTGCATACTGGGTGTGCCACTTAAAAAAATGGAAATTTTTGACATAACTCGCGAACACGAAGTTCAATTTTTATTTTGATTTCACCATCGTAACGAGCGGAAAAAATGCTACTTCTTTGCCCATTTAACCGACTTCGTATCACCAATAATAACGAAGGTAGCAATAGTGCCGACTTAACTTTGAAAACCCTGTATATATATATATATATATATATATATATATATATATATATATATATATATATATACAGATTGTCCCAATAGTGCGTATTCGGTCGATAGCTCCTTAGCCATTAAACTTAGAAGATAAATTTAAATACGAAAGTTGTCTATTTTTATAAGCTACATAATCTAAAAATAGTTTGGTTTCTAAAGGGTGTAATATAAAAGCGGTACAATATAGAACTTTTGATTTTTAAATAGAACACCCTGTATATTATTTTATTTTATTTTTCGATTCTCCTTATAATTTTACATCTTTTTTATAAGAATTACTTACAAGCTAAATCTTACAGTTTTTGAGATATTTGCAAGGTTAACTAAAAACTGACATTTTTATGTAGTAATTCAAGTAGGCGTATCTCAGTAATATTTAAAGTTAAAAAAATAATCTGTGGTATAGAATTTATTCATACATGAGCTTACTTTAACCTATTGTCAAAATTGCATTTCAATATACACGGTGATCACAAAAATATAAATTTGAAAATGCTATATCTTAATTTTTTTAAATGGCACACCCTATATTTCTTTAATGCCTTGTCCTCGTCTATTAATCGGCTTTCATTTCTATTAAATATGTTCTATACTTATCTCTAATAGTTTCGGATATATTTAAGTTTGTTCAATTTTTTTCGTTGATAACACTGAAGAAGAGTAACATTAGTCGGTCAAAGCAAGCTATGAATACATAAGAAACTAAAAAACATATTAACTGAAATACAAACCCTTAAAATTATAGTAAATGTTCAATGTGACCACCATTTTGTTGGTGGCACACATGAAGTCTTTAAATAAACGACAAATTTACTTTTAGTAACGTGGAAACATTTATATTTTGAATGACGTCTCTAATTCTTGCCTTCACATCATCTACAGTCGCTGGAGGAGTTTGATAGACTTTTTCTTTAATCCAACCCCAAAGAAAAAAGTCTAGCTTTGTCAAGTCAGGCGATCTTGCAGGCCAGGAGATCGGCCCTCCTCTTCCAATCCATTTGTTTTGAAACTGGATATTTAAATAATTTCTAACGTTTCTGCTAAAATATGGAGGAGCGCCATCTAATTGCATCCACATTTCTCTAAGGGTTTGTAAAGGTTCAATAAAAGTTTCAAATTCGTTGTGCAATAAGTATAAAGATGAATCTCCATTGACCGTGTTTTCAGAAAAATATGGTCCTATAATTCTTTCCCCAATAATTCCGGCCCAAACATTAAGTGGCCAGCGGTGTTGATGATCAACAGGAATTATAAATCTGGGATTCTCAGTATCGTAATAATGAAAATTACGTCTATTAACGTATCCATTTTTGTGGAAAGTAGCTTCATCAGTAAATAATATCGTGCTAAAATAGTTGGGTTTTTCTAAATTTTTATTTATGGCCCAATTGCAAAAGTTTAATCTATTAACGAAGCCATCCTCGTCTAATTCTTATGCAAGTTTTTTTATAATTCTATTAACTGATGTTTTTGAAACTCCAACTTCTAATTCCAATTGTCGGCAAGCAACGTGAGGATTTTCAATCAGGGATTGAAGAACTAAATGTTCATTACCTTCGTTAATTGCGGTTCGTTCTCGTTCTAAATTGTCTTCGTGATGAATACTGCCTGTTTGCTTGAAACGCTCTTCCAATCTTGCAATTGCTGAAACTTGCGGGTGTCGTGCATTTCGAAATTTTTGATTATAAATTCGATGAACTAAAAGACAATTTTTATCGCTTTCACCAAGGACGTAAATCATATTAACAAGTTCTTCTTTCTAAAAATTCATTTTGTAATTTAGGAAGTTAAGTATACAATACTACACAAATATTAGCACTGTTTGACAAGTTTGATTTCTTCATTTGTTTTCGTTCATCTTTTGTTTTACGCTCTTTTGATTAAATTGATTAATTTTACGATGAATCGTTTAAAAACATCTCAAATATCTCTTAAAAATAGTAGTTTCGTACAATATTTATTATAATTACAATTTATGTATTTAAGTTAATATTTTTTAGTTTCTTATGTATCCACAACTTGCTTTGACCAACTAATATTACTCTTCATCAGTGTAATCAACGAAAAAAATTGAACAAACTTAAATATCTCCGAAACTATTAGAGGTATAGAACATATTTAACAGAAATGAAAGCCGATTAATAGACGAAGACAAGGCGTTAAAGAATATAGGGTGTGATAATTAATTAATTACGTTGTTGAATCACCCATGTATTCAAAGGCTTCATGTTTTCCAGCAACAAAATGGTGGTCACATTGAACATTTATTATAATTTTAAGTGTTTGTATTTCAATTAATATGTTTTTTAATTTCTTATGTATTCATAGCTTGCTTTGACCGACTAATGTTACTCTTCTTCAGTGTTATCAACGAAAAAAATTGAACAAACTTAAATATCTCCGAAACTATTAGAGATAGGTATAGAACATATTTAATAGAAATGAAAGCCGCTCAATAGACGAAGACAAGAGATTAAAAAAATATAGGGTGTGCCATTTAAAAAAAAATGAAGATATAGCATTTTCAAATTAACGTCATTGAATTAATTTTTGTGATCACCGTGTATATTGAAATCCAATTTTGACAATAGATTAACGTAAGCTCATGTATGAATAAATTCTATACCACAGATTATCTTTTTATCTTTAAATATTACTGAGATATGCCTACTTGAATTACTACATAAAAATGTCAGTTTTTAGTTAACTTTGCAAATATCTCAAAAACTGTAAGATTTAGCTTGTAAGTAATTATTATAAAAAAGATGTAACATTATAAGGAGAATCGAAAAATAAAATGGGTGTTCTATTTAAAAATCAAAAATTCTATACTGTACCGCTTGAGGGGCAAAGGTGCCTGACTTTTAAGTGAAACGTTCCAAGTTCGAATCCGAGAGTAGTGAAGTACTTGGAATAAATCAAACAGATGAATTAATTCGACTCAAGTGCGGTACAATGAGAAACAATGTATTTTTAGAGTGGTAAGTGGGTTTCATTAGCAATATTTTATCTACAAAATATCGTCATATGTTATGATTTATGCGTAAAACTTTCTAAATCTGACTATGGTTCAAACTTAGCGATTGGTACGTATATTATAATTGTTTAGTTGTATTAATAGTCGACTATTACATCTAGGATTAACGTATTGATTTCTTTGGGGAAATTAATAGACAAATTACATTACTTACCTGTTTACTTGCGTAATCAGAGCATTTTGTAAAGAAAGTTAAACGTTAAAGTGAATCTTATCTGAAATATTTTTTGTACATATATCTTCGGACACATAAAAATTGTTTCACATTCTGAAACAAAACCACGTTTTCGACGTTGATACGTTGACTGATGTCACACTTTGATAAACAATATCCAGAATTTTAAGGTGACGACTGAAAAATTCATCGTAATGTCAAGGTTTCGTATAAAATTGGGTACAAAAAATGTTCATTGTGCAGCACACATAGCCGCAAATATTAGATAATGTTGCAAAAAACTAATCATAGAGACACTGATAGGTTAACCAATCACTCTAACATGAGATATACAGCTCAAATCTTCCATTAACGCTTTTTGAGTTTACGCGATTTTTCTATTGACGATGTTTCAATAGAGACTGATAATGTAGAAACCAGATATAACTGCTTTTACAAAAACACTAAGCGCAACACTGTAGTTAGTGTGGTATAAAAATAAAATTAAAATGTTTTAATATTTACGGGATAATAATACAATATTCCTAAAGTTCATTTCTATCCCACACACGAATATTCGTCCTACTGTATTTCTTATAATTAAAGTGGGAATGAGATAAAACAGTTCTCTCAGATCTAGATAATATCTTTAATGACATAATTACACAATCCAATTTTCTAAAGCGGCTAGAAACAGCAGAAAGCTAGACCTTAATTATCCTTTGAAACCTTATTAGCATTTCTTGCTTTTGTGGTACTAATAATCAATATAGATGTTACCAATAGGAATGCAGATAATATACTGCCCTGTTCACTAATTAAATTAAATTGGCAGTAAAAAACCTCAAAAATTAAATCATAAATAGGTTGATCATTGCATTCCTAAATATCATTATGCTATTATATTAATAATAATTGACACATATGATCAATTAATCGTTATTCATACTTTTAAAGAATGTATTACCTATCTTTTGAATAAGTACATTTGTGGTGCACATACCAAACCAATATTTAATTAATTTTATGCCAGTAGAATAAGGGCTTGTGTACATTTCTGCACTATCTTAAAATCAACTTACGGTTTATAAAGCGTTTAAATTATTAAACGGGTTACATTTCCATTATTTGTGTTAATATTGCATATCAGTCTTGGAATAGCTGAACTTGTTCTTAATTGGTTACAGAGCATAATTACTGGCTTAGGAAAAAGCGATATGTGAAATAGGGTTAGTACATAGTGTATGCTAGTATCCAGATGTTAGTTGACGATACTACATAATCTCGCTTGATCTTGTTAATCGATCATCTTTGACACAGTCCAGTTTGTGTTAATTACTACGGGTATTAATATTGATTTAATAATATAAATAAATAAAAGATTAAATATACACTGGATATAGGAATAATTTATTATGAACTTAAATGCAAGGTTTTTTAATCAATATTAGTAATATACAAGTACCAACAGAGCAAACAGTTATATATATATATATATATATATATATATATATATATATATATATATATATATAGAAAAAATAAGGAAAAAGGAAAAGGTCACGTATTTCATTCCCTTCCCAAGGTGAGGGCGGGCTGCTCGAGCTTTCCGAGCTTCTTTAGCCACAATCATGGATTTCCAGCATACATACATACATTACGTATATTCATGGTGGGATTAAAATCGGTGTGGTCAGGATAAGATTAGAAGGAACGGAGTTAGGGTTCTGAGGGGGAAAATACTACCCCAGCATTAGCCGCACATGGTGTGCACTTACGCAGTGACCATGCCGCTACATGTGTATGAGGAAAACCCCCTGAAAAAACCTCATACAAGGTAGACGGTAACGGGAATCGAACCCATTACCTCCCGAAAGCTAAGCAGGTCGTGTCACCACTACGCTACCAGTTCGGTTGTATATATGGGCATTGTGACACCATTATATATGTTGTGGCGCCATTTCGTGGTGCCAGAACGTTTGTCCTCGTATATGATATCCATGGGGGTTCACGAGTCTGTACGCGAAATTTCACGATAGCGCCACTTGAACCATATATACGAAAAATGATTTAGTTAGATATATATATATATATATATATACATATATGTATATATATATATATATATATATATATATATATATATATATATATATATATATATATATATATATATATATATATATATATATATGAAGGTGGCTTCGATCGAAACTATAATTTAAACGTCTAATGACACCACTGACGTGGCACCATCCAATTTCAACCACGTGCGGTACACGGTCAACCAGTTTTCGTTTACTCTACGTCCCCTTTTGCTACTCTCAGTAACATTTTGTATTTGTTACTTGAGATTTTATTTACAATTGCATCCGACATTTACATGCAATTAGTTAAATGCATCATTCGTCATGTTTAGTTCACTTCCGGAAGTAGATAAAAATTCCCTTCTGTAATTATTAGAAGCAAGTTCGGACTTTTTGTGTTCGATTCCATACTTTATACTCAACTAATACGTGTTTCAAAAAATGTTATTTATAGATATCTTTCATGGTATATTAGAAATGCAATTTATTTGTAGATATTTAAGAGATTTTTATTGCATAGTATATGTTTACGTAAAAGTAAAACAAATATTGTAGACGTTTCGTGCATTTTATTTACCAAAATGTAATTTAAATACTATTGGTGTTGGGAATAAGATTTATCAAATCTTGTAAAACACGATACTAAATGAAAAATGATTTAATAACATAATTATTCATAAATTTTAATAAAAACATCGCAAGGTATAGCATACAGGGTAGCGCATTAGTGTGACAAAGTCCCATATCTCCTTTATTTAATGGGATACAAAAAAAAATTAAATACAAAAGTTGTAAGATATGTTCTGGTGCATATCCCAAAAATATTTTTAATTCTACAGGGTAGATCATAAAAGCTTAGAAGTAATTTAAAAATTTTTTTTAAATAGAAAACCCTATATATTATTACATATTTAGATTCTACATACAATTTTAGACACATTTTATGTATAATGTCCTATACCTAAGTCTAACCGTTTTTGACAAATTTCAAATTTTTTGTCAAAAATGACGTTTGCAGGCCAAAACATAGGTGGAAATCTTTTCTAAACGAAGCCTTTATCAATTAGTTATGGTTGGTTTCCTTGGAAATGGGGACCTACTCTAATGGGCTGTGTCGATATTTTTGTAATACATTCATACAGGGTGATCAAAAATGGAAGTAGATTCAAAAAAACCTATAAGGTCATTTTTTTTAATGGAAAATCTTATTTAGCATTAAAAATAAGAGTGACTTTGTATAAGAGTGTATATTCCAAAAAAATGTAGTTTTTGAAATAATGACAATTTAATATTTTTTTATTGTAAAAAGGCTATACGGCTTTCAAATTTTATTGTTAGTTGGCGAGGCGTGGCATATAAAAATAATAGAGATCGTCAGAAACGTCATTATTTATTGTCAGTTGATAATTTGTGTGATGCATTAGTGTATTTTATAGCAAATTGATTTAAAACTTGAATTAAAATTGTAAATAATGAATTTTTCGCAAACCGAGATGGTTGATATGGTTTTTGTTTTGGGAGCTAGTGATAAGAATACGCTCTTAGCAAGAAGACTGTATCAACAACGGTTTCCTGATAGACGGCAACCTGAAAGAAGGGCATTTGAAAAGCTTTTGGAGCGTTTTGAAAGAACTAGCAATGTGTTACATGAAAAAAATTCTAGGGAAAAACTTGCACAGACTGAGGAAAATCAATTAAATGTACTATTAACAGTTACCGAAAATCCATATATTGGACAACGACCCATTTCTCAGCAGGTTGGTGTTGAACGACGTACAGTACAGCGGATATTGAAGTCTTAAAAAATGCACCCCTATCACATTCAACTACTTCAAGAGTTGGTTCCTGAAGATTATCAAAGACGACTGGAATTTTGTCAATGGGCTCAAAACAAAATAAACCTACAAAGAAATCTTGTTCATTTGATTTTATTTACAGATGAGGCCACGTTTCACAGAAACGGAAGTGTAAACAGACACAATTTTCATTACTGTTCTACAGAAAATCCACATATATTTCTCAAACTAGATGGTCTTTAAATGTTTGGGGAGGTGTTGTCGGTAATCTTGTAATTGGATCATATTTTTTTTATCAACGAGTAACAGGTGAAGTATACCTAGACTTTCTGCAAAACCATCTACCTAATTTGTTGCGTCAAGTGCCACAGGATACGCAACAAGAAATGTGGTTTCTTCATGATGGGGCCCCAGTACATCATACAGGTCCGATAATAACTTTTTTAAATGCTAGATATCTAGAAGGTTGGGAGGGGAGGGCCTGTTACTTGGCCTGCTAGATCCCCAGATCTTACTAAAATGGACTTTAGCATATGGGGGTACGTCAAAGAGCAGGTTTATAAAATACCGCCTACAACAAAGGAAGACATGAAGATTAGGATTAGAAACTGTTTTCAAAACATTAGTGTTGAAATGTGTAGAAATTTAAGCAGCGAATTTGAGAGACGTATTGCATTGTGTATTCAAGAAAGAGGCGGACATTTCGAACAACTTATTAGGTAGTACGTATTTGACGTGTTTCTAGTACTTTTGTCTGTATAATTAGTTACAGATTTAGTTACATTAGAGGTGTTAAGTTTATGATTAGGATTAGGACATAATTTGTTGAATCAAGAAAATATTGTCTTTACTTTAAGTTCGTTTAATAAAATAATTATTTATATGGGGTTCAATAAATTGTAATATTTTGATTTTTTTGTTTCGTCGCGCCCCGCCGTCACGGCCAACTAACAACAAAACTTGAAAGCCGTATAGCCTTTTTACAATAAAAAAATGTTAAATTGTCATTATTTCAAAAACTACAATTTTTTGGAATATACACTCTTATACAAAGTCACCCTTATTTTTAATGCTAAATAAGATAGAATTAAAAAAATAGGGGGTTTCCATTAAAAAAAATGACTTTATAGGTTTTTTTGAATCTACATTTTATTGTCCATTTTTGATCACCCTGTATTACAAAAATATCAATACCCCCATTTCCAAGGAAACAAACCATAACTAATTGATAAAGGCTTCGTTTAGAAAAGATTTCCACCTATGTTTTGGCCTGCAAACGTCATTTTTGACAAAAAATTTATCAAAAACGGTTAGATTTAGGTATAGGACATTGTACATAAAATGTGTCTAAAATTGTATGTAGAATCTAAATATGTAATAATATATAGGGTTTTCCATTAAAAAAAAAATTTTAAACTACTCCTAAGCTTTTATGATCTACCCTGTATAATTAAAAATATTTTTGGAATATGCACCAGAACATATCTTACAACTTTTGTATTTAATTTTTTTTGTATCTCTTTAAATAAAGGAGACATGGGACTTTGTCACACTAATGCGCCACCCTGTAGATGCTCAATAAGTACATTTTATTCATTTTTCGTCACCATATTAATTTTGACCAAGTGATGTCAAAATCCTTATTTGTGCACCATTTTTTTTTTTTTGGAAAAGCATCCCAAATGTAAATTTTATGCTTTTTTCGTGGTCATATTATTTTTAACGAAAAGTTGTCAAAACCGTGATATATGCACCAATTTTGTGGAAAAAGACGTCCCAACGCTTTGTATCGATGTCCAGTGAGTAAATTTATTGCATTTTCCATTACCATATGGTTTTGACTAGGAAATGGCAAAATCGTTGTTTATCCACCAATTTATTTAAAAAATCGTACAAAATTGCCCAATAAACGAATTTAATGCATTTTCCGTAACCATGCGGATTTTGCCCAAAAGATCTCAAAATCATTATTTATGGACCATTTTTTTTGCCAAAAGTACTGATGCATTGATGCCTAATGAGTAAAGATATAACAATCGTAATTTATTTATGCACAGTAAGTAAATTTAATGCATTTTCCTTTACCATGTGGATTTTGGCCACGAGATGTCAAAACCGTATTAGTGCACCAATGTCTTTAGAAAAACGTCGGAAGACCCAGTCAGTGAATGTAATACATTTTCTGTGTATACATTTTGGCCATGAGATGTCAATGTCGTTACCTATGCACCATTTAAAAGAAACATCCTAACGTGTTATATTGATGCCTAATAAGTAAACTTGATGTACGTTTTCTGACCATACATGAATCAATTGTCTTAATAAAACGTCCAAAATCCTCGTTGCTCAATAAGTTAATTCAAAGCATTTTCATCGATCGCATTGATTTTGACCAAGATATAGTAAAATCGTTATTAATGCAGCAATTTTTTGTGGGAATATGAATTTTGACTAGGAGATGAGAATAGTTTTTTATGAACCAATTTTGTCCAAAAAAATCCCAAAGCGTTACCTCACTGTAAGTAAATTTTATGCATTTTCCGTTATCATATGAATTTTGACTAAGAGATGTCAAAATCGTTATTTAAACATCAATTTAATTGGAAAACCGTCTAAGTATTGTATTGTTCGTGACCAAATGAATTTTGACTAAAAGATTAAAAAATCGTTATTTATGCACCAGTTTTGTTGGAAAACGTTGGAAAGCATTACATTGGTTCCCATTTTCCGTGAGAATTTGGATTTTGGCCAAGAGATGTCAAAATCGTTATTTATGCACAATTCTTTCAAAAAACTTCACAACGCATTGCATCGATGACCAATAAGTAAATTTTATGTATTCTTCGTGACAAAGAGATGTCGGAGTCGTGACTTATGAACCAATTTTCTTTTGGCGTCCAAAAGCGTTACATGGATGCCCAATAAGTTATTTTAAAGATTCTCCTTGCTCACATTGATTTTGATATGGCAAAATCGTTATTTATTTACCAATTTTATTGAAAAAAACGTCCCAAAGAATTGTATCTATGTCCAATAAGTAATTTTAATGTATTTTTCGTGATCATATAAATTTTGGTGAACATGAGTGAAAATCGTTATTTATGCAATTTTTTTAGAAAATCGTCAGAAAGCATTATAGCGTTGCATAATAGATAAATTTAAAATATTCCTCTGCACCACGTAGATTTTGACCAAAAGCCAAAATTTGTGTATATGCTTAAAATTCGTTGGAAACACGTTTGAATGCATTGCATCGTTGCCCAATGGTTGAATGTATATGTATCAAAGTAATACAAATTTTAACAATTGTGCAGCATCGTTCCCTATTTATAACCTTTAGCATGAAATATTATTTCTCTAAGACGCATTAGATTTAATTACATTATTGTTATAGATCTCTAATAGTACAGAAAGTACGGCAATTATCAACGTGAGCGCTGATTGTGACGAAAATTTGCACAACTGCTAAGCGCGAATGCATCCTTAACCAGTATTATCGAAGGAAGGTAACTACGCACGTTAATAGAGCCATACATTACCATAACGATCTCCGAAAGTAAACAAACACTTTATTTTACTGTAAAAATCTAGCATTTTGCCTGCCGCAAATATTCATCAACATAGCCGTGTCTAGAAGAAATCGTTTATAACTGTCACTTCGTGCTGTTATATTTATAATATTAACAGTTTTGTCGCCAATTAGCGACAACAGCTGGTTCTAAAACGACATGTTTATAGTAAAAAAATGCGCGAAGATATTTAAAGGACGTCGCCTGAAATACAGAGGAAATCTTTAGAAACGTGTTTGGAAACTCCGCCACAAAAATAAGTTGAAAAATACAATATATGACATATCTATGGAGTCGTGCAATAAACACGAAATTAAAAAATATAGTGAAAATGCTTTACTGCCGTATTTTTCCGACTTGTCAAAAGAATATTCTCCTTCTTCAATGTGGTCCTGTTACTTCATAGTGAAAGCCACCCTTTCAGCAAAAGATGACGTTGATATTAGCAAATATAAAAAAACTCACGGCATTTTTAAAACAAATAGTAAGAAATATTCCAAAAGGCCGAAAACTCTTTCACAAGAAGAAATACTAAATTTTTTACTAAATGCACCGAATGTGATCTACTTGATGATGAAGGTAATTTATGCAAATCTCAAAACCAATTTGATATGTGCATTTAACAATTATTTTATATTTGTTGTGTTTGGCATAGCTGGAGCTTTACGCAATGAAGAACCTTCAATTTTAAAAGTAAGTGACAGAACACAAGGAAACAATTCTGGTTGTTCATAATTAAAACCAACAGGCCTCGATTACTTGTGATCACTGCAACATTTTAAGGGAAACATAAAATCTATAGAACTATTTAACAAATATTATGTTTGATTAAATTTGATTCTGTGTGGTATTTAGTATTTCGCATTTGTATTTGTGTATAGTATGTTGTTAGTGAGGAAGTTATTTATAAAGATTACCGTAAACAGCTGTAGTCAATACAAGGAATATCTAGGTACCTTCCCTAATATATACCCTTCTTAATTTTTTTGTAAGCATTACTTGTAACGCAGCAGTGATGAATAGAGAATTATTATGTACATTACATTATATTTATTTACCTTAAACACCATCCCAAACCATATTCAGGTCTGCGTCCTAAACGCCCCACGATCGAACTTATAGGACTGGCAAATGCACAGTCCAACAAGTCGGAATCCATACTTTAGGAAGCAGACCAAGTTAAATTGCCAACTATTTGAATTTACCAGAACCATCACTTTATAAGGGACATTGTTTTCGTCGAACGTCCGCCACTCTATTTGCCATCGCAGGCGACAGTAAAGAAAATCATGGAGGGTAGAAAAAGGTCACGATTGAAGAATCTGTGCCCAATAACAATAATAATATCTAAATTTGTTTTGTATTCATCGTTTTTTTTTAGTAATAAAATGTTACATCGAATGTTTTGAATTATACATTTTTAGGGTTAGGGGTAACATTTTGTAGGCACCATGTCAGTAAAGTGTCTTTATCGAACTTACAGTTACTCGTCTCGATCGCTGCGGTCGATTGGCTCATAATCTCAGACACGTCCGATAAAGAATCACTTTACTGACTTGGTACATAAGTAACTATCACTTGACTGTTGAATAAGTTTAATAATGAAAACTGTAAAAAATTAATTTTGTCTATCGATTAGTTTCAGTTTGTAATTACCTCGTTATTAAACATGTAGTTACCTACTCCTTTTTGATCACACGAAAGGATAAGTGTTATGTAAGACTAAATTTCACTCATAATAATGAACAAAATATGTTTATACATTTATTTTTAAAATGATACATATAGAATACATATAAAACAATAATTATAATATGAATGACTAACTAGATTAACTAATAGAATAATACAATAACAGACAATAAAAATCATTAATTATTTAGTTTATTGTTATTTACATCACCAAAACAGTTTATAACTATATATTTTTCTAAATCTGCATAGTAAACGATTGCCTTCTATCGGAAGGTATATTCTTGTATATAGAAAAATATATTGTAAAATTTTTGAAACATTTTCAAGAATGTTAAACCCTTCATTTTTAATTAGAACACTACTAAGTTTTGGTTCAATATTTCCAATTTTTCTAGTAACTCCGCCAATCGATTTTTTGAGACTATTAACTAATTCAACTGACTCCGTCAAAGGCATTCCCTGTTTTGCTAAATTCAAAATTGTTTCGACGACAGGGTTATAATTAATTGGCTTTAATAAACGCTAACTGCTGTGGTAGATCCGCAACACTCTTTTTGATTTTATAATTGCTGCTAAACTATCAGATAAATCTACAATTACTTTGTAATGAGCCAGAAGTGGGTAAGACAAATTAATTGTTATTTTAATAAAAATTATTAAGATAATGTTTAAATAATAATTCATTTTATTCCAGTTCTTAAAAATGTAAATGATCAGCACTTTTGCGTGCTCACCAGTACCCCCTTTCACGATGTGCAGAAACGTTGCGACATTTCCTACCTAAAACCCCACTCATTCGCAAGGTTTATAAGCGAAATTATAGGCACTTTTAAATTAATTATGTTTGTAGAACGCTTCTGTAAAAATACTCTCCTGCCTCTCCGTTTGTAATAATTTATTATTACACCTGAAATTCTGTTTGTAGAACGCTTCTCTACAAATACACTCTCCTGCCTGTCCGTTTGTAATAATTTAATATTACACCTGAAATTCTCATTCGAGAACATAACCGCCTGACCCGCTCTTAAAGCAATTTCAATTGAATTAAATAGAATTCTAAGACTCCGAAGTATAACCAATTTTTTACGAAAATAGTTGTAATACATAGAAATTCCTGTTAACAAACCATCCTTCAGAAATTGACGTCAAAGAGGTTTTGCGTATTATACTGGTCTTAGGTAGATTGACTGGTTAACACCGGCGGTCACAGGGACTATTATAGGACTTCTTCTAGTTAATGGGGCTATTATAAGCCACGTCTGGTTGTCCGATCACGCGCTGTAACCTCAGAAACGGCAATTTACAAATCCCATCCTGAACCCCTGTATATAGTTCTATATATTCAAAGTATCCGATACAGCTTTGAATAAATAGAATCTCTAAGATTCGTTAATTTAGACTATTGAGCCCACTGGATTGGCTATTAACGAGATTATAAACGAACACTCAATATATCCTGAACCCCCTGTATACAGTTCTATATATTCAAAGTGTCCGTTACAGCTTTGAATAAATAGAATCTCTAAAATTTGTTGATTTAGCTTGAGCTCCTTGCTTGGCTATCAACACTTATAATTTATTCCCCCTGTATATCACGAAAATCCACCTGAATATCAAGTCCAAATTATTACCGAAAACAAAACCTGAATTGTGTAAAACATTAAATTTATACAACTAAAAGAAAGTAAATTTTACGTTTTACTTCAAAGTAAAAGAATTTCTATTTTACAATAAGAAATCCAATAGATTAAAGCAATTTATTTGCGCAGAGGTGTATTTGGTAATTTTTCTTTGTACAGTTGTATTCTCAGGGGCGCTTTCATAAATACTTTTTTAACATTACTAATTAATATAACACTTCGGGAAGAAAAAAATTTGTTAATCTGTCGTTTACAAATCCAGTTATTGTTAAATTATCTACTTTATCGATTTCTTTGCAGTTAATTAAATAACATGGGCTAGGATGTACCCCTTCTAAGCTACCAAGCATTAGATTAACGATGGCACACCCACAAACATTGGTGGTTTCATCTACAATAAAATAAATATGGTTTTCACCTACACGGTTTCGCATTGCTTTCATTGTACTAATATAAACATCATTAATAAATCTTTTTCTTAATGTACTTTCGTCTGGAATTGACATTTTAAAGAATTTTTCCAGAAAAGACTTAAAACTTTCGTTTCCTAACTTTGATAATGGTATGTTTAAGTTAACAAGTAACTGACACAGTTCTGAATTAAAAGTTTCCCTTCCACTATTTGTAGAACTTACAAGGACTGATTCGTTTAGGATCTTACAAATACAGCATTACTTAATTTTAAAATCAGAGTACTAACCACGTTTACACAGATCCTTTCCAAGGACAAGTCAAATATTTCCGACAACTCAGGGATTAAGAATGGAACACCTCAAAAAGAAATGTCGGCAAACAACCACAATAAATACCGCCTTTCTTCAATCTAATTTGATGTAAGGGACTTCCGAAGTGTTGTGTTATTTGAAATTTTTTTCCACAGGATATCTGTGAAAATAACAAGTATGTCCAATTAAGATCTAGCAATTTAAAATAATAAAACTTGTAGGCAATTATTTTTAATATCAAAAAGCCACTACTGAAAAGGTAATTAATAAAAAATACTACTTACTATTTTGCTGCATGTCTTACAGAACACTTTTTCGCCATCGAGTATAAGCTCTGGAAAGTCCTTTATCCAAACCGAAACCAAACTATTAATTTTTGCCATTATTTAAATAACAATCAAATAATTAGGCTGCGCCGATTTTGTAGTTTAATGCTCGCCACGTACTTTACAATCAATGTTCACTACAGCACGGTCTTACAAATACAGCATTATTTAAATTTAGAATCTGAGTACTAACCACTTTTACAAAGATCATTTCCAAGGACAAGTCAAATATTGCCGACAACTCGGGGATTAAGAATGGGACACTCCAAAAAGAAATGTCGGCAAACAACCACAATAAATAGTTAATAGTATTTAACCACGTAAATCCACATTTCGGAAAATCCCTTAATCCGCTTGGAATATTTCTGAGCAAGTTAGTCAAGATAACAATGGGAAGGAATTAGTGATGGGAATAATTCAGATATTTCCATAATCGATTATTTTATTAGTATTTATTAGTAATCGAGATATTTTAATTAACGACTAATATTAGTAGTTACTAATTAGTAGTTTGAAAATTTCTAAACTAAAGGATCATAGAAAAGCTACTAAAGAAATGCAAATTGTTGAAACGAGCTTTTTCCCCGAAAAATTGTACGGTAAACTTTGAAATTTGAATCTGAAATTGTTTCTTTGAAAACAAACTTAAAATGTTAGCGTCGAGTCCTCGACTTTTGCAAAATTTAAATCAAAATTGTAAAAAATTAAAGCCTTAAAATCAAATTCTGGCTCCGTTATTTCTTTTTACACAAATTTACCTTTATATCGAAAAAAAAATCGTCGAAATCCGTCAAGCGGTTGTCTCGCAATCTGCGTGAACTAAATGACCCGATTATTTTAATATACAGGATTTATATAATTTCATTTTCATTCCATTTGTTTGAGTAGGTTAAACAAAACATCTTTAAACTTTTGATATAAGCATTACGCATATTTCAATTGTTTATTAACATTAAAGTATCCGGTCTATTCACCCATTCATAGAAATAACCTCAAACAACAATAATAGTAACTTATTGCCAATGGCCCTCAGAATAATAACCTATTGAAAATTTGAAACTGAAAGATTTATTGCATCCTACCTTAATGAGTTTCCTGTAGATAAATAAATATGCAAGAATACACATTATTTAATATAATTCCATTGAATCTCTAAAGTGGGAAGAAGAAAAAAACGGCGCAAAACTTCACGAATGTATAGAATAAATGTAATTTTTCATTTTCATTATAAAAAAAATGTAAATTAAAAAAATATACAATAAAATGCACGCAATTAGTGAAATATGCAAAATATGTACAACATCACGTAAATATGCAAAATAAAGTTGGTGTCAATCGAATTTAAATTATGCGATTCGTGTATAAACAAAATAACTTTGATGAATTATTTATATTATAGAATATGCATTTTGCATATAATCCGAGCTCTACGTATGTAATAGTCTAGCTAATTACCTTCCGGTATTTTAACTCCTAAAAATATTTTTAGCTGAAGTGATAAGGTACAATGATATGGCTTATTTTGGATTTAGTAGTTAGGAAACGATTTCGACTGTTTAGAATGTAATTTTGATGGCATATTAATTACGCAATGGCCTAATTACCTTTCGCTGAATTACCTCAAAAAAGGGAATAAGAAAAATATCAAATAACCTAAAACATTTAATTACATATTTACCTTTGAACTCATTCGTTCATAACAAAAACTTATAATAAAACATTTTAGATTACAAATGAAGTTTAGTTCTCTTGTCAATCTATATTTTACTCTGCATTTTAAGTATGACCTTTAATATCAGCTTAGTAAACAACCGCAGCGTGCAGTAACATTTTTATTGCACTAATGCAATAAATCATTACGCTTTACACTAAAAATCAAGCAGCGCGCAGCGCAAACATACCTCAGATAACTCAATCCGATTCCTTACAATAAAAATTTGTAAATTATTACCTAACAATATTTCTATATTTTCATTTTTAAGCCGGATGTATCTAGTCCGTCCCTGATGACTCGCTTGATGAAATAACCAGTAGACTGTTTTAATTTTTATTTACCTTCTTAGGTACTTCGATCGGTGCTGGTATAGCGTGCGGTCTACCGCACTGTTTCTAGTATAGCGTGCGGTCTACCTGCCCAATGTGGTCTAAAATAAAATAAATGATAGGATATGAAAAAGTAAACTAATAGAATCATAAAAAAAAATGTATTTAAGTCAAGCCTTAGTTTCTATACATATACAGTTCGTATGTCATTTAAAAAGATACAAATAAATCACCTTGGGGTTGTCGAAACATATTCCAGCAAAAATGGATCCAAGTGTGACTGATAGTGCTCTTGTGGGACGCCTCTCATTTTCTTTAAAATTCTAATTTTTGCATCAAGCCAAAACATTTCAATACCTTGTGTTAGTGGATTGCCATAATTTTCTTGATTATTCACTGTAAAATTCGTCAGAGTGGATATACGATCCTAATGCCACTTCTCGCTGTATTATTGAAATCAATGTAGCGCGATCTCGACGTTCCACAAAAACATACCTGCAGTCTGATCCTTGTTTTAGACCAAATACCCAAGGCCCGTCGATTCTTGCTCCATGGTTTCTTCTGTTAGCAACTTCTTCAGAGTTCGCTGGCCTATCGCCCATTAGCATTCGGCCACGGTTATATTTTCTACGACCCGCAAATCTGGCTTCATCTATTTGGATTGGATTGTCTTGGGAGCCTTGCATCTGTGGCCTTGAGGTGACAATTGCACTGCATACTTCTCTGCACATATTGAACCAGTCGGAGATGGTATTCCTCGATTTCCCTGTGTATCTTGCAGTTGTATCTACGGAATCCCCTTCGACAAAGAATAGCACGAGCTCCAAAATTGCACAACCTGGCGTTTAAGTCCGTGAAATGGAAAAATCTGTTACCATGTCTGACAGATCGGGTTGTTTGGCAGCTTTTCCGTGGGCATCGTAAAACTGTCTGTGTTCTCCACCCCTATCTTTACGAAACTTCTCTTGCATAGTACTGCCACATCGCTGACAAGGTTCTGCATTTTGAGCTTCTTCAAGCAGCCCATGGCGTCGTAGATACGCGACAGCAGTTCCTTCGGTATGTATAGCAGAGTCGTAAAATTCTTTCAACAGCATCCTATCGTTCGCTCTTCTATAGATAATATGATTTTTAAAGAAGAATATTGGTACTTTTATATCAACGTGCAGGTACCTATATGCCCTAATTATGGTTAACCCACAACGATTTAATAATTATTATTCTAAATACCTACCTATAATTAATTCCAAATTATTGTTAATCCCATCATAATTTGCAAATTAATTACTAATAATATTATATAGTCAATTAAGTAATATGTTTGCAAAATAGTATGACCTAAGTACCTACCTAATTATACGCATACCATTTGGCTTTATGGTTTATAAATAAAAAAATAATAGTATTAGTTTTGAAGACCCACGTATTTCATAAATAAAATAAATAACAAATAACGCAATAATAAGCAGACATCTTTCGGTAGACCGCACGCTATACCAGTGCCCTTCATGGGTAGAGCGCAGGATGCGGGTAGACCGCACGCTATACCGCACCCTTCGATCTTGACATTTATTAGAACACTATTACTTATTCTGATAGGTATTATTCTAACAAAAATTGAAAAAAAATACATTTTTTCATAACATTATTTTTTTAACATAACATTAAAATAATAGTAACTAGATATTTGATTAAGTATATTTTAACTTGATCTAGGGTCCGCCAGATAGCCCTTAGAACAAATACAGTTAAAGAACCGTTAGGAACAGAAATGTTAAACGTTGTACTAAACGTTAACAAAGAAAGCGACTTAAACTAAAATAATGAGTGTTATGTTGGAAGCGGCATCAACTTAATTATCTTATTTTTCAGATATTTAGAAACCCAGTACATTAATATATATTCTGAATTTGTAGTCGTGATACAAGGTGTAACACCGTGTATTTAATTAACACCATCGATGTTAATCAAATTCACAGAATCAAACATAAATTGATTTAGATCTGTTTTAGTTAATATTTAGTTTTATATATTCATAAGGTATTTACGCCATACATGTAAAAACAACGTTATTAAAGCTAAAATTTGGTTTCTATTATTGTACAAGGGATAATCATATGTATACCCAAGCATTATTTTCTTATAGGTACCTGGATAAACCCGTTTTACTGCAGTATATACGAAAAAAGAACCTATTTGTTGTGTAGGCTTTGTACAGATTCATAATGAAAATTTTATGATGCACTTAAAAATATTTTGAAATTCATATGATCCTGGTGTATGTACCCGGTTGATGCTTACGTATATAGGTTTTTTCATAAAAGACAATTTTAATAACCGCACAGTGGTGGATTTAAATTATGTATTCTACGTGAGTATTTAGTAGCTAAAAGATAAACAAACTGTATACATATGTGTTTCATGGCAGATACAGGTTATTGCACTGATGTATCAATAAAAATTGGTTTATAGTCGAATGTGCTAGATACACTAACAAGTCAGATTAATATAATACAGTTACACATTTTTTTACAAATACTGCGATTCACGGTCGTGTTCTGGCTTTAGCTAGATCTTGATCGTTTTTAAGTCTGCGGTATACAATTAAGCTGTAATACTTAACTATTTGTTTACAGAGACCTCATCTGGGTTATTGTGTTATCTTTGTGAATAAATTAAAATCGATCCTTGTATAGTATAATTTAATAACTTTAAATAGAATAACAATAATACCAAATCCCAGAAAAACTATTAAGTAAAATGATTTATGAATTTTAAACCCATTAATGCATAATTTATCATTTGTCACATCAGATTTTTCAATCAAATAAATTGATTTTTAGAATATATTTAGCTTCATACGAAAAATTTATATAAAAATACCTTATCTAAAGGTTGAATTGTCCTGTGTATACTTTTTGCCATAAAATTGATGCTTTTTGAAAATTTACAGTGTTTAAGGAAGGTACCTTTTTGATTTTTTAGCGTTTCTTTACTATCCTACAGAAAACTTTCACTAAGAAAGCTTATCCAAAATTTAATTGTCTTTAATAAACGTTTTTGGAATTTTTTTTGATAAATTTAATGGTTTTGAAATATTCATAAAACATATTTTAACGCTTATTGTGAAAACATGCACACACAAGTACACGCACACACACAACGCAAACACGCACACACACGTACAAACGCATAAGCACACGCACACGCACACGCACACGCACACGCACACACACACGCACACGCACACGCACACAGCACACGCACACGCACACGCACATGCACACTCACGGAGATACGCACACACGAACAAGCACACGCACAGACACACGTCCACGCACACTCAGACGCACATGCACACCCACACGCACACGCACACCCACACAAACAAGTTAGGTTGAAAAGGTCTACATGGTTTCAAATAGGCTAAAAACCTATAAATCCATTCAAAACTGCAGTTATTTGTTTCACGTGGACAGCACATAGCGCTTCGTGCATAAAAAAAGAAAGAATCACGAGTTTTAGTAATAGTTATCACAAAAATATAACCAATTTTTTTACAATAACATCGATAAATAAAGAAGGTTATTTGACATACCGTACGCAACAAGGTGTTTCATAATAAAGGTCGTAAAATTTAGTTTTTTCTATCACAATACGACCACTGTTTTTTTTATGCGATCAATCCATAAAGGATTTCAAAATATCGTGTCCTATTATAGAATATCGTCAATGCTCATTACATTGACATTATAAATCTCTTTCCTAGCATTATTAGTAATTAGCTAGTAAAAATACATATTTACAAACATGGTAAACGAAATGGTATCCATTAATCTAAAATATTAAAATTAATGTTTTTCCCATCGGAATATGACCAATCATTCTGAACGGAAATACTCTATGAATATAGATATTTAATATGTCCGAAACAGTATGGTGTGCCCAGTACCAAAACATCATAAAATATAGTTTTGATTATTACAACTATATAGCCAATCGTTTTCCCAACCAGTTTGGTCTATAAATAAAGGTATTCAATGTGGCAAGCACAATATGGTATGCAATACCAAAAAATATATAGTTTTTGTTTATCATAATATAACCAAACTTCGGAGCCTGATGACTTACGTGCTTGAAAATCAGTAGGAGCTGTATATCAAGTTTCAAAACTATATAATGTTCTTAGACCGAGCGAACGTGCGTACAAAAATGAATTTTTCTATACTATAAACGATCTTGACAATACTATGAATTCTTGTAAAGTTTTTGTAAAAACTATTATTATGAATAATAACATGGCTTATATTTTTACGTTTTCTCAAACGGGCTAACGCTTAAATAACAATTTTGACAACTCTTAGTCGAGATGTACGTGTTCGCCGACAATGCACAAAATTCACTTCTTGGACATCAAACTAATGTGTTCATATTTTCCCAACAAAATTTGTTCCTAAATAACGAGTTTGACATCTATTGATCAAAATGCACGTAATCATGCGCAAAATAAACTTTTTGGGCATAAAGGTAACCCATTTGGACATTTTTCGAAAGAAACTGGTGCATAAATTATGATTTTGACATCTCGTATCCAATATTCATGGGGTCACGGAAAATGTATTAAAATAACGCATACTATGATTAGGCTGATTTTTCCAACATAATTGCTACATAAATAATGGTTTTGACATCTCTTGGTCAAAATCTACGTGTTTAAGGAACCTTCCAATACATTGGAAGGTTTTTCCAACGAAATTGGTGCAAAAATAGCGATTTTCACAATAGCTTAGCTGAGATGCACGCGATCCCGAAAAATGCATTAGATTTGCTTATTGGACTTCGATGCAATGCTTTGGGACCCAAATAAATTGGTGCATAAATAGCGATTTGGACGTATATTGTCCAAAATCCATGTAGTCAGGGAAAATGCATAAACTTTACATACTCGACATCGTACTTAAACGTTTCCCCAAAGGAATTGTACAAATTACGATTTTGACTTCTCTTGGTAAAAACGTATGGTCAACCCAGGGAATTCACTCCCTGGGAATCGAATTAATGCATTTAGCTACATAATGGCTTCTAATAACGCAAAATCTTGCAAGTATAGTATTTCATATCAAAACAATAACACAAAATTTTATGCTGGTATAACGTGTAGTACACTAATTCAAAGTACCATATCTTGATATCTGAAACAATTCTGCATTAATTGCAAAGACGAGCAAGGTGCTGCTAGTATTAAAATTTTTTCAAGAAACAATTGTATATGGAAGCCAATCTAATATAACTCAATTCACTTAAAAAATTACGTATTATCATTATCATAGACTAAATAATGGTAAAACATATCAATATTTACAATCCTTTCCACAAATGCAAAGAAATAGGCCAGTCATATAGTACAATAAAGTCACAAACTAACAGCTAGTTCTGATTTTTTATTATGTTGTTAGGACCACTACCAATAGTGTATATCCAAGTTTGCAGCTTCGATAGACTTGTGCTAACTTCGTAGCAGTCGAAAAAACCGCGTAATTTTCGCATTTTTTTTTGTTTTTTCACTATAATTCCTACACTATGCGTTTTTAATAAAACGTGTTATTTACGTCTTTAAAGTAGATTACATTAGCTAAAATTTGAAACTAGAACGAGCTCTGTAGGTCTCAGTTACCAAGATAGAGCTGTCCAAAAATTGTCAATTTTTTCCAAAAAAGTGAAATGTTAAGAGTTGGTCAACTTTCGACCCCCGCAATCGGGGAAAATACTCATTTAAGTAATTTTAATTTCAGCACAAAACGACGTCTGTAGGCCCGGTAGTTTCCTCATAATGCTAATAAATCAAAAAAATGGGAAAACTGCATTTTTCGCAAATTTGCTCTATTAAGTTGTTACGACGGTTTGAGGGTAATTTGAAATGAAAACCGTTTCTGGCACCAGCATGATAGAAATTTTAGAAGGGAGGTGTGCCACTTCGTGTATCATTGTTATTTGAATGATCACTGTTGAACTTGGTGGTAAGTTCGGTGGGCTCCATCTTCCGTAGGAGGCCAACGGGCGAGGTCAACGTTAGCCGAGGCGGCTTTTTTCATAAAAAATTTATAGCTAGGCACTTCGCTCCGGCATCTGAGGTGGCTTTGTGGATTGAAGTAGGTTGGAGGAGCACTTCAGCTATAGTGATGAGTTGAGGGTATTTCTGGATGGCGCTCCACAGTTTAATCTTCTCATACCCGAAAAGGGCAGTGGTGGTGTCGCACTCAGTGAAGGCGTGGAGAAAATCGATAAAATAAAAAAACCGTGGATACTATACTCAGTAGGAGTTTATTATGGTAGCCTAGCTTGGTAGCGAAATGCAACCAACGCATCAGCAGTGTAACTTTTTAAAATGCACCGAAAATATAAATGCAAAGAGAAAAGTCATGCAAACTTGGATATATACTACTGGCAGTGGTCCTAACAATATATTAGAAAATCAGAACTAGCCTAGTTTGCGATTTTAGCGATTTCTAGTGTACTATTTAGATGACCTAAAATTCAAATATATGCATATAGTTTAACTTTATTGCAATAATCCTTTCCCACATTATCAAAAAGAAAGTTGTTTGCTGCGTTAAATGTATGCGTACATTTAAAGTAAAAATTAACTGGTGCATCAATATTCAAGTATCCCACGGTCTAAAGTACTTATAACGTCGAACTAAATATTCCAATATCTAAAGTGCGATGTGGGGTGTTGAAATTTTAAAATCAAAATAAAATTTTGCCCAAATCAAAAACCCATTTAAATATTTTTTTCAAATTTAGTGATCAATATGCTCTTTAGGAAAGCAATAGTTTAGCATAAACTTTTGAAAAATTTAACCAGTGGAAACTTCTATCCTACTATTTTTGACGCCACTGGAGAAAATTTTTTTTTTTTACTTTTTTTTAATTCTCCGCTCATTTTTAGTTAAAGAAGTAATGAACTTTTATAAAGATAAAATGAAGGATGTTTTAGAGATTTGCTTCTAAACAAAAGTCCGCAAGTTCTCCGATAATTAACAAACTATAAGTTGTAGTGTAATTGGCCTGTCGGCGTTTTGCTACACCAGTAATGTTTGCTTTAATCCATACCATTAATTCGATTTTAAATAATGATTAAGTGTAAACAGTTGAAAAATGAATAAAAGTTATTTATGGGCTTAATTTATGGGACCAGTTTCTGCAATTTAATAAAAACTAAAACTCAGGATAGCGAAAAAACTATCAAAATTAAGTTGAAACAAATTTATTACAACGGTAATAAAATTAACAAAATTACAATAGTTGTTGAAGCTGTTGGCCATTTACTTTCAAGTACGTTCTCCGTCGTTTTCTCATTTAAAAACGCATCTTTGGCGTCAAAAGTAGGGGGATAACAGTTACCACTAACCCAGACGGCGCGACACTAGTTAAATTTTTCAAAGGTTGACTGCAGAATTTTGTGTCGGAGGCCCAAGAACAAGTTACGGCGTCAAAATATTGCTTTGTTAAAGAGCATATTGATCACCAAATTTGAAAAAAATATTTAAAGGCGTTTTTGGTTTATGGCAAATTTTGAATATTAATTTCAAAATTTCAACACCCTGTATCTCAGCAACTGAGCCCTTTAAGGGTTCATGTGCTTAGATCAAAATTTATCATTTAACGAGAGCTTTCTGGGGTAGAGCGTTGTCGGTCGAATATAGCATTTGCATTATTCGTCATTGTTGCATGACGTCGAATGATTTTTAGAGTATCTCTTTTCTTTATAGCAACCATTTCTTTATAGTAATCACTTCTTTATAAAGAATTATTAATTATTTATTGGAATAAATATTAAGTGTACAACTATTAACGTTAGGAAAACTTATGCTTGTACAATGTTTTAACTGTAAATCATTAAATGCTAGTGACGATTTTGATAAAACCTCCTGATGAAGTCCTTCATTTGACGTATGATGAATCGCTACATGAAGGAGCCAACTGTAATTCAATACGTTCTAGGATAACTATTTGATGGATTCTGACATCCACTGTTGGACGATGAAGTCTGATTAAAAATCATTTTCGAAGTCGCCATTTTATTGTTAATGCTTTCTTCTACATATTCTTATGGAGTCGCGTTTGATAGCCATCTTCAATGATTTTTGAGCCTCCTGATATACGCTCCACCCTCAGCAAGAAAAATGGTTGACGTTCGACGCAGACAGTGTCCAGTGTAACCGTCTGGGTTGGGTAATTTCAAAGGAGCAATTTTCTACGGCATCTTGTAGAAACTGTGAATCCCCACAGGAGGTTGGTCTGTACATTTATTGATCATATAAAATATGAACAATCTTGAGTGATTGATATGTTTTGGACGCAAGCTTACATATCTCCTATACAATTCAATCTCATTAATTCCTCTCATTTCCGTCATAATGGTGAATATACCCTTCTTACTTGTCTTAGTGTGATGGAGGGCGACAACCAAAATAGAGTCGGTATCCTCGATATCCTTCACATTTAACTTTGTTACGACATGCCCCATACAGACCTAAAACTAACGCCGCTTTAATCATAGGGAAAGTATCGTCAGGAGCTTCTGTCAAATATTTTGACACACCATCCAGCGATAGAATTTTTGACTTTTTTGCGTCATATCCCTCACTCAAGCGCTTTAAATGTAACTGTAACTTCCTATAATTGGATTAATCGACTTTCCTTTCACTCTCCACGCGCTTTCCAACATGGAATATGTCGATCACAACGTGGAAGATTTCAGTCTTACAGCCTGTAATCAATTGTAAAGATAAAACTTAATATAAATAAACAAAATCATTTCTTAGAAAATGTAATCCATTTCCATTTAGTGTCCGAAAAAAATGTATGTATTATTCTTAAAGAAGAAGTAGGTTCTTCTTCACTCATCGCGTTTCTAATCTGGGCTGCGCCTCGATTAGAAAGATCGCGATTCGTAAAGAAAAACAATACCTTTCTTTACCTATAATACAAATAACTATTATTACTTAAGCAAAGAAAACACAAAAATATAAATAATTGGAAATAAATTACTGATATGTTTATTTTTGAACATATACGTGACATATTTTTTTGGAATGGCATAAACAAACGGGATTTTTACTACAAGTACATAAATATGCCGTCTTCTTTCAATTCTCAGTGGGCATAGCTTGCAATATTTTCGAATAGTTAATTACTCTTCAGTTGCTTCAAAATTTGTATTATTCTCGAACGGTATTTTTGAAATGTCACAAATTTTAATTCTTATTGCTGCAGGTAAATGATTCATTTGGCATCTTTCTTTTAAAAGTGGTGTGATCACAGCATTTACCAATATTTGTAAATATTTGTGACTAGCACCACATCTTTGCATGAGCTATATAGTATATAGCTGTTTACACCACTAACATCAAAGACCGTGAAAAAAACTTTCATAGGCCAGCGTCGGGATCTCCTGTTTGATGTATAATTAGCAATTTTGTGATTCGTGCTGCTCTACCCCTCCTTTGGTCATATTGTAATGCATTATAGTTTCGGGTTTACCATTCTCGGGATCTACCTATTTGGCATGATGCATCGAAGATACAAGAACAACATCAGTAATTTGTTTTGGTACATATGAACCCATAGTAGTATCACTACAAATATCAAAAAGACTGCTTCCTACTTTTCTATTCTTTTTGGACAAAAATTATCTTCAAATTGCTGCTTTATTTTTTTTTCATCGTACCAACAAACGTAAGATTTCTTTTTCGGAGCTCTTCAACCAGTGTCATAGAAGAAAACCAATTATCAGCAGTGACGTTTCTGTTCGTGCCGTAGATTGGTTTTGTAAAGCGAATAACTGATTGGCACTGTATTGGAAGACGTTTTTTCTTCCGCATTTAAAGTTCTACCATCACTACCTCTCCTGGCGTAAATACAGGCATTTACAAGAAAGTGTGAGTATCGGTAATAGCTTGAATTTTTATGCCATACTTGGCTGGTTTTTTAAGCATAAATACGCGAAATTTACATCTTCCACGTAATGCTATTAATATATCATCTACACAATCGTATTTCCCTATGAAATAACATTTTTGACAGTTGGAGGAAAATATATCATAGATCGGAGCAGCGGGATCATCCGATTTTCTTTCTTCTCTAGTAGATGGATCATCAAATCTGAGACATGATAAAATTCTTTCAAAACGGCGTCTGTTCATGGTTGCTCGGAAAATATGTCTTTCTGAACCATCTGTTGCCTAGAAACTGTTCAAAGATTCCTTTGAACTTTTAAACACTTCGGAGTAAAAGAGCAGTCCCAAGAAAGCGTAAAACTCGATAACACAACTCATGAAAATTAATGTTCGCGCTGACTATTATTATACTTTTTTTCTCTAAGCCTTTATTCGTCCATGTCAATATCTCTTGAACGATATTATCAGAGAACAATAAGCGCCATAGGGTTTCAGAGTACTTTCTTCTAAAGAATAACTGTGGCGAAATAGTACAAAAATATTTGTTCTTACCATTTAGTCTTATTGGCTTTCTCGCTTCCATAAAAGTAAGAAGGTTTGGATAAGTCATTGATGTTAGATATGTGCTCATCAGAATCTCAACTTCTATAGCTTATCTCCGACTCCCAGCTATGGTTACTTTCTATATACGTATCATCATTACCTGCATCTTCATCTCCGTTCCATTCTGAATTACCGCTATTTCGTATCCTTAGAGGCATTGTGATTAACGAAAATCACACTTAATCACAAAAAATTAAGATGTTTACTAAATTTTCGCCAAGTAAAATAGATAGTGTAAACCGACACGTGGAGTCTCGTTGACTCCGCGAGATATATACAACGCCCTTACTCTACGACGGTGAAGCATAGATGGCGCCCGTTCGTCTGCATGAAGGTCATTTAATGATGAAAAGGTATCTGATGCCGCGAAACTTAAAATCGATTGGTCTTTAAAATATCGCACTTGACACAATCAGAGGAGTCCGAGAGACTGCTTGTGTCAGGGTTAATCTAATATTTGTTTTAAGAGAATAAACTGCTGCATTGATAGACACTATCGTTATAATTTTCTATTAAACAATAATCCAGTCTGTCGTAATATTTCCGTCTAATGCTGGCTAACCTAAATGCGATATTTTCTCACACTCGGTTTTTAGATTTTCTATATTTTCAAATGTGTCCCGAGTGGTGGTGCCTTACTAGAGGCAGCACAGCAATCTCAATGGTAAATTATTTATATTCAAGTATTAGGTCCCCTAATTATTTTAGAGTAAAACTGTAAATACGTTTTTTGTAGAGAAAAAAAAATACTGGACCTATATACACTATTAATTAGAATTTTCAGTTTTCCTAAACCTTAGAAATCGGTAAAATAAAAACCTTCAGTTTAATATAAATCAGGTATGCGTTAGAATGGTGTAAAAAACACAGCGTGCATATTTCATTATCCACAATTCCTATTTGCCATTTATTACATGTATACTTACTTTATAATTTGATTATCATAAAACTGTCCGGTTTAAAATGTATTCAACTGAAGAGAAAATTGTTTTATGCTAGAAATAGTGGCCGCCAAGTGAGTACTTTGTTTAGCGTAAAAATCAAAGTCGGCCAATTCCAAGTAGTACAACGGTCGGCATAACCGTGTACGAACATTTCAGACAACAGGCACAGTATTAAATAACTGTGCAATAATGAAGTTCAAAATGTACGCCAACGCCAGGAGAATGACAATCCGTTCAATGTTTTGGCTGCAGTAGCGGAAAATCCCCACACAATCAAGAAATTTTGGGCTTGCATCGCATTCCGGTGCTGTGAATTTAAAAAACGCACAAGTTTCGATCCTATAAATACCAATGTCATCAAGAGTTACGTGAACATGACTTGGAGAGAAGGAGTGCATTATGCTTGAAAATGATGGATAAATCCATCCAAGATAGAGAGTTTTTGAATGATATTTTGTTTACTGATGAATGCACATTCACTCTTCATAATGAACCAAACGTGCATAATTGCAGAGAATGTGTTGCTGCGAATACACATAAAACTTTACAAACCAGGATCCAATATCCCCAAAAAGTTAATGTTTGGGCCATTTTTATTACATGAAAACCTAACAGGAGAGCGTTTCTTGCAGTTATTGGAAGAGGACATACGTCCGGCTGTGGCTCAAGTTGCTAGAGACAATAAAGGCATGTGGTTCCAGATGGACCCGGCACATAACAGTCGTGGTGTGTGCCAATTTTTAAGTTCCAATCATTGGTCCTAATTATACAATTCACTGGTCTGCAAGATCTCTGGCGCTTCTCCAAATGATTTTTTCATTTAAAGCCTGTGATTTACTCGGGACGAAGATTTGAAAGCATAAAAGATCGTGCCGAGTGTGAGAAAATATCGCAGTTTCAGTTAGCCAACGTTGGATGGCAATTTTACTATAGATTGGGTTATTGTTTAGCAGTAAAAGGTGATTCATTTGTATCTATGTTTTGTTATCGTGTTGTACATATTAAATTCTCCTTCAATTAAATTTCTTTGATTATTCTGGTTCCGGAAAATTATAACGATAGTATCTGCTGATACAGCATTTTATTCTCTTGAAACACGTTATTAGCTTAACCGTCTTACCATTTCTACTTTTTCTTGCGTCGGATATGCTCAGGAAACTGAATTACATGTAAAAATCAGCGACGTCAGACAAATAATGCAGATGCGCATGTTGTATGTTTATATGATTTTTTATTTTATCGATGTTTACGGTTTAGAAAAGCGTAAAATTATAATTAATGGCATGTATAGATGTGCAGTATTTTTTCTCTCCAAAAAATGTATATATTTACAGTTTTACTCTAAAATAACTAGGGGAGCTAATAATTGAATACAAATAAATTACCATTGACATTTTTGCGTCCCGAAGTAACTGATATATATATATATATATATATATATATATATATATATATATATATATATATATATATATATATATATATATATATATACAGGGTGACCAAACGAAGAGGGAGTGGAAGTTTGGACAAAGACGAAATAAGTTAGAGAAATGATTTTTAGACCACGGGTAGATATCAATAGGTACTACATTTTAAAAATATGTTTGATCATACAGGGTGTTTCATGTTGTTGGAGCAAACTAAATCTATACTTTTTTTAATAAAACACCCTATATATTATTACATTTTTGGACAGCCTATAAAATACGCTTTCATTTGATACCAAATTGTATGGGTCCATCTCGTTTGGCTTTAGAGATATTCCATTATTTTTTGAAAAAATTATCCCACTTGAGGTCGCCGCCACTGATTTGTTAGGCGAGTTTTGTTTATTTTAAAATGACAAAAATTTTTTGGTGGTACTGTAGTATTTGGAAATAACTTAATTTTCAAATTTTCTTTAATAATGTACAAAGCGTGTCAATGTTTTTCCAAACAGTATTTTATGGGCTTTCTAAAAATACAATGATGTAGCCCCTCCTGGTTTGGTCACCCTGTATGTATATATATATATATATATATATATATATATATATATATATATATATATATATATAGTTGATATAATTTCTAGTACTTTGGAAAACTTGTTCGAAATTTAATTCTGAATAATTTAAGCATAACATTTGCTCAAAATCGCAATTTTTTATAAAAAAAAGGAAAACATCTGAACCCTTTAACGTCAGAAAAATTTGTGATTCCCATGAAATGTTTTATTAGAATCAATGAATTCAATTTCTGAACAACAGAAGGTGAAATAAATAAATAAAACTTGAAATTACACTAAATTAATTGTGCTAAACATGAAATTAACTTAAGTGTTAAAAATAATCTCCGTTAATTGCTAAACAAAAACCTAATCTATGGTAAGAAGTTCTAGTTTTATTTGCCAAAGTGCCAGGATGAATATTGTTACAAATTACAGTAATTTTATTTTAAATCTTCCAAAGACTGGATTGCATCTTTCAAATTAGAGATATAATTTATGTTGTACAGTAGCCCACAAAATAAAAACACAAGTGTTCAAATCAGGAGGCTTTGGAGGCCAGTGTCTCTTGCAATCCAGGTATCGGGTATTATGACGTTCAAATAATCTTTCACAGCACTGCTATTATGTGATGGACAACAATCGTGATGATACCATACTTCATCTTCTCCAGCTATCTCTGGTATTTCGTCTGCCGTTTCATTTTGTAGTAACTCTTATATTTTTTAGAATTCAAATTTATTATTTAGGGGTACTGTCTCCGCGACGGTAGCCTAGTTTCGACGAATTTGCTCAAATTGTTCTGATACCATATGAAAAGTTCATTTATCAGTTATAATCTCATCAGAGCATTAGTTCTTTCCGGTAATTTTTTAGAATGCACAGAAACAACATATTAATCGGCACGAGCGGTACGCGAGGGCCGATTACGTTGTTCTGTGCACGATGAGAAAATTAACGGACATGAATTAATGCTCGAATGTAGATTCGGCAAGAAAATCGTCGCGACACGGCCATAAAAAGGAAAATAAAATATCAAGTGATATCAGAACTGCATGCACAGTAATTTGTAAATAAATTAAATATTGTGACAGCCAAAAAATATCGCACTAAGGTACAGAATCTTTAGCAAATATTAATGCGGAAATAGAGGCTACAGTGCTTAAAAACACAAAAAGAAGTGAACTTTCTGTGTAAGCCAGTTTTTGACCTTTTGTGAGGCAAGGAATTATATGCTGGATGGATCTATATGGAAGGCTAAATTAGTAATTTCTGAAACATTTTATATTTTGACGTTTAGTTTGACAGTGAATATCTAAAATTATCGCATAATAATTTCATTTAGGTTAGTCAACTTAAAGGAGATTATCAAGAAAATTTTTTATTGGCTTGGAAACCATACCAAAATTAATTTTCCTATTCGTTCTAAATTAGTGTCGCATGATTTTCGGTAAAGCAAACTAAATAGGGAAAATTAGTTTCTTTGCGTTCATTTATCTGTATTTTATGTCTACAGCAATGTTGAAAATTTACGCAACCGCTTTCTTCCAAATTGCGTATAATCCTCCAAATAGTTCATTAATTTGGAACTGGTCCATTTCCAAAATGTGTTCGAAAATCAGTTTTGCAGATTTAACGCTATAATTCCATTTTATAATTTGAGCTGTTTCTTCGGTTAAACCAACGTTCATTATGATAATTTGAAATTCACTTTCGACGCTGCTAATGACGCATCAGTTCACGCGACGTTTGATTTTTGTTTGTTCATGGCATACTTTTGTTGAAGCTGAAGAGCTCAAAGATCTTTGTCTCTTTAAATGAAAATTACACACACACACACACACACACACACACACACACACACACACATATATATATATATATATATATATATATATATATATATATATATATATATATATGTATATAATAAACGAAATTCTAATTACATACCCATCGAACTACAAAATGAAGAGCTTCTAAATAGCGAGTGCAATACGAATCTTTCAATTTGAACCAAATGAAACTTCAAGAAATCCTGCATTATTATAGTAGCAATCTGAAGATTCCATGTGGTAAAAAGCTTGAATTTCAATGTTTCACAGAGCGATTAATACAATTAATAATATTACCGGTAATGCAGTTGGTGTCGATGGTACATACAGACACGCCTTACACCACACTCAGGCACGTGGACACGCACACACACAGACGCGCACACACGCAGATACAGGCATAAACAAAGATGCAGACACAGAAACGGGCAGACGCAGACGCAGACACAGACATGATGGCTGGTCTTGGTGAAACTGTGTCAAACGTCGCAAAATGATCTAATAAAGCGATTTAACGATAGTGTAAAACCTACATGTGTATATGTAGATTGGAAGATAAAACGAATTTATCAGTCACTCCCGATGCATACCAGGTATATCATCACTTTATGGTTATTGTGTTAAAATCTGGTGGAAGTACGTAATCTAAATTGATAGTTTTCCTTACTTTTTTAATATAATACTAGTGCCTGTGCCGTTCATTTTGGTCCAAATAAGTTGGGGAATATCAATGAAGTGCTTTCCCAAAGAAGCGAAAGCAGTAATGGCACCATAAAGCACATATACAAAATACACGTAAAATCCAGAAATGTTTTCAATTGCTAAAGTAAACTTAGGAGAGCTGCAAAATTTCAGATAATACTAAAGGGCATCCACATAAAATTTTCTTCAGGCCTCATGATAATTACAAACAGAATTATTTAGAAATAAATATTACGGATATAGTTGATATATATATATATATATATATATATATATATATATATATATATATATATATATATGTATATATATTATATATATATATATATATATATATATATATATATATATTGCTATTTTTTGGTGCTAATAGTCACATCTAATTATAATTATACATTTTTGGCATATACTTCGCCCTCGAATGAGATCACCTTCAGTGCCTTTTTAAAATAACATTAAATTTTGCAAAATTTGATTATAATGTAATGGTAAATGTTTTAAATCCTTTTTACTGTTACAAACACTATTATTGTTAATTTTAATGTGCATCATTTCCAAAAGTAAACGATTATCACAAATTTTTTCAATATCCAAAACTTGTGTTTTATTACAATCAAGTAAATGTTGATTTTAACCGAATGTTTTGTTAAAGCGGTACTTTCTGGTTTTACTCTTGTATACGATTAATGCTATATGATCCGCTTTTTAGAGGTTGCAAAGGAGTCCTATACAGATTTTATTAGATTTACCACAAGGAATTTTGTAAATAGTGTTTGTTTTCTTATCACAATGAGTCTTAGACTTTAATTTTGAGAATAAGGATGATCCTTTATTTTGGGATTCAAAACTGGTATTAGATTACATTTTGATAGTAATTGATAGATCAAAGATTTTTGTTAGTAAAAGGAACTGAAAAAACTTATAACTTTGATATAAATTATTTCCTGTTTTAAAATTATTATAAAATTGGTAAATTCTCTTTTGAATAATTTTTAAAATTACAGGTGTAGGATAATTACTTCTTCGAAAATTCAACAAAATCTTTCCAATAAGTTCGGAACCTGAAATTTTCAACCATTTGAAGCGTAAATTGTTAATTGTTAGTTTAAACTATTCTTTTGTAATTGTAACATGCAACAAAATTTGATAACAATCAGTTTGAAACAAGTTAGTGTAGAAATAATATAAGAATATCGAAAATTCCACACAATAAATTTAAAGATATGTGTCTACCTACGTAAGACGATTAAACAAAAGACCTTTCTAGCTTAAATTATTTCGATTGTATTGGATTGGGGAATATCTAATTATTCGCAAACCTAATATACAAAATAGGAAACTAGTATCAGATTTTAGGATTTTTTTTCAGTTTGAAGTGCAGAAAAACAACAAAATTAAATATTAAACTAATTCTTACTTTGTATCTTCACTTACATGTCAGATAAGTTGCAAGTAAACGCTACATTTTATATTGTACTTGTCAAGATTTCAATTTTAATGTTAAAATTCAGCGTACTTTCTTAAAATTAAATTTTGTGAATTACTAATGTTTTGGCTTTTGGTTAAAATAATGTGTGATTTATGTTCAATTAGCTTTAATATTCGACAACACTAAATGATTACTATTGGCTTAATTCAATATAAGTCCTTATTCACGAACATAATATATTATTGTAACGCCTGCGTAGGTACCCATTAAAACTATCTACTACAGATTACTATTTAAATGTATTTGCTCTAATTTCAACGATACATTTACAAGTAATGTTATATTGGATTCGTCAACTACTTGGCTGGTATATTTAATGCAGAGCTTATTTAAAATTGCATTAAATAGTATTACAACTTTACAATAAACATTTACCCAATTTACAGTGTCTAAATCGTCCTTTAATTTAAATGTGAAACATTTTTCTCGCCCATAATGTCTAAAGTCGGCCTTGTATGTTTATATTTAAAATATTCTTGTTACAGTATTGTAAATTCATATTTTGTAACAATTTCTTGGTATATCTAAAAATTTTAAAATTTTATAAAACATTTAAGTAAGTCCTGGTTTTAAAAGTTTAAAAATTGAAATCATTGGATTATATAAGCAACCATGCGTCTATTTGTCGAATATGAAGCTCCACTCGTAGTAGATCAGATAATATTGGATGTCACTCCTAACCTAAGCCACCCTGTATTTTATCCCTACAAATACTGAAATTACTAAAATTGGGCTCCATTTTCTAAAATAAATTTGGAGCTCGTATGGTTAAAACACAGATACGTTCATTACTCCACTTCTTTAAATCTTAATTTCACTCCCTACAAAAGATGTCAAAAACCGCCCTGTTATATCCACTCTTGTTCAATAAGGAGCTATCATCCAAAATTTTAGTCTCCTAATGGAATTAACCAGGAAAATGATATCGACCTTCAACCCATGTTTCACTCTTAAGGAAGCATCTTTTAAATCGTTTCTTGTTTTACACCTCCACCATGTAGGCTACCATACCTGAACATTTCATTTCTCTAAGTAAATAGTTTGGACTGTGAGTTGATGGGTGGATCAGTCAGTCAACTTTGTGATTCAATATAAAATTATTAAAATCGTGATAGCCTTAGTTTTCATAATAGTATTCTGAAATTGTTAAAACGAAGCGAATACTCATTTCGGTTCTGTTCTAAAATATAATTAATCCATCTAAAGAACTTTTAAAATGTTAAGTATAAGGTAACGTATAAGTAACTTATGGGAGCGATGAGCTAACTTTACTTCGGGTCACTAGT
>JARFJB010001999.1:1260000-1415000 GCA_036346205.1 Vesta saturnalis
CATCATAAAGGGGTCACATTAGAATTGCTTGTAAATTAAATCAACCTAAGCAAAACATCATTTGTAATTTTGTAAAACCTGTTGAAGAAATTAATAATGTTTTGAAATCGATACAGAAGCTGGAGTAACATGCGTTCCTCTAATTGTTTACAATAAATATTACAGTGATACTTCTTTAGGACATACTAACATTAAATTGAGAACATATGACAATTCTGTTATGGTTCCTAGAGGGTTTTTTTAGGGCAAATTTGAGTTGAATGGTGTTATCAAAAGAAATTCCATATTATTTTAAAGAAAATGTTTTAATATAGTTTCAGAAATTAGTGAAGGAGAAGGTAATCGGAAAAATTTCAAATTCTAAGTGGGGTACACTTTAAGTAATAGCCATGAAACCAAATAGCAGATGGAAGAATTTAGGCGAATTACAAAATACCTGTAACAAAATTTCTTAAAGGTCACCCTTTAGCAACTTCTGCTTAATTATTTAATTCTTTGCAGGGT
The DNA here is from genome assembly GCA_036346205.1 of Vesta saturnalis. Classification (NCBI taxonomy): domain Eukaryota; kingdom Metazoa; phylum Arthropoda; class Insecta; order Coleoptera; family Lampyridae; genus Vesta; species Vesta saturnalis. The sequence goes on from JARFJB010001999.1 coordinate 1,260,505, forward strand.
GGACAAATTTTTCAAACTTGACCTTACTAATGCCTACAATGAATTAGTTTTAGATGATAAGATTTCATAGTTATTATGATAGAATACGCCTTTTGGAATTTATAAGCCAAATAGATTAACATGTTATACAAAACCAGTATGTCAAAATTTACAGTTTGTTTTAGAAAAAGTTCTAGAGTGTTTTACAGGTATAGTTAATTTGCTGGATGACGCTTGGGTTACAGGAATTGACAGTCGTAGAGCATTATTTGTAATCAATATTACTGTAACATTATTTATAGATTTGATTGTAGATCGTACCTTTAGAAGTAAATTACTTGCATATATTAAATGTTTTGTAAGTAGGTTAGTTTAATAAGCACGTTGCAAAATGAGGCAGTACATCAAACTGTCTGATTTAACAATGAGTAATACCAAGTTTGTGTGGAGTAAACACTGTAATAAAAACTTTGAACTTTGAAAAGGAGAATTAATTTCCGACAAAGTTTTTGTCTATTATGGGAAAGCAGTACGTTTAATGTATGATGCAAGTTTTCACTGAATTGCTAGTATTCACATGTCATTTCTGATGGACCAGAGAAACCAATCTCTTTTATTTCTAGAATTCTTTAAACTATTTCATTACCAATAAACAAGCAATTTTAGTCCAGACAAGAAGTCTTTCGCAAATGGCCGCAGGGCGATTGCAAATGTGGTGTGTGTTTTTATCGGGTTTTAATTATACTTTTAACCACAATAGTGAGATTGAAAATACAAGAGCTGATGCGTTGAGTAGATTACCTTTACATGAATGTTGTAGATTAAGTCAGCCAGAGAACTCTGACGGAGCTGAGTACGCTCTAAATAATTTAAATCATGATATTTAATTTGAAATATTGACATAGTGCCAAGACAAACCCATTATTGTTCATCTACATTTCTACAACTTTAAGCTATTGAGATGTATGCAGTAGGCAAGAAAATCTCCGTTTAAAGTGGTTTTGGCAGCTTTTAATTAAAAGGACATAATGGTAGTATTAATATTAATCTTAGCTTTTCGTATGTCTAGGTTGTTTCTTAGGCCTTGAGCACATATACAACTGAATTAAAATTAGAAATCATATTAAACGTTTTCACTGTAAAATAACAATTAAAATTATTAAAAAACACTATTTCTTTGTTATATTTGAGGTGAGCTTTAATTGGTATGTCAAGTACCAGGGTGGTTGTCAACAACAAAAACGCGACGAAAATGACCACCGAGACGTCATCGAATCACAAACAGAATCTCAACCCACGAGACCATTCTCAAAGATTGTCCACATGGAAGGTAGTACTCGACAAACATCGCTACACAACCAAACCTTTACCCTCACAAGAACCAGTATAAGCTATAGAGATGTACATATTCTAATAAATGCAATAGGCTAGAAGATCTCCGTTTAAAGAGGTGTTGGCAGCTTGTAATTAAAGGACATAATGGTAGTATTAATATTAATCTTAGCTTTTGGTATGCCTAGGTTTTTTCTTAGGCCTTGAGTACATATACAACTGAATTAAGATTAGAAATCATATTAAACGTATTATATTGTGTTTTCACTGTAAAATAACAATTACACTTATTAAAAAACACTATTTCTTTGTTATATTTGAGGTGAGCTTTAATTGGTATGTCAAGTACGAGGGTGGTTGTCTACAGCAAAAACGCGACGAAAATGACCATCGAGAGGTCATCAAATCACAAACAGAATCTCAACGCACGAGGCCATTCTCAATGATTGTCCACGTGGAAGGTAATACTCGACAAACATCGCTACATAACGAAACCTTTACCCTCAAAAGAACCAGTATAAAGATAATCGTATACTCACATAAAGTGTACATACAAGTAGTTCTAAAAGATATTAAATTTGGGCAAACTTAAATCAGAATATGGTGGTGACATTTTTCCGGAAATTGGCCACGTGTCTATGGAATTGATTTAAGGAGTGAACCTCTAGGAAAGCGTTAAGTAGTAGTTTAATAGTATGAAAGTAAGTATAGAAGCTAATAAAGATATCTCTTTAACGAGCGCTGTGAATCTTATTTCCTTTCTAGTTACAGCTATAGTCTGTGTATATAAAATTCAAAGTCCTGACTGACTCACTGACGGACTGATACATCAACGCACAGCCTGAACCGCTGGGCCTAGAGACAGAAATTTGGAAGATATGTTCTTTGTGAAGTATAAGCGTCCACTAGGAAAGGATTTTTCGAAATTACACCCCTAAGAGGGTGAAATGGGGGGTTGAATTTTTGTGTAACTTTTATTGTATGGGTAAATTGACTTGAATTCAATTAAAATTATGAGACTCGTGTATCACAAAATCTAATATGCCCCCCCCCCCCCATACACGAAGGATCGTTTCTGATCCCTATAAAATACTTCCTTCGATTAGTAGGTAAGTAATTTTTTTTATACTTGTATCTCTTTATGCTGTGACAAAATATTTTCTATGATTAATATTCCACCATCGCATTTTATTTAGTATTTTTCCTTAAAACGTACCAAAACCATAACATATACTAAACACTCAACAATATTGAGATTCCTTAAATTTATGAGATATTTTCATTAAAATTTTATGGAATTTGGTTAATTTTTAAGCGTTTCGCTCAGTATCGGTGTGTAATTACATTTAAGAACATTAATATGCACGAGAGGAATATGTAAATTAATTACTGTATCTTTTTAGTTGAATTTGGGAAATAATTAACAGTCATTCATACTGTGATTTATTGTGAAACGATTGCTTTTATCTCGACTTAAAGATTTTATTTTGCCTTTTTAATGTGAAAAAATTTAATTAAATTCAATTATTTTTAATCTACCATTGTTTATCACACATGCTTGTGGTTTCGTTAAATTTAATCACTCAAAGGCAACTAACGTCAAATAAAAGTTCAATCAGTATACGATACGATATTAAATCAAACGTAAACAAAAGGAAAGAAAGAATCTGTCAAAAACGTATATTTATTGCTTGTTGATCTCCTTCGTTTACTTCAAATGGCCTACTCGCCTTATAACTTTAAAGCTTTTATCGCACATTAACAACAAACCGTCAAATTTTTTAATGAATGTTACGATAGTTTAGGACAATTGGGTGCCATTCAAACACAAACTTTTGGAATATGTCACAATAAATCAATTCATAAACTATACTTAACCACAATTTGGGGTTAAAACTAAGTTTCTAACCGGAAATATAAAGGGAAAATCTAAAATGAGCGTTTCGCACGTGGTATGTATAAGATTACAACCAAATTGATTTATTTTGTGACTTTGAATTTACATAGTATAAAACAGTTTACTTTTATAAAACCCAACTTTTGACATAATCAATATTTATACGACTTTTTTTCTTTGGAAATACATAATAAAGGTGCAGAGCTTTAAATAGAATGATTGGGTATATATATATATATATATATATATATATATATATATATATATATATATATATATATATATATATATATATATATATACACACGTCTTTGACAAACCGTTACTTTGTGATTGATGTTAAATAAAAAGTAAGAGAACCTTCAACAAATACTTTTTAACGTCCTTGAATATGACACGCAGCAAATTGGAATCTGACGTTTTGCATTCAAGTAACCATATTCAAATTTGTTTTTTTAAATGCGGTCTTGATTTTTTTATAGATAATATTAGGAGAACTTTTTATTTAAGCATGTATCACACTTTATGCTTCAATTGCGATTTTTAAACTTATTTTACGATTATCGGACAAAATCCATATTCAAATTTGTTTTTTTAAATGCGGTCCTGATTTTTTTATAGATAATAATATTAGGAGAACGTTTTATTTAAGCATGTGTCATACTTTATGCTTCAATTGCGATTTTTAAACTTATTTTACGATTTTTTCAATTCTGAATACAAATTTTATAACCAATTAGCTACAATCGATACAACCCATAAATGGACAGGTAATATTTGATGACAAGAAAATTTAAACATAACGCATGACAATAATTAAACAAAAAATTATAATAAATGCTCGAAAAGCCCTTCTGCGTTCTGCAAACATAAATAGCATCTTCTAACTGTAGAATCCAAAGCATTCTTTAACATTGTAAGTGTTACAGTTTGGAATGCGTTAAGTACCAACTTTCGGAGTTCCTCTTCTGTTCCAAAGATACGTTTATAAACATAATGTTTTATGTACCACCATAGAAAAAATCCAGCGGGGTTATATCGGGAGAACGGGCTGGCCAGGGTGTTTCAGAATGGTGCTTAAAACTCTTTCGGCACACCTATTTGACAGGTAATCCTTAACCATGCGTGATTTGTGTGCAGGTGCATCATCCTGCTGAAACCAACAATCGCGTACTTCGGCTGAGGGTAAATGATGAAGAGCATCTTCCAAAGTAGTTTCTAGGAAATTTAAGTAACGTTGCGATGTTAAGTTTTGATTATAAGAAAAAGGTCCTATTATCCTTCTTCCTAAAATCCCAACCAACATGTTGAAGCCAAAACGGTGTTGGTGTGATTCTTTGCCTAATTTTGGGTCTTCCTGAGACCAATGATGAACGTTTTTTCTATTAAATATCCCATGATTGGAAACCGTACTTCCATCAGACCATAATATGTGGAAAGTAAAATTATTGTTCTGATGGCGTTTTCTTGCATACCACTCACAGAATAATCTCCATCTTTCTGCGTCACCTGGTCTAAGTTCTTGGCAAATTCTGTACTTGTACGAATGAAATTTTGTCTTCTTTAGAATAACGTGTGCTGTTGATTTGGATATGTCCACATTATTTGAGGAGTTTATATTTCGAAATTTTCAGTAACGGATAACAATTCATTGTTTACATATTGCTCATTACTTGTTTTTTTCGAGATAGCACAGGTTTTTTACAGCACCGTGTTTTTAAGGTTAGTTACTAACCTGCCGAATGTTCTTTTATTTGACTGCTTCCTTTCAGGTTACATGATACTTAACTACTCACGAGAATTAGTAATAAATAAAGTAACTATCAAGTGAAGACCAAAATTTAATTCAATTCAACAAAGCATAGTATTTGTTTTCCTAAGCCTACTTTTCTAATGTCAGACAAAGGTTAATAGACATCTAGATGAAACTTAAAAAATTAAAAGAAATGAAATAATTTTAATCATAATTCTTTAACCTAGCTATGCAACGTCTTTCATACGTTGATAATGAAAACAGGCAGCAATAATACAGTTTTACCATTCACATTCATGTTTAATTAATTTTTAGACATACGTTGCGTTACATTAAGAAACTTTATATATCTATATATTATTTATTAAGCTCCTAAAGGTAAATTTGAGTGCACTCCAAAATATTTTCTTGTTTCAAATTTTATTCAACAAAGGTGCCCTTGATTTGGTTATAACATTACCTTCAGTGCCCCTACCTTGAGAACGAGAAATTATGACACAAGTGAGCGCAAGTTACTGAGGTGAAATATTTTGATTCGTGACATTTTTTTTGTTTTTGTTAGTCGGAGTTCAGCATTATCTTACTAGTATTTAGTTTTTATTAGGCGCTTGTGGGAGTGCATCTTTGTGTGTGTGTGTGTGTGTGTGTGTGTGTGCGTGCGTGCGTGCGTGCGTGCGTGCGTGCGTGCATGCGTACGTGCGTGCGTGTGTGTGTGTGCGTGTGCGCGTACGCGTGTAGACGCGCGCGTGCGTGAGTGCGTGCGTGCGTGTGTGTGTGTGTATGGGCGTGTGTGTGTGTGTGTTTCATGATCACAACGGAAGTTATGCAATACTGATTGAAATGTGTCAGATAAATTCAGTACTATTGTTGTTGACTCAAAAAATTCATCGAACTAGTTAACAATATTCATGTATAAACATGTAACTGAAATTCAGATATTTAAGATACGCTACTGGTAGGGGTTGAAAATAAATTGGAAATACATTAAAACATTTTGTATAAATATTACGTAAATCGTATATTGAAGTTCGAAATAAGTTTGAAAGTTAACATGCGAGACTATTAAATGAATTTTAAAGCGAAGTATAAATTAATGTTTATTTTAAAAATAAGTTAAGATTCAATACATAATTAGAAAAGATACTGAACCGTCACTGATCAACCCGTGAATCGTTTTAGTTGGAGGGCAAAATATAGAGGAGCCACTTATCAATAAAATTTATACAGAATTCAATAAAAGCTGTTAAAAAATAAAACAAATTAAACAACGTTTGAAAAACCATGTTTTCGTCAATCGAAATTGCATATTAACTTTACACATAACTGTTACCTAGTATGTTATTTTTGCAAGACTTCTTTTTAAGGTGAATTCAAGAGAAATTTTTATAAAATCTGTTAAAAATTGATGTTTCGGTAGATTTTGATGGGGTAAAAAACCTAGTTCAGTTATATCAGGATGTATAAATTATATAAAAATTAAGAATAAAATTTTACAGTAGTATCAACAAATTACTAAATAATTTTATGTGGTTCTACGCGTAAAAATTTAGACCACCAGCTAGGAAATTAATCAGTCAGAAATGTTCCTACGCCTTCAAGGGCGAATATCTATAACTAGGACTATAATTTGAAATTGTAAAAGATATCAAACATTAAAATTGAAAGCGTTGATCATTATTATTTAAAAGCGAAAGCTTTTGTTAAACCGTATTTAAGCTTGGAACTTAATAAACAAGTAGATGAAAGTAAACGTTTTATATAATTGCATCTTAAATTGGGATTTTATTTGAAAGTAAGTAGTGTAATTCAAATATATCAGAATATAAACTGGTTTCCAAAGTAACCAATTGTAGTTCAAGGTGATTGAAACTACACTTACCTTGAAATAACTTAATGTTCGCGTGTTGAAAGTATCATTCATTTTTTTTTTTTGTTCATTAAACTTATTGATAGAGTAAATAGATCATTGGATCTACATGTTACATGTACAGGGTGTCCTATTTTCGATGTAATTGGGGGATTTTAGGTATTTCTCAAATAGGTAGAGTAAAATCATGGTCGGGACCCTTGGACCGATCTTTGAAACAAATTTAATAATCTAAAGAACATTTCAATATCTCGACTCGTTTGGGAAATATAGGGTGTTTTTCGTTTTATGCCGTTTTCTTTAAAATCCCGTAACTTTTTTGTTTGTGAATATTTCAAATTTTGGTAAAAACATCTTTTGTGCCTTTTTTTATGTGCAATTTAGTGGCGTACTCGATTTTTTTCTAACTTAATTTGTTTCCGAGTCACAGACCAAAGTTGCATTTTTTTAAATGGTAACCATAGTTGGCTATGACCCCATTAATTAGAGATTTCTTTTAGCTTTCTGAAAATATATACTTTCAAATATTTATCTCGGTAAATAAAACAATTATAAACGATTTTTTGAAAAATACCTCTTGATAAAGTCATCTATGAACCTTTGTTTACTGCCCGCATTCGTTGCTAGTTATTTGACATTTCACGCAGTTGGTTCATATAAATAAATGGTGGAAACGTAAATGTGATTAGATTTATTGCTTCAAAACTTTGCTTAAATAATTAATTATTCAAGTTAATAACTTTTTTGTGATGGCTGTCAATAATACGAAGTATGAAAATTTTTAAAAGTTAGATATGATTGGCATATACTATCAGTGTAATTTTAATGCAGACCAAGCTGGAGAGCCATATTTTAATAGGTAGGCCGTGCGTTTAATACTTTAATAATGCTAGTATTTATAAAAACGCAAAATAATAAAGCTACTTTATTGAAGATTCCCTGAACGAAGACATCCTAACAAGAATATATTCGCCAGATTAAAAGAACATCTATTAACTTATGGATCTTTTGAGAAGCCTAGGATCAAAAATTATGCAAAAATGAACCAACAAGACGACGAAATAACTGTTTTAGCAAGAGTTGAAGAAAATCCTAATACCTCCTGCCGACAAATAGAAACAGAAGTTGGCGTATCTAAATCAAGAGTACAAAAAATCTTAAAAAAATATAATTATACTCCGTACAAAAAAAGAGTAATTCAGCACCTTAATGATGGTGACTCAGAACGGCGAATTATTTTTTGTAATTGGTATTTAGAACAGATTAGACAAAGTAGGAATTTTGGGCGCAATATCATTTGGTCTGATGAGAGTCATATTACGAGTGCAGGAATTTTTAATCGCAACAACAATCAATATTGGTCAAAAAATAACAATTTTGTAACATTAGCACGCCAAAATCAACGGTAACCTTAACGGCGAGAGGTATATGGAAATATTAAACATTTGTCTTCCACAACTGCTAGATGAAATTCCATTAGCGCAGAGGGCAAATGTTTGAACAACATGGTGCGCCTAGTCATAATACTGTTTTAGTCAGGTATTACTTAAACCGAAACTTTAATGAATTGGCAATAACGGACCTATTAAGTGGCCATCAAGATCTCCAGATCTTTCAATACTGGATTTCTTTATGTGGGGATTTTTGAAAAATAAAATATACCATACTCGCCACGAAACATACGAACAATTGGTCAATTCAACCAGGGCAGCATTTGAAGATTTAAGGCATACATCTATTCATTTCATTAAGGAAATTGAGTGTATTTCGCGCCGATGTGAAGTTTGTTTACATCATAATGGATCAGTTTGAACAATACCTAAAATAAGAAAAAACTGATATAAAATGAAAATGTTGTTATTTTTTTCTAAATCAATAAGTTTTTAATATGTCATAAAATACTACGCGGACATTTTTATCTAGTTTTAAAATAAGTTCTGCGCATAGTAATATACTTCCTTTTGAATATATGAAACTATACTATACATAAGTGATTTGATCAAGAGGTGTTTTTCAAAAAATCGTTTATAATTTTCTTATTTACCGAGATAAATATATGAAATTATATATTTTCAGAAAGCTAAAAGAAATCTCTAATTAATGGGGTCATAGCCAACTATGGCTACCATTTAAAAAAATGCAACTTTGGTCTGTAACTCGGAAACAAATTAAGTTAGAAAAAAATCGAGTACGCCACTAAATTGCACATAAAAAAAGGCACAGATGTTTTTACCAAAATTTTAAATATTCACAAACAAAAAAGTTACGGGATTTTAAAGAAAACGGCATAAAACGAGTCGAGATATTGAAATGTTCTTTAGATTATTAAATTTGTTTCAAAAATCGGTCCAAGGGTCCCTACCATGATTTTACTCTATCTATTTGGAAAATACCTAAAACCGCCCAATTACATCGAAAATAGGACACCCTGTACATAGATTAAATATAATACAGTAAAAGCTTCGATATCCGGCAATCTATCATCCGGAATATTCTATTAACCGGCACATTTTCAACAACCGAAGTAAAAATCGAACAAGATTAAATACGGCACTGCAATTCCGCAACAAGTATTATGTAACAATGATAATTTATAGGATTACACTTTGTTCATTCTCCTAACGATGTTATTTTGGCAATGTCAACTAAAACTAGTTGACGGGAAGCGAGATAATGTAGCAGTATTCTTTGTTGTTACAGAAAGTGTCTCAACGGAAATAGTGTAGATAACAGATGGCAATGTAGACTATATTTGTATAGATTGTCTTGACTGGCACGCACTGAACTTAGTTGCGTTTGTAGAAGCGTTGGGTACGGTTCATCGTTTATTTTGTAGCGTTACGTTTCCTTTTTATCTTCTGTAGTGACAATTTCATTGTGACAATGACTACACAGAAACGGAAAATGGTAGTGTTGATTATCAAAGAAAAGGTAAAAATTTGTTACCGACTAGATAAAGGATAAAATCGAAACAATTTGAAGGAGGAATATGGAATCGGGCCGTCTACATTATACAATCTTTGAAAACAAAGAGGTGAACTTTTAACATTTTATTCAGATGGAAAATCGAAGAAAGCTATATCTGAGCATCGTGTTTTCTGTAAACCGAAGTTGGAAAGGTTAGATCTGGTGTTGTATGAGTGGTTCGTCCAAAACCTCTTAAATGCGCTTCTATGTCAGGACAAATCCTTATCCAAGAAGCGAAGGACTTTTACAGAAAGATGGAGCTTACTGAAGAATGTGCATTTTCTGACGGTTGGTTAGCTGAATTTAAAGCGAGACATGGAATAAGAAAACTTGACTAAAGGCATCAGATTTTGAAAAAGTAGAAGAATACCGTAATATTTTTGAAGAAGTATTGGAGGAAAATAACTTAATGCCTCATCAGATCTATAATTCTGACGAACTTGATATGGCGTTGTTTACCAAACAAAACTTTAGCACGAGGAAATGAAAAATCAGCTGCTGGTTTTAAGTTAAACAAAGATCGTTTGACAGTTCTGTGTTGTGGAAATCCATCAGAAACACATCGCGCAAAATTGCTGATTATCTAAAAATATAAATAGTTTTATCCTGCAAGTAAAAAAAAATTTCTGCAAAATCGGACTGGCTATGGATAGCATACCGGTTCCAGACAATTGTACCGCTCATCTTAATGAATTTGCACCTAAATCTGAAAATATTCGTGCTATATATCTTTCTCAAAATGTGACAGCAATAGTACAACCAATAGACCAAGCACTGATTCAAAATAAAAATGTCATTACAGGAAAATATTTTTACAAAAACTCGTTAACCACGAAGGCTCAATCAAAGACCTGCAGAAATCCTACACCATAAAGATTGTTCAATGTAGCTGTTTCATAGAATTCTGTCAAAGAAATAACATTGCAGGTTGCCTGGAAGAAATTATCACCGAATTTTGTAACGGAAGAAGTAGACATAAGTGAAACAAATCCATTAGAAGAGATGACTAGCACAATAAAAAATCTTCCAACTTCAAATCCTTTAAAGTATTTTTCCCAAAACAATATTGAATAGTGGCCACATGCACTTGAAAACACGGACGCATCACACAACGCAACTGATAAAGATTTAATAAGGGCATTGACAAAAGTAAAAAAATCGTCAGATGAAGAAATAATTCAAGAAGAAGTGAATGTTTCGTGGAGTAGTGATTGAGACGCTTTTACAACGCTGTTAACATTTGTTGAAGGTGAGAAATGCTATTCGGCTCCGGAAGTTTTGCAATTACACATGCTTCATTAAAAATTTATTCAAATACGATCATCACGTATCAGGCAAGCGGACATTCGTGACTTTTTTAAAAACCAGTGAAACTTACAGTATTGTTTATCTATGTTTAGTTTTAAAATATTGAAGGAGTGTTTTATGTTAAATGTATGTATCTATAACAAATATGAAAGGTAAAGTTTTTAATATGTAACAGTGTAAAAATTATTATGTAATTAAAATGCATATAAAGTTATATTTCACTAAGAATTGACTGTTTAACGACCAATTTACGCGCCTCGAAAAAATTCCAGTTTAAAGCAAGTAGATAAGGTATCATTAATAAAACATTTTAGTAATACGCACGAACTTGATTGTTATGAAGGTTTAGAGATCTCAAAAAAAAAACAAATTCTAATGAATAATGATGATCTAGGACCTTTAGGCTACTCAGAACTTTCATAACTTTCACTTTCACTTTCACCTGATAATCAACGAAGCGTTACTCACTGAGGGTATATCTGTTAGAAATTTTCTTTAGTTCGCCCTAGTCGACCGCTGATGATGATAGTGTAGCTATCGAAACGCGTTCGGTGTTTTTAATTTTGTGTGGTACGTGGGTGTATTTTGTTTGTTAAATACTACGTTCAATTTATTGATGCATTTATTTAAAAACAAAAATGTTACTAAGAAAGCTCGATCCACAATTTAAATAGGATACCTTGCGAGAGTTGGTCATGGTTAGTTTCGATTAGAAATTAGCCTGTATCAATTTTTAATATCGGAGATGTTTTGAGCTTTCTGAGTATAAAATTAGGACCACTGAATTTTTGTTATTTGCCAAAGTTTAAAAATTTATATTGAATGTAAACTATATTACATGATTATTCCAACTTAATAAATATGCATTAAGTCTAAGACGATACATTACAGATTGGAGCTTCTAATATTTCAAATTCGGCACCAAACCTTGTGACGAAAAATTGATACTTTAAGTTGAACTTACTTTCTTTCACCGAGGAAGTACTATTACAAATTTGGCACCCATCGTGTTGAGAACGATTTTATCATTTATTGAGTTAGTACAATTTAGCATTGAAAGGGGGGGGGTGAAGCGTTTCATTGTATTTATAGAGAACTGTGAGCAACTGTTTTGAGGTTAAAGAATACTACATAATGCAACCCCATCACTACTGATGATAACTGTATATTCAATAGTGCTTTTCGGACACTCAATGGAAATGGACCATATTTCCTTATTACAAATCGTAAAGGAAAGTATCTCTTTTCTTTATACTAACCATTTCTTTATAGTAAGCATTTATTTATAAAGAATTTATTAATTATTTGTTGGAATAAATATTAAACGTACAACTATTTACGTTTGAAAAACTTATGCTTGAACGATGTTTAAAGTATAAATCATTAAATGATAGTGAAGATTTTGATAAAACCTCCTAACGAACTCCTCCATTTGACGTAGATGGATTCTGGAATCCATTGTTTGATGATGATAGCTGATTAAAAATCATTTCCGAAGGCGCCATTTTATTGCTAATGCTTTCTCCTATATTTTCTTCTGAAGTCGTGTTTGATCGCCATCGTCCATGATTTTTGAGCCTGCTGATATCATCCACCCTCAGCAAGAAAAGTAGTTGACGTTCGACGTAGACAGTGTCCAGTGTAACCGTCAGGGTTGAGTAATTTCAAATAATGAGCAATTTTCTTCGGCATCTTGTAGAAACTGTGGATCCCCACAGGTTGCACTGTACATGTGTTATTCATATAAAATATGAACAATCTTGAATGATTAATATGTTTTGGATGAAAGCTTACATATCTCCTGTACTCAATCTCATTAATTCCTCACATTTCCGTCATAACGGTAAATATAAGCTTCTTCCTTGTCTTAGTGTCATGGAGGTTGACAACCAAAATAGAGCCGGTATCCCTCGATATCCTTCATATTTAAGTTTCTTAGCTCCTCACTACGACATGCCCCATACAAAATGAAAATTAAGACCACTTTAATCATGAGAAAAGTATCATCAGTTGCTTCTGTCATGCTGCGATAGAATTTTTTGCTTCATATCTCTCACTTTGACGCTTTAAATATAAATATAACTTCCCATAATTCGATATATCGGAGTTTTCTTTCACTCTCAACGTACTTTTTTCAACATGGAATATGTCAACTACTGTAACGCCTCTTTCTTTACAATAATTAAATTTAAAAGGGTTCAATTTAATTTACCTCGGTCTAGCTCATACCGGGTCTTGTTTTAACAAAACGGGGGTGGTTAGTATCGTGGCGCTCAACACTGTACTCTTTGAATAATACAACAAAACTATTTTAAACGTATATTACCTATTGTTTTATAAATCTAAGATAACCTAACCTACAGGAAATAACATTAATATAACGAAAAATTACAATAGTATAACAAAACAAATCTGATTGGGTGTTCCTCGGGATGTCCTGGTTAGCAGCGCCCGTTTGGCTGGTCCCCCGTGGACGGTAGTGGTTCTCAATGGATCCTGAGCCGTTTCTGTGAAAATATAAATTATTGTGGTTCAACGGTTGGTGTGTTATGACCCAAAAATCCTACCAACGACAATTTAATTTTGTCTGTTACGACTGCTCAGGCCTGCCCTGTACACGGTAGCCTGGGTTTTGTTCAGGTGGCGCTATGTAAAATTCTATATATTTTAGATAAGCTGGGACAACGAACGCGTTGGTATTTTTAAGCAGGTCAACGAGAAAATCAATAATTTAAAGTAACCTTGGTGCGCATGACTATTCTTATACGTGATTTGGCTTTCACACTGGCTGGATGAGCTCAGTACTGGGAATGCTTTATACAGGACAGGTTACTATTTACAAGTATTAAATGCAAATTGTACGTACGCGTTTAATTATTTAACCTAACTAAACAAGCTAATCTCAGGATTTTCTAATTAATGGAGAACGTATTTACAGTAATGAAATGAATATCTAACATTTAATTATGCCCGAAAATAAATGTATTAATTCCTTATTATTAGGCAAAACGTCTATTTTTGTTAAACGCGTATTCTTTTCGTATTAGTGAAACTTACTCTAACTAACAAATACAGGGAAGACGGAGTTTATCACGATCTTTTACGTTAATAATTATTAAAGATTGCTTCTTTATAAATTGTTATAAACGAATTAATTGGAGTCGAGTTTACACGACCTTTTAGGACTGCGCGTAATAAATTGAACAATTCTGAGAATTGTTTCCGACGGAATGCAGGTGTTTCAAGTAAGTGATTTGAATGCGATTGCGAGACGCAGGAGTACGTTTACTGTAATTTATCACGTAGACGCACCACGGGTTCGTCTTTATATCTGGAGGATCACGCGGGTGATCTCTACGAATGCGACTTCTGGTATTGAGATTACCTCTAGGTCAAGGCGTCGCTTGTTTGTATTGCTATTCTCCTCAGGATCAGGTCGGTGTATTGTATGTGTAATGTATGTGTAATATCTGGTTAATGGAGAGCCCTTGCTAAGATTCTGGGTCCAAGCCCGTCGACTGCTATATCAAGGGTTCTACCTGGGGGAGCGTTAGAATTTGAGCGAATACCCTTCTTTACGCTAGAGTAAATGGAAGATGCCTTCTGGGCGTTAGCCCGAAGTAGCAACGTCCTGGTTTGTGTGTATGTGTGTCGATGGCAACTTCAGCCTTTACAGCCTGTCGTCTACTTCTAGTGTGTGTACTGGTTGCAGAAGGTAACTTCAGGCTATACAGCCCGGCGTATACTTCTAGTGTGTGTGTGTGTGCGTACTGGAACGGTTAGATCACTTCAGGCTCTGCAGCCCGTCGTTTCTCTCGGTGTCTGGTGTAATGTTTTAGAAACGTGGTGCAATAAAACTTACGTGCTGTTAACCTTAGCGTAACTCAACCAGCAGTTTGATTGTTAGCGGAGTCGCGAAGTAACAAGTAGCGGCAGGTGATCGCGAAGCATGCAACAGAAAAGTAGTCGCGAAGCGAAGCAACGGGAAGTTTTTTCTTCCGGTAGCGCCGCGGTTTTTATAACTGATTCGCGGTGGGTGGATCCGGCTGCTATGCAGGGGTCCTCTGGCTGTGATTGGCTGGGAGTTCTCGGGCGTAATAGCATTTTATGCTTTTTAACATCTACGTCGGAGGGGATAAAAATTAATTATTTATGGTGCAATATCGCGCAATCTTTTGTAATGGGTTTTAATTTTAAACAACTGTACCTATCTTAATTACTGTAGGGCAATTAAAAAAATTAATTACATAAATTTTAGTAAAGTTAAGCTGGATCTTTACACCACAGCGTGGAGGATTTCAACCTTTCAGTATGTAATCAAATGTAAAGATAAAACTTAAAACAAATAAATAATTTATTCAGGAAAAATAACCTTTTCATGAAAAAATGCAAGCATAATTTCTTCGTCGATATCCCTTGCACTGTTTGAAGTCCTCCGAGAATTGAAAACATTGCTCATATTTATCTCGTCATTCTAAGGGTAATAAACTAGCAACAGCTTCAAGCGCTAATACCGATATTTCAGGATGATTTTCATTATTTATTTCCATTTTCACGCGATAACACTTGACAAAATTTTTGTTTACCTATTTTTGTTTAGTTGCTGCAGCATTTGTTAAATTTAGTGTCTGAAAAAAGATTATGTATTATTCTTAAAGAAAAGTAGCTTCTTCTTTACTCATCGCGTTTCTAATCTCGGCTGCGCCTTGATTAGAAAAAGTATTTTTCTTCACTCATAATACAAATAACTATTTTTTTTAACATTTAACTGCTTGAAATTCAAACTAAACGCAGGTTTTTGAACACTGATTATCATAGTCTTTAAAACGGAAAAGAAAATGCCAAATGAAACTGTAAGCTAAGAATTGAACGATAACCAGGATCAATACGTTTTATTGTTAAGCTAATAAATAAATCGAGATTTTCACGACTTATCGCTAACCTTTTATTGCGGATAAAATCTAGTAATATTGCTTCTATGGATACTTAGTGATGTTATAAATCCATTACGTATTTTGCTATCTACGTATAAAAAACCACATTACTTATAATGCATTGTTTTACATACCTGTAATTATGAAGGTTGGTAGAAAAGTTTTAATTTATAAAAATGAAAACACGAAAACTCTATTTTGTGGTGAAAAAATTATTTTGCTCTATAAACTTAACAGCAAGAAGAAAAATTAAACAGAAAAAAGTACCTGTCCCTGTTAATTATAGCAATCATTAAGGCTTTCACCACACATAATATAGAACATAACAAGTATGTATATGGCTTATTTGGCTTATTACATCTTTTAAACGCAAACAAAGACTTTCCTGACAACTAATCTAGGTTTCACTTGTTGAAGATACGGCTAACCCTCAAGCTAGTTTAAATCGTGGAAACGTGTTTCTGTAGTCTAAAAAGTCTGTACCTTATATCACAGATGTATATGAAGTATATATTGTACTGATAATCTTACCTTACTTTAAAATTCTAATAAAATTGAGTAAATTAATTGATTAGACTTTATAAGGCCTTAGTATGAAACATTCTTTTTGTACCTTGTAAATTAATATGCTTATAGTTTTCATTTATTACGTATTAATTCACCTTTTTCGAGACACAATGTAACGTATTTAACGTTCAACTTTATTACTTATCAATCTTATATTAGTATTTATCCATGAACAAAGTAATTAGGTAACTCTATATATTACTCTAAATGAAATTTTCTACGTAAATATTTTACAAAATTATTTAACAAACAGCCAATTTTAAACGTCGTTTTTATACTAAATACGAAAGTTGTAGGATAATAATACATTAACGATCATGTTAACACGTTTAATTATTATCATATTTCAAAAGGCATGTTAAAAAAAACGATGATAGGTGCAAGATAACTGACGTATATCGAGTGGATGTTTCAGTTGCACGAAAAGTGAAATTAAAACATTCATATTTATTAAGTCATAAGTAATAGAGTAAGGATTTACACCATACCGTATTTTACTCTTCAAATTATTTGCAGTAACTTACGTTTAACATTATCATATTCGAGATACCTATAATTAACCCTAGGATACTTAACCAATAAAATATCGGCATTTACATAATCCGGGCTTCTAAGATCCATGATATAAAATCACGTATAGTCAGAATAGTTATTAAAGTAAAACTTCATTTATCCGAAAACGTCACAAAAGTGACACTTTTATGACTCAATGTCAAAGATAAAAGTTTTACTTTTCAGACATGGGGTAAAAGTTGTACTTTTGTGCCTAGGCATTTTTATTTTACCAAATGTGCGTTGTTATGGTTTCTATACTTGCAAAGCGTCCTGATTATCTTATTCTTTTACCTGATAATTAAGTTTGATCTTTCCTTTCGATCTTTACCAATTATTTTTACGTTTGCGGATAAAAAAGTATATGTTATTCGGAGTAAAAGTGACTTTATGTAGCTGAACTGAATTATTTGCCTCACTTCGTTCGGCAAAACAAACATTCAGCTTCGCCACATAAAGTATCACTTTTACTCCTAATAACATAATATACTATTACTTATACATATGCATTACAAACGTGAGATTAAATATGAAAGTGAACATTATCGTTTAAAATTTTTTTAAGGGTTAGAGAAGCATTTAGTGCGCATTCTAATACTATGCTCATTACAGATACTATTTTTCGAACAAATACATATTGTGCTTCTACGAACAATATTTTCGGGGCACACTGAGCACCTCTTTCTCTTAATTGTCGCACTTGTTTGAGCGGCTGGCGGACCAGGGATATCAATAATATCAATATAAATCTGCTTAGACTCTCCCGGACGCTACGCCATACGTTAGGTTTAGTAGATCTTCCCTGCATATTTGGTACCACTAGTTCCTTCCCTAAATTTTTCAAAAAAAATCTGCGTTTGTGAGTCACTCCTATGTTATAGTTTGGATGTTCCTTCGTAAAGACTATATATGCCTTGAGTGCTGCAACTTCAATGATGTTGAAGAAAAATGTCATAGGCCATAGTTTACTTTGCCTCTTGCGTTTATATCGACACCGTTTGATCCATGACGTCAACACCGCTCTTTGTTTATTATAATGAGTGATGATTTCAGGCTTCTTTTAGCGTCATCATTGATAGACGCGTCGTGGTGCAAGGTGCTTAGTAAAATTACGGATTTGTCCTTTTACGTGCGTAACTTACCATGGATACGTTATTTCGAAAGTAAAACAATGAACAGCAGACTACACGACCTTCTGAGGCTTTCATTTCTTTCGGAACGTCACGATTAATCTGACGTAGTGTGCCCACAAGAGTAATATTTTTATCCAGCAGATACATTGCTTTCGGAACACTAATGAGGAGGTTGTGAGATTGAAATCAGAATTATTAATGCCACGCACAAAAGTTTGTGCTACCTCAAGTCCCAGGTTTTTATGTGGTGGTTCTCCGGGGCGGCGACCAACATAAACTAAACTATTCAGACGATAACCAGACATAGGTTCACACATCCAAAATATTTGAAGTCCATATTTTGACGGTTTACTTGGCATATATGAAACGAATCTACATCAATAGTTACATTAGTATCCGGTATGACGCAGGTTCTGCATTGCTGAATGAATAAATACCAAACGTAGGGCACCATTGCTGACTTTATAATAAGTGGTGTAAATTAGTGTAAATGGTGAAGGTCAAGTATAATAAAATGTATAAAGGAATGAGTTAAATCGTTCTCTAAACAAATCGTTAAACTAACTCGAGATACAAACCATTCACCAAAAATAATGCCTTTGATTCAGTGGATAGATTAACGTAGGCGGTTCAATCTTTTGATTTGCTTAATTACCACAATTTCTGCTAGATTACTTCTACTGAACATCAATATAAAAAAAATTGCAATGTAACACTAATAAAAATGATCTCGGACGCCAAGTTATTTTTTAATAATGCTCGGAATAACTAAACCGAGGTTGTTCACAATAAAAACTCTATAAAAATGTAAATAATAAAATATATACAAACTATGTTTATTAAATATTTAAAGTTAGAATTATATAAAATATATCTTAAAAACTATTTGTAATAACCTTAAATTACTAAATTATTGATATAAATACCTGTCACTAAATATAATACTTCTTGAGAACCCCTGGTATTACAGAAATAAATGCGGAAATGCAAACCAAGGTGATGTCATTTTGGCATCAATATTGCGCAATATCTCGAAATAACACCCATAAATGAAATTTTACTTATAATAAATTTATCTTCTTGAAATTGAATAATCCGTCTATTGCGTTTTCTTGAATTTTTGAATGGAAAAATTGCAATCGTAAAATCAATTGTTATTAAAGTAGAAAAGTAATTGTAATAAAAGTGTAAATCAAAGTAAAAATAAAAGAAAGTGCCTGAAAAGAGCAAATGTTTTAATTTTTAGTATAATGCGTTAAAATATCTTACCATCAAATCAATGGCACTTTCCCAAAATTTAGGTGGAAACCAACAAAAAGCTTCCTAACCAACACAACCTTCATTAGGAAGTGAAAAAAAAATGGATGCTTTGAAATTAGATGATGATATAGCGGTGCGCAAGAGACATGAGCAGAATAATTTAAAGTGGGAGTATAGACCTTTAAGAAGTATATACCCTTAAGAATATGTGTACTTAAGTTACACCAAAATTCAAATTATGTTGCCGACCTCATAGCTATCATGCAAAAATAATTAAAATTTTTCTTATATTTACAACCGAATGAGCGAAAGACCTAAATTACGATATATTTTAATACAACTCAAAATGGGTTGTTACAACTTATCGGTTTCCAAACGCGCATTCCGAGGTTTCCGAGGACATTGTGGTTCGGTATATGGGATTGGAAAATTCACTACAAAATAGTTCTCTCGCAGGAACATCCTAGCTTCTGTCAACTCATGATTAAGTAAACCACAGAATGCAGGAAATTCATCAACAGTTACATCTTTCCACGGTTTTCCTTTTGCTCGGTAAATTCGTCTCCCTCCTAAATTAGTACAGTTCATAATTTCTTGTCCAGTAACTGGAGTTACAAATGACTGAACGCTTCGTTTGGTGTTGCAGCATATGTTTTCTTGCTAATCCTAGCGCACGCCGAATAATGTTGTGTGGTTTAATTTTATTTCTTGTTGGAGGTTGCAAACTCCAATCCAGACCACGTAAAGCAATGTAACCACTCGTTGAAGAATTACCAATATCGTCAACATCACCCTCTGAATTATCATCAACATCAATAGAACTGTATCCAGGATATTCGCGCGAAACCAATTCGAAGTTTGTTCCATCATTTTTTGCTCCTGGCCCATCACTTTCTTCAGAAGGCAGATCATCACTTTCATCTGCCTACTGCGACAATGTTTCTTTATAGACACGGTTACCAAATCGCACGCTTTTCACATTCTTCTTTGACGCCATTATCATATGTGTTTCACAAGTTCACTCAATGCAGCTTTTATTACAACCGAATGAAAACTAGCTGCGCCTACTTGTTGCGAAACATCGCAACAACGCAATTATATATTTTGTTTGTAATAGATCAACTCTCTCAAAGTAAGTGAAAAAAAAAAAGAAAAGAATGTAACAAAGTTTTTATATAAGTTGTTGTAATAAATTAATTTTAATTACAACTGGTCCTTCGTATTTATTTAGCATATTGAATGTTCGAAGAAGTAGTTGACGCAAACGGGGAGCCTTAACTATCGAAGGAAGGCACCGTTTTCGCGCATGGTCTTCATCGAGCCGGATCTCCACTCAAAAATCTCCAACACAATTAAAAAAATCTCAACGTTTTCCCTATCCCCTGGCACATGGTTGATTCGAAGTTCCAGTTACGTGTGAACTCCTATTAGCTGACGCCCTCCGCATATGCCCAAGTCAAATCCACACTACGAAAGATTCCAGTAAGTTAAAGTGATCATTTATTTGGATTAAAACTCTGAAAAAAAGGTTAGTGAACTAAATTGTTTACATAAAACTATTGCAAAAACTCTCAAATAGTAAATACGCATTCACATTTATTTAACTCTGTTATTTATTGTTTGTTTTCAATGGTCATGGATTTCAAACAATTAAAACTACTCGCACAAGTGCTAAAAGCAAAATCACTCGTATTCAGAATTGGGTGCAGAGCTATCAAAATTTGACATTAGATGTTCAAGAATTTTCATGTAGACAAAAAAGATTGGAAGCGTTTTCTGAATACGAATGTGTTCAAGACGAGATAGATTCATATTTATTAGAATTTGAAGATAATTCAGATGTAGAAGATCGTGAAAAAATTGAAAATCAGTATTTTACAACGTTAGCCCTTATTGAAAAATGTATACAAAATTATCTCCTCAAAATGTCACTGTAAGTCACAACAATGATTCAATTGAAATAGCTCGCATATACACAATTCGAATATAAAATTGCCACAAATTAATATTCCCAACTTTACAGGAAATTTGCACGATTGGAAGCCCTTTTTAGATCTCTTTGATGCGTTAATAATAAACAACCCACAATTCTCAAATGTGGAACGTTTTTATTATCTAAAAACACTGGTAAAAGGTGAAGCTTTTAGTTTAATTGAATCATTGTCATTGACTAATGAAAATTTCTCTACAGCTCTTTTATTACTTAAGCAAAGATATGAAAACAAAAATAAGATTGTTAATTCCCATTTCGAAAATTTGTTAAATGCTCCTTGTATAACAAAATGTAATTCACAAAATTTGAGAGAATTGGTTACAACCTGTAAGAAAAACCTAGAATCACTAAAAAACATGAAGCTCTCTGATAAATGTAATTTTGAATTATTACTTATTTTTCTTTTAAAAAAAAAACTAGATTTCGGCTCTAAGAAATTGTTTGAGGAAGGTCGTGATTTAAAGACATTGCCAAATTTAGCAGAATTTTTTGAATTTCTCGAAAATCGTTGTGTAGTGTTAGAAAACATTTCAGGGAATGAAACACTAGTCAACTCAAAATGTAGTAAAGTAACACTATACTCGAAAAGTGACAGTTACGCTCTCTCGTGCATTTTTTGCGATAAATCTCATAAAATTTACGGGTGTCCACAATTTTGGAAATATCTCCTCAAGAAAGATTAAAGTTTGTTCAAAGTAAAAAAATGTGCTTAAACTGTTTAGGCACAAAGCATACAGTGGAAAATTGTTCTTCAAGTGCAACTTGTTTTCATTGCTCTAAGAAGCATCACACTGCGCTACACATACAAAATGTCCCCTTCAATAGTTCAGGAAAATTAGGTTTTCTCAAACTCATCATAAACCCACAATTTCTTACTCAAATGCACAAAATAACGGTTTCGGCCGTAATGTACCAAAAAATGAACATTCTGTGCATTCAAATAAACCTCAGCCATCAAACAATCACCCAATTTCAACTCCACTTCATTATCAAGACATAAACAGAGTGTCAACTTCGCAAGCAAATCAGCTACCGGCTGAAAATTTATCCAGTTTTTCCGCTCTTTCCCCCAAAAATTGCCACGTATTACTAGCCACAGCTCAAGTAACTTTGTTTACTGCGCAAGGACGACCTATCCAAGCAAGAATACTACTAGATAACGGAAGTCAGAACTCGTTTTGTACTCAAAAACTGGTTAATCAGCTCCGATATAAAACCTTTAATACAGCTTTGAATATTTCTGGAATTTCTCAAAACAAAACTTTCTCAAATAAAGCGGTGAATATGTATATACACTCAAACGTAGACCGCTCTAAAAGATTCAAAGTTTCTTGTGCTATATTAGAACAGATAACTCATAAACTCCCACAAATAAAGATTCACTCGGATAAGTTACAAATCCCAGATCATATTAAGATGACTCTAGCTGACCCTAATTTTCACACTCCATCCGATATAGATTTGCTTATTGGAGCAGATAGTTACTACACACTTCTCACGTATGGCATAGTGAAATTAGGCAGAGGTTATCCTACTTTGTTAAATACGCATCTGGGCTGGATTATATCAGGAACCGTTCCTAAAAAGTATACATTTGAACCATCTACTTCAACATCCTATTCTCATCATTCCACTAACCACTCAAATGATACAGATGAATTAGAAACTGTCTTAACAAAATTCTGGAAAATTGAAGAACTCTCCGAACCTCCCTTGCTCTCTCCAGAAGATAAAAGTCTGAACAAATTTTTAATACTACTTCTCGCATCCTTAAAATGGACATTATCAAGTAGATATTCCTCTGAAATCTACAAATGAACATCATAAACTCGGCGATTCTCTTTCTTTATCGCAAAAAAGATTCTTTTCTCTTGAAAAACGATTTGAAAAAGATCCCTCCCTCTTTCACGAATATAAAAAATTCATCGATGAATATGTGTCATTAGGTCATGCAAAATATGTTCCGCTATTTCCGACTAACAGTAGGTTAGAAAGGAAACACTTTATTCCTCATTTGTGCGTAATCAGAAATGAAAGCGTCAGCACCAAGTTGCGTGTGGTTTTGATGCGTCTTGTAAAACATCTTCAGGACTCTCATTAAACGATGTTACCTTAAAAGGATTTCAAGTTCAACCAGATCTATATGACATTTTGTGTAGGTTTCGCTCGTTTAGGTTTGTACTCACCGCTGACATTGAGAAAATGTATCGGCAGATTTTCACGAATCCTCGCCTAAATTTTCTGCAAAACATTATTTGGCGTGACTCACCTCGTCAATCTTTAAAATGTTTGGAACTTCAAACCATCACATACGGAACAAACTTTGCTCCCTATGCTGCCACTCGGGTTTTGAATGATATCGCTCTCAATAATTCCGATTATCCCTTAGCATCAGATGCTCTGCTTACTCAAACTTATGTGGACGACATTCTGTCGGGATGTGAAACGGAAAAAGATTTACCTAAACTTTATTCTCAATTAACCTCTCTTCTCTCTAAGCACGGGTTTCACTTGCACAAATGGTGTTCAAACTCAAATGATTTCTTAAAAAATATATCTCACCCTCAAACCACAGAAGTGGACTTCAATCTGGAAAAATTCCCATGTAAAATTCTCGGCTTGAAGTGGAATCCCTCATCAGACAATTTTCAAATCTTTATTCCTTCACAATCTCTACAAGATTGCCCCATTTCGAAAAGAAAAATTTTATCTTATCTCGCTCAATGCTTTGACCCTATTGGATTGGTGAATCCTCTTATAGTTAAAGGAAAAATTCTTATGCAAAAATTGTGGTTACATAAGGTACAATGGGATGAAGAAATACGTGACATTTCTATTTTAACAGAATGGAAAGCTCTCTGCGAACTCTTTTCTCGGTTAAAAAATCTCACCATCTCTCGGTGTTTATTTTCTAGTAAAAATATTGCAAATGTAGAATTTCATGGGTTCTCTGATGCAAGTAATCTTGCTTATGGAGCTTGTGTGTATATTAGAACCATTTACTCAGACAACTCGGTGTCTTGTAATTTATTGTCATCTAAATCGCGCGTAGCTCAATCAAGACAATTACAATCCCCAAACTCGAACTTTGTGCCATGCTGTTATTATCAAAATTGATTAATAAAATAGTGTCGATTTATAAAAATAAACTAATTCCTACCTCTGTCACACTTTGGACAGACTCGCAAATTGCATTATACTGGTGTAAAAGCCACTCAAGTCGATGGGCAGCATTTGTGTCGCATCGAGTGTCTGAAATTCAAGAACTTACTCATGACTATAAGTGGAATTATGTAAAATCAGCGGATAATCCCGCAGACATGCTGTCCCGTGGTCATTTGAACTCTGATGATTTAACTTTTGGTTTCACGGGCCCAAATATTTGCTCAATCCTAAATTTGAAGTGCGAAATGTAGAGAATTTTCCTTTCTCGGTTGACAATCCTCCTGAGGAAAGAAAATATCTTTAATCGTCAATCAATTTTAGAACACTTTTGGAATTCAATATTTACACGTTTCTCGTCATTTTCTCGATTGCATAGAACAATTGCATATGTGCTACGCTTTGTTCACAACGTCACTAATTCTCAAGCAAAAACAACAGGCCCTTTGACTATTTCGGAGTTGGATTCCGCGCTCACTGTAATTATAAAAAAGGTTCAACAAGAACATTTTTCTCAACAAATCTTGGAACTTATCTCAAACAAAGTTCTATCTCACAAGCAACTTCGCTCATTAAAACCCTTTTTGGACAATCTTGGACTGCTGCGTGTGGGTGGTAGGTTGGAAAATGCAGAAATTTTGTTTGAACAAAAACATCCTCTTCTCCTGCCTTCTAAGGATCACGTTGTTTCTCTCTTATTGAAGTTTGAACATCTTCGATTATGCCACGCTGGTCCTCAGAATGTACTTTCCAATGTTCGATTACGGTATTGGCCACTAGACGGACTGCGTCACATAAAACGAATTATTCGGAATTGCACTATTTGTTTTCGATTTAATGCACAATCAGTGCAACAGATCATGGCTAATTTGCCAAAAGACAGAGTGACTACCACACGACCATTCCAAAAAGTCGGAGTCGATTTTGGTGGACCGTTCTTCATAAAGTCCTCCCATCTACGCAAGGCACCGGTAATGAAATGCTACATAGCTATATTCGTATGCATGGCGATTAAAGCAGTTCACATCGAGCTAGTCTCAAATCTGTCAACTGAGGCTTTTCTAGCCACTCTTAAAAGATTTATATCTCGAAGAGGAAATCCGTCTGTCATTTATAGTGATAATGCCACTAATTTTCTGGGTTCGAAAAATCAGTTAAAGGAACTATACGATTATTTCCGAAATACGGATGTGAACACTTCAATTCAAATTTACCTTTCTCAAAATGAAACCAAATGGACGTTCATCCCCCAGATCCCCTCATTGGGAGGACTCTGGGAAGCCGCAATAAAAGTGCCAAATACCACATCTCGCGTGTTGTGGGCACTACTCCACTCACTTTTGAAGAATTTGCCACCATATTAGCTCAAATTGAAGCTATTCTCAATTCTAGACCCCTCATTGCTTTCTCAAACGACCCTTCAGATTTTCAAACCCTCACTCCTGGGCATTTTCTAATAGGAACTAGCCTCTCATCATACCCTGAAAAAGACATTTCCAACTCAGCAGAAGCCAAGTTGTCCTTTTGGCAACGATGTTCAAAACTTCAGCAAAATTTTTGGAAAAAGTGGTCAGTTGATTATCTAAACCGGTTACAAAATCGACCAAAATGGATGACTGAGACTCGAAATTTGCAGCAAAATGATTTAGTCTTGCTGAAAGAAGAAAACTCTCCCCCTCTGCATTGGCCAATGGCCAGGGTCTTGGAAACATTTGAAGGCGCCGATGGAAAAGTCAGAGTTGTCCGCCTAAAACACAAGAGGAGAATTCACTCGTTCCATAACAAAAGTGTGCCGTCTTCCACAGGCAGATTGTTAATTTCTCTTGCGAAAGAAAATGTAAAAATATTCCTTTATATATATTTGTTGTTTGTTTTGTTTATTTTATTAACGTCCACGCATTCCCGTTCTCTCAGTAACAAATTTATCTCGGACTTAATCCTAACTTGTTCAATAATCTCCGGTCTCTTACGCCGAATTATTTAGTTAACTTCTTGATTTTAATCAGTTGTAAATTCATGTAGATGTTCAGACTTACAATAATAATTTTTTTTGCCAACACACTATTGCGGTGGGGGCAGTATGTTGCGAAACATCGCAACAACGCAATTATATATTTTGTTTGTAATAGATCAACTCTCTCAAAGTAAGTGAAAAAAAAAAAGAAAAGAATGTAACAAAGTTTTTATATAAGTTGTTGTAATAAATTAATTTTAATTACAACTGGTCCTTCGTATTTATTTAGCATATTGAATGTTCGAAGAAGTAGTTGACGCAAACGGGGAGCCTTAACTATCGAAGGAAGGCACCGTTTTTTTATAAATCCACTAGTAATGTAGGTTTTAACTTGCACAGATACGAACAATTCCGCGAATCAGTGCTTGAGAAATTATAATAACTACCAACCTTGAAACTAGTTTTTGGAACTAGTTGTACACGGGGTTCGGAGGTCCTATTTTATGTAAATACGTAGTACTAATGGAAAAGATTTATTTTTCGATTTCAAAATATACTTGAATGTTTTTTGAATCAAATGTGCGTTGAATGAAGACGTGTTTAGAGCATATTTGAATGCTCAAGCCGATTGAAGTTATTTTAAGCAAGTTATGAGTAACTAAAGTCTCTCCGGGCCTGACAACCCTATTATGTATCCTATGGTTAACATGGGAACAACCTATGGAGTAACAAATTATGTATAGCTGTACTGTCAAACTTCTTACATTAGTGAATGATTTGACGAAAACGCAGTCCTTAAGGATACTTAAAACTAAAGCTACATTAAACATGAAAAATTAATTAACAAAAATTCAAGTTATGTGAATTTTAAGCTTTCCTGAGATAAAAAATGTGTTCAATGTGCTCACCATTGCAGTCCAGGTAGTACTCATAACGCTTAATAAGGTTACGAAGCACGTTTGTAAAAATAAGCTGCCTCATTCTTCTCAAAAAGGTCAAAATATTTTCACGGAGTACATTAATAGTTTCCGGTGAATTTTTCGTAAAAACGGCTTGTTTCAGCATATTCCATACGTAAGCATCAAGAGTTGTTAGATCAGGTGAACGAGAAGGGTAACGAAAATGCGCGGTTTCAAAAATTTTCTTGAAGCAGTTCTAAGAATGCTCTCGCGGTGTGACTAGTAGCCCGATCCTGTTGGAACTATTGGGCATTGAATTTTATGTTTCTGGCATGGCAGAATTGTCTGAGGTCAATTAAAAATTGTATCAAAATTTGTACTCTATGTCGCTATCGTTTTATGGTAAGGGCTCATCTACGCTCCTTTTCCACGAAGTAAGGCCCCAATAAACCATTACCTGACACAGTGCATCTGATGCCTTGAGGTGAAACCTTTTGAGAGGTCACATTTTTTTGTTTTTATTAGTCTGAATTCACAACAACTTTATCAGTATTGTTTAGTGTTTAGTTGTTCAGTACTAT
Source organism: Vesta saturnalis (assembly GCA_036346205.1). Classification (NCBI taxonomy): domain Eukaryota; kingdom Metazoa; phylum Arthropoda; class Insecta; order Coleoptera; family Lampyridae; genus Vesta; species Vesta saturnalis. The sequence continues at coordinate 1,288,643 of JARFJB010001999.1, forward strand.
TGCTGTTGAGTCGAAAAGTATGAGATTCATTATACTAGTATGCAATATTCATGTAAGAACATGTATCTGGTTAAGAATTAAGATACGCCACTGGTAAGGGTTAAAAATAAATTGCATACACATTAGAGCATTTTATTATAGGTTTTGTTATGAATCTCGATAGCGCAGTTGGTTAGCGCGGTATTCTAGCAAAGTATAGGTCGTAGGTTCAAACCCTACTCGAGGTAAACTTTTTATTTATGTATTTAACAAAATTAATAATAATGTTTAATTACAGTATCTTGTATAAATATAACATAAATCACATATTCAAGTTCAAAATAAGTTGCAAGTTAATATTCAGAACTACTAAATGAGTTTTAAAGCGAAATATAGGTCAATGCTTGTATTAAAAATAAATTAAGATTCAATTCAAAATTTATAAAAGATCACGAACCGTCACTGATCAAACTGTAACTTATTTTAGTTTGAAGACAAAATATAGAGGTGCCACTTATCGATAAAATTTATATTAAATTCAACAAAAATTGTTAAGAAATGAAACACAGACGGTGTTCGAAAGAACATATTTTGTTCAATCAGAATCGCATACTAATTTTACACACAAGTTTTTAACCTTTACCTTTAAGCCCATGCTCTCACAGAGTATATCAAACTTCTTCAGAGCTGTTCGTAGCTCATCCGCATTCTCGCCTAATGAGACTGTGTCACCTGCATACACCAGAACTCTTACTTTTACGTCACAAACTATTACACCATTTGTATAGGTACATGCTTACCTAACAGATTTATGCGTGTATACATTGAACAACCACGACGATATCACACAACCTTGTCGCACTCTTTGCTCAATGTTAAAGTATTCACTCACACTAACCCATGCCCGGCTACAGTTATATACTACCCTTACTCAGTTTATTACACCTTTACTTACGCCATATTCATTTAATATTTCCCACAGATTCTTCCTATCCACTAATATGCTTTCTCCAGATCTTCAAATGCACCGTAGAGCTTCCATTTCGCACCTAAACACATTTCAATCACTTACTGGAGAGTAACCATCTGAGAAACACGTTCTCCTGGCAAGAACCCACCCTGCACATCTCAAATCTTAGTTTATGCAGTTTCTCGTACTCAATCAGTACCCTTCCAAATGCTTTACCAGATACACTGAGCAGACTTATTACTCTGTACTTTTTGCAACCTTTCTTGTTCACTTTACTCTTATACCGTAATACAATGATCGCGCTCTTCCAATCACTCGACACTTAACGCATTGAATGATTCACACAATCTTCATATAAGCTTTGTACTTCCATATTTTAGCATTTTACCTGCGATTTCGTCGTCGCTTGGACCTTTACCGTTTTTCAACTTTCCTACCGTTTTCTCTATCTATTTAACCCGATATCCTTCTCAGTTTCATTCAGCATTCCTTCTGCGTTCTCCTTATTTAACCCTTCAGTCTTATTTTCCTCACTACGTACAGCTTTCCGAAATACTCTTGCCACCATTTCCTCACTTCACAATCGTTTCATACTATTTCGCTGCTAGTATTCATAACTTCTGTAGCGTTCTGTGTTGGGGCAATGTTTTTACTTTTGACGAATTTCCAGAGGAGTTTTTGTTTCCCTCGAAACCATTCCAAATTTTCTCTCCTTCCACAGCGATTATTTCCTCATTACTTATTCTCGCTGCCTCCTTTGCGTCTTTGTTTCTTAATCTGTACACCTCTAACGTTCCACGTACCAACTCGCCATTTATGCTTGTATGTTTCGATCATGACCGTTCCTTGTGCCAGTTCGAACCGGTTACTAGATTTGCTAATTTCGATCAGATAGTATTTAAATTAGGTTGTTCCCTGCGCGATTTTTGGTTTTTGTGCTTCTAACCGGATTTATGTAGAAAAGAAAAATATAGTTCTTTTACTTCGTTTAGTTTGACATAACAAATAACGCACATTCTTCTTATTTTTTTCTTGTTAGAATCCAGTTTGGTGGTTAGTACATGAGTATTGATATTCGGATTATCTCGTTTATTTATTTTTTTTTTGCGGAATCAATTTTAACATTTCTGTTGTCAAACCTTCCCTAAAATTTTCCATTTGTATATTTTTGCACGTGGCACTTTTATGAAGCATACATGCATTAACATCTGTAGTGTCAAGTATATATTCAAACGGTAATTTTCTATACCACTTTATTCCTTTTCCCAAGATTGTAATGACCCAGAAAGGGAGTAAGAAATAATTATTATTATTTTTAAAACGATTGAGATAATGTTGTAAATAAGAATTTATTCGATTTATTTCAATTTTCCAGATATCATAACAAACAGCACCTTTGCGTACGCACCAGTTCCCCCCTTTAATATGTGCAAATCAATCGCACATGATTGTCACAAAACCCCACTTCATCGCTAAGTATAAAAGCGAAAGTTTCAATGTAAATCGTCACTCTGTACTGCAAAACACTTCTTTGTAGAATTTTCAGCAGAATTTCTCTGCAACCCGCTTTTATGGTAATTTATTATTATTCCTGTACTGCAGAAAATGTTTCTGTTCGAGAATATCCGACCTGACTAGCCCTTAGACCGATTTAGTGAAATTTACCTTATTGTTATAACGTATTTTACTATTTCGAAATCTAACCTGTATTATAAAGATAGTTGAAAACCTTCTGTGACATACATAATCTTTAAATAAGTAATTTGACGCAAAAGAGGGACTAGCGACCTATACCAAGTTGCCCTATCAGCTGATCTTTTGGCAGTAAGGTGGCTTGTTATTCATCTCTTTTCATGTTAACGATGCTAGAAGCTTGTCTGGATGATCAAAAGTAACGCTAGCACCTTTGGAACGCCCTATGGTGATTTTCCATCCTTAAAATTCTGCTTATTTAATGTGTCGGAATTAACTTTAAATAACCAGAACCAATCAGAATTCGCTGGTTGAGCTGAAGTTACCAAACCTGGCTGCCAGAGAATTCCCAAACTAAACCCGCTGTATTACCTACGAAATCCTACTGGTTCCGAGTATCCGTATTAACTCCGAATAATTAGAATAATTAAGAATTTACTAGTTCGGCTGGGGCGAATTCAATATCAAACCCCCGGTATACATACATATATATATATATATATATATATATATATATATATATATATACATACACCGTGTCCAAGATAAGGATGCCCACTATGGGGATCTCGGAAATGGTAAGAGATGGAAGGTCGGTTAAATGGAACAAAAGTTACGCATTTGGGAGGATGTATTTATGATCTTTGTAGAACTCTAATATCTCTTGTAGTTTTTGAGATATTTGAAAAAAATTGAATTTTCTGATTTTCGTTTTTAGTTTATTATGACCTTATTTGAAGAGCTACCAAGAAAAGAAGAGCACATTTTCATTGCCACTTTTCTAGCTCTACTTAATGCTGTTATTCAATTTTTGATACAACGTTTCGTTTGTTAGCAACCATCATCAACTTTATTTTTTTAAATGCACGAAAAAATTATTTTTGCCATATTTAAATTCTCTCCTTGATTCTGAATTCAACGATATATCACACTTTATATTTTTGATACGTTTCGGATGAGAAAATTCATATTCAATGTAAAAAACCGAAAACGTACAGTTAAAACTAATACCAGAAACATTAGAAAACCGTAAAATTATGTTTTGTAATTTTAAATGATAGACAAATAAAAAACAAATTTATTTTAAAGGTTAATAAACTCACAAAAGATGTTCAAAAAGATTCCCGTTATTCTCTAAACATAAATAGCATCTTCTAACTGTATCATCTAAAACATTCTTCAGTATTTGAGGAGTTATACTAGCAAACGCTTCGAGAACTAATCTTTGTAAAATTTCTTCGTTTTCAATATCGTTTCCATAAATGTAATTTTTAATGTATCCCCAAAGAAAAAAATCCAAAGGTGTTATATCTGGAGAACGGGCTGGCCACAGTACATTTGCATGAGTGCCAATACATCTTTTTGGAAATCTAACTGACAGGTATTCTCTGACAACTCTGGAATTATGTGCTGGTGCACCATCCTGCATAAACTAACAACCTTTAACTTCTTGGAAAGGCAAATCATTCAAAGCTATCTTTAATTCATTTTGGAGTAAAATTTGGTAAAGTTCAGAATTTAAAGACTCGTGGTAAATGAAAGGACCTATAATTCGAGTACCGAATATAGCAGCCTACATATTAAATCCGAAACGGTGTTGGCGTTTGGCCGTTCTGTACAGACGTGGATTTACTGGTGCCCAATAATGATTAAAATTCCATTATTATTAACCATATTTTCATCGGACCATATTATTTTATTCGGAAAATATTCATTGTCTTGAGATTGACGTGTATACCATTCGCAAAATATTCTACGTCTTCCTGGGTCACCTGGTCGAAGTCCTTGGCAAATTCTAAATTTATATGGATGTACTTTCTCCTTCTTTAGAACATAATGAGCTGTGGCTATGCCAGTTGCCTCTTCAATTTTCCTAGTAGAAACCTCAGGATTTTCCGTTACAGCTAATAAAACACTATTGGCTTTTTCTTCATTGCAAGGTATTTTGCGAAATTTTCCAGGGTTTTTGAACGAACCATATTCTTTTAGATTAACTGCTAATGTGCGAGAAATTCTTTTGTGAGGTTGACGCCTTTCTGGATATTTGTTTAAATACATTATTTCGGCTTCAGAACAATTACGTTGACACAAAATGTAACACGTCAGTATATCGAATTTTTCATTATTTGAAAAATGTACTCCTGCCATATTGTTTTTAGGTAAACACAATATGTAATTAACTCAAAGACCACCAAACAAACGTAGTACGGACAACAATCAATTATGACAGGTAGGTAAACAAAATGCAAAGCCAACTTATTTTTATCAAATGCATCAGTACGACGGAAGATGTATTTTAACAGTTTAATTAATAGTATTTTCACTAAATACATACTTGTGAATTATTTTTTTCGCAACAGGCATTACAAAATGAGAAAACGTTATTTTATAATAATTTTACAGTTTTCTAATGTTTCTAGTATTAGTTTTAACTGTACATTTTCGATGTTTTACATTGAATATGAATTCTCAGAAAATTCAATTTTTTTCAAATATCTCAAAAACTAAAAGAGATATTCGAGTTCTACAAAGACCATAAATACATCCTCTCAAATGCATAACTTTTGTTCTATTTAACCGACCTTCCATCTCTTACCGTTTTCGAGATCCCCATAGTGGGCATCCTTATCTTGGACACGGTGTATATATATATATATATATATATATATATATATATATATATATATATATATATATATATATATATATATATATATATATATATATATATATATATATATATATACAGGGTGTTTCATTAAGGCTGGCCACCGGCCATATTTCAGAAACTAGTGGACATAAAAGTGGAGAAAAAATTCATTATAAAAGTCGCCACGAGAAAATCCTGGAAATTATTTTTAAGTTCCGTAATTCATCGCAAGGGGCGCAATTGAAAATTAAAAATAAAATTATAAATTTCTCCGAAAATTCCACATTAAGGCATACCTTTGGTAACATCGTTAGAAAGCTTAGACAATTCTGCATCATTTTGGTCTAAGGCTCATTGGCGTACCGACCTTAATAAGAGTGGGGAAGCTATTGAATGTGTAATCATTTAAATCGCTGTTATTTTTAAACGACTTATCCGATTGTAGTAAACCTAGGCTTGTTTAGAAGAAAAAGGTAAGTACTTTTAACTGTCGCATCCATTGGTACGCGATAGCTCATAATAAAATTGTTAGAGGGCGCAATTTGTAATAATACCAGTATTTTTATTTTATTCAGAAAAATTAAATCATACGGTATAATTATGACATCATAAGCGGAAAGTAGCTTAAATTTGTAACAAGGCCAGCCTTAATGAAACACCCTATATATATATATATATATATATATATATATATATATATATATATATATATATATATATATATATATATATATATATATATATATATATATATATATATATATATATATATATATATATATGGTTAGTTAAAAGTATGGAGACGGCGATTTATTGTCGTTAATGTTCATTTTAGAAAATTATGTTCAATACAAAAGTTTGTTATGAAATTATTATCTACATTTGAGAATACTTGAATTATTTTTTTCTTCAATTGTTTTTAAGTTACGACGTCATCGATATTTTTTTGAAATGACAACCTATATTTCTGATTATTGATTTCGATAGTACATTCTATTCTCTTTTCAACGGTATATAATTTTCAATATGTTACATTTGAAAAAAATTGAGAAAAAGTGCCTTAATGTTCAAATATTAAAGATCCATTAAATGAACAGAATTAATTAACACGGCAACTGGACTCATTTATTTGCAATAAACTTATCAGTCACAATCTTATCATTAAAAACAAATTAATAACTAACTAAATTAAAGTAAGTGTTCAAATTGTTCTCTATTTCTAATTTGACAATGACTCAATCGATTTACAAAACCCTGAACAGAATTTAGTAAAAATTCTCGGGGAATTTCTTCTATCGTTCTGGTAATTCGGATTTTCAAATCTTCGACATCGTTGGGATTATCCTTGTAAACCCTGTTTTTTACGTTTCCCCAAAAAAAAAAATCTAAAGGGCTTAAATCAGGCGAACGAGCTGGCCATTCAATACTTCCTCGTCTCCCAATCCATCTGTTTGGAAAGACGTTATCCAAATATTGACGAACATTTACACCATAATGTAGTGGGGCGCCAGCTTGCTGAAACCAGATACTGTTATTGGGAAGGCATTCATTGTTTTCATCTGGATACAGCATAGCACAAGCAGGTATAATTTCATTTTGCAATAACTGAAAATACAGAGCCGAAGTTAAATTGCCATTGATGAAAAAGGGACCGATAATATGACCCCCTAGAATGCCAACCCAAACATTAACCTTTTGGGGGTACTGCGTATGGTGCTCCATAAACCAAAAAGGATTTTCCGATGACCAATATCTGCAATTATGTCTGTTTATTTCACCGGTAAGACAAAAGGTAGCTTCGTCAGAGAAAAGAATATTGTTGACGAAATTTGCATTATTATTACAAATATTTGACATTTCTTCACAAAATTGTAGTCTCCTATCAAAATCATCTTCCGTCAACTCGTGTAGAAGTTGTACCTTATAAGGTTTATACTTTTCACTTTTTAAAATTGAAACGACCGATGACTGTGAAATATTGTGATTGGCCGCTAATTGATTGGGAATCTTCAGATACGGCCAATAGAACATTCAGTTTTTTATCATCGCTTTTCGCTGTTCTTGATCTACCACTCCTTGGCAAATCTTTAACACTACCGGTTTGTTCAAAGCGTTTTAAGGTTTTACCAACAACGGATTTAGAAATTGGATTTCTGTTTGGATGCGTGTCATTAAATAAATTACAAGCGTCTTGTAAACTTCTGCGTCTATTTCCATAACCCAGCATCATAAGTATTTCAATTCTTTCACGTTCACTTAAACTCGCCATTGCTAGTATTAACAGCAACAAATTGCACAATTGAAATATGTCAACTATTTGACATAAACAATAACCACTGATAAAGTTACCTCAGTCGAGTTTGTTTATCGCCTCGCTTTTGTCTATCTAGATTAATTCTGCTAATTTAATGGATCTTTAATATTTGAACATTAAGGCACTTTTTCTCAATTTTTTTCAAATGTAACATATTGAAAATTGTATACCGTTGAAAAGAGAATAGAATGTACTATCAAAATAAATAATCAGAAATATAGGTTGTCATTTTAAAAAAATATCGATGACGTCGTAACTTAAAAACAATTGAAGAAAAAAATTATTCAAGTATTCTCAAATGTAGATAATAATTTCATAACAAACTTTTGTATTGAACATAATTTCCTAAAATGAATATTAACGACAATAAATCGCCGTCTCCATACTTTTAACTAACCCGTGTATATATATATATATATATATATATATATATATATATATATATATATATATATATATATATATATATATATATATTATATATATATATATATATATATATATATATATATATATTCTGAGAATCCTTGTATAAATAGTACCTAAAAAACGTTTAGGTAGTTTAGTACCACGAAAGTGATAAATAAAACAAGTCGTTTCGTAACCATTTAACACGAGTACAATACCAGAATATTTCAATTGCACAAGTTTATTTCCTAGTTTTAATTAATTAAACCGTCTGAGTAAAAAGGTCCCATTTAAAATGTTCCTGTCATATAACTAGTGAACAATTTCAAAACATTCAATAACGTTCCTGTTTATGCAAATAATAAATGGAATTTACTTTTCATTGACCTTCAGTGATATGAACATCACATCCAGTGCAAAATTTCATACACAAATACAATTTAAGTAAAAGTAAAACGAATGAATTAATGCACGTTTCAATAATTATTTTCCGTCCTTGTACATATTTAGGTTAATTATAGAATAAGAAGCAAATATCGTTATTTGAAACCCCTTATCTCTGTGTATATAAAACCAGAATTATAAGTAGTTTATCGTCACAGCGAATCGTAATACTAACCTAAAGCTCAAGCAATTATTCCCCATTACAGAAAATGGCTGTACTATACAAACCTCAATAACAATATAGGTTATTAATTAAAATAATGTGCAAAATACTACTCACCTGTGTAATTAAATATCCAAATGATCTGGTGGAATATACACATATTTTTCATTTATAACATTTTACACTTCAAACCACGCACGCCATTTATGTTTATATTTTCAAAAGTTATAACCAATGCTGATTCCAGGAAAGCACTGAAAGGAAACAAAATTTCCCCAACTACAACGTGCGCTCTCGAGGCAGCCACCACCTACGCCCGCCGTCCAGCTTGGTGATCTACCCATCAGAAGCCCATACGCATAATTAAGTATCTTAATATAATTGGTTGTCAATTATTGTATAACTTAATTATTTGTGTATACCAAAACCTATTATTTTATTTCCAGAATTGTTTATTATTTTGTTAACCAGAATATTTTTGTTTCAATATATGCATAAAATTTGTTCATACCTGATTATTCAAAAGTTATATGAGAGTCTAAAACAAGAGAAAACCCCATTGCTACTACACTGTAGCTAGTCGAGGTATTATACAAAATCCATATAGTGGAATTATAATTTGTGCAGTTGCCCGAAAGAGTTTTACAAGGTTGATGCATATGAACTCATTTGGTCGGAAAGATCAATCCTTATTATTATTATTAATTTTTAAAAATAAGGTCACTGAAATCTATTAGTGATCGTATAAAAAAAGTGCCTAAAGGTCATATAAGAAAGAATCTGTATAAAAATAAGTATTGTGTAAACACATATTATTTTAAAATATGTGATATTAAATTAAAAGTTCAATAACTAGTGTGTCAAGTTAATCTTATTAAACAATTAATAGTTTAATCAGGCTATTATTATAAATCTTGGAAAAATAAAAACTGCGATAGGGGTATTTCTTGATTAAATAAACAAAGGTGATACGTACAAATAATTAAAATTCTATTGAGTGTAACTCTTGGTAAATGATAATACAGACCGTAACAAGGATGTAGTGTGTATTCAAATTTAAAATGGTACAAATTAAATAGTAACTGTAAATATGTGTAGGTTGATTTGCCTGTGGGAGTAGTGCTAAAGACAGTAGTGTACCTTGCTTATTAGAAAAAAAATAAACTAAATTAATCAAAGTTAGAAGAAATTAGAACATTACACCACACGTATATTGGAATGATTGTGAGCATTTATGCATCTTGTGATCCGAAGGGATATATATATATATATATATATATATATATATATATATATATATATATATATATATACACACACCAGATATTGGTCATCAACTCCTTTATGTAAGAGTCAATTGCATTTATCTTAGTGATAGGTTATTCACCAAATACAGATAAAATAGATGACACTCTTGTGTGAATCGGAAATGAAACACCTTGTCCTTGTCATTAGTTGTAATTAAATTAATTGTGACATACTCCTAATATATTTGACACTCAGTACACAACTACAATTGTGTAGTATCATCTATAAATTGAGTAATTTAATATTTTGCTTTTATGGGCTGTAAAATAATCATAACTTAACGTTAAAGTTTGCCATTATCGCAGAGTATAAAACGGTGTGAAAAAAACACCGTTTTTCAACACTCTTCACGCAAGACCAATTTTTATGAATTAATAATTACAACACCAATTAATGGATTGCCTTTATTTTTAGGTATTTGCCAAAGTACACCTTTGCTTAGAGGTTGATGCTAATTTCATCACTTTCTATTATTTAAAAACCGTGTAATAAGGGAAAAATTCCACGCTTGATAACTCCCTTATTCTAAGCGTTATATGCAATATTTTTGCAGGATGGTGTACATTAAATCCAATAAATACAGAAAGATCGACAGTTTCTTAATTTACATAATTCCTAACCAAGGGATTAAATTAAATTTCGTTGAACAAGGATACCGTATAATTGCACGCACAGCTAACAGGGGAGGAGAATTCAACGCGCGACCTTGTATCGCCTCTCTATTGAGAAATCGCAATTTATGTAGTGCGGCAACATGGCTTTATGTATTAATAGTAGGAACATAATATTAAAAGTGCAATAAAACGCGAAATTCCTAGATCTCGAAAACTATTTTTTTCAAATTACATAATAAATACATTTATATACAGTCATCGGTATCTTCTTTGCCATCCTCCTCAAAGTTCTGAAAATCGTTGTCGTCGGCTAAATTTATAATTAACGGTTCTATTCCGACGTTGTAACGGTAGCTTTAGAAAAATCAAAATTTCGCGCTAAATGATACCAGATTAGATATTTATATATTATTTTTCTGGATAAATAAATGGTTATTGTTTATCTGTATTTGAAAATAATTAATATTGAGATGAAAAGCTTGAGTTTGTTTCAATAAGTTATCTATATATTCAATCTGAAAATATTTAAAATATGCGACATTTGCAAATGCATGAATGTGTTGGAGGAGAATGACGCTGTCATAATAATTATGTGCAGTTTTTAAAACAGTTGCATACAGTGAGCGACCAGAACAGTCGCGGAAAGAAAACGAACAAAAGTAGTCGCATAAAATAAGCGATCCGAGTTGATAGTAGTCTATAGATGGACGCTGCAGTCTAATTGGCATTGTATAATCACGTTGCCCTATAAAGTGTTAAAATTACGAATAAGAATTAATCAACGGTAATAGGTAAGAGGTATAATACTACCTTCCTTATTAAAATACTAAAAACTGCAAATATCGGCAAGTTGGCGACAATCAAAAGGTTGCGGTAATAGCTTAAAATAGCGTTTTAAGTGCGTGTCGATAGTGTTCCAAGGTTTGATAGCGAGTGATAAATGTACAATAAGACAATCGACTCAATTAATAGATCGGTATATAAGTATAATAACTAAAAAACATTGATAATGAGAATATGGTTTTCCGTAGCTCCCTTGCAGTTGGTAGAGCACGCCGTTTGTCATTAAAACTGTACAATTAAGCAAAAACTGTACAGTGTAAATATATCGAACAATTATTTACTATAATCATTAACTGATGGGAGAAAATTAGAAGCGTATTCAACTACACAAAAGTATAAGAAAAGATAAGGACAAGAATAGAGAAACGGATCCAAAGTGCCGGCAGGTGACATCATGGGAAGACCAAGCTCTACTCTATCTGTGGCCCCTTTAGCGGTCAAAGAAAATTCCTTTACTCAAACCGAAATTAATTAGCAAGCGAAGTAAAATTAACTAGTAAATGATATCTTTATAAATGGAACCCATTCAGTTTTAATAAGACAATAAAAAATAATCATCTCAGGTATTAAATTTTATTCAATAATGTTGAAATTATAGAAAAGTCTAAAAGAACTAAAATCTTATACTTTGGAGCGGGTTAAATATACAAAAGTAGTATCTAAGGGTACTACGCCCGTTGCAACGTCTAATAAATTTTCCTTTTCTCTGTACGTATCTTCTTGGCATGATCTGACACAATTACCCCAAACGATATTTGGCACAGTGTATAATGTTAATTTGCAAAGTTCCAAAACGTCTTTTATTTTGAACGTTGTGTTTTCCTTTTGGAACTCAACTTATGACATAAGCCCATATCGATTCAGTTGGATTAAATTCAAAGTGGGCTACTGGAAGCTATAACATTTTAACACTGCCTCTTCGTAATCCTTTGATCACTTTTTCAAGCAAATATTGTTTTTTATAATTGTAGATACGAGTAAATTCCAAAAGTGAAGCCATTGTCATTTCATTAACTGACTTGAATTATTCTGGTAACGTAACTTTTCGTTTGGTCAATCATTCAATTATATTTTGTTTTCTCCAGGCGGTTGTTGGATTTATAAAATCTGGATCTATCGTTGTGTGGTACGGTGCTTGATCTAGCACTATCATTATTCCATTCCAGTAAAGCCATTCTTCATATGAAACTATGAAACTAGCTTTTTATTTTAAAATAACCAAGCCATTTTTAAATTAGTTCAACATAAAAACTAACATATGTACGTATAAAATTTTCCTTCTACCTATGAACAGTATGCTAAACACAGAAAAATCAATTATTAGGTTTAAAATTTTAATTTAATTTTAAAAACGACAAGATATTGAGGTATGACTTATTAAAGAAAATCGGCCTAAAAATATCTGGATTATCTAAAAAAGTAAAAATATACAGGGTCTTTCATTTAGAAAAATTGAATTTTACGATATTTTTTGTAACAAAATTGAAATAAACATTCACAACACCCTGTATGATGCTTAATTAAAATAAATACTTTTTATGAATTGTCCTACATCTGTTCAACCAATTAGCTAACAATTGTTTTTAAGGATAAATTTAACATAATTCACTCGGGAGTGGAGTTATTTTGTAAAGAAATATTGTACAGAGCTAAATATCTCGAGAACGATAAAATATTGAGATAGGACTTATTAAAGAAAATTGGCTTAAAATTAAGCACAAAATCAAAAAAAAATGTAACAATATACAGGGTATTCATTTAAAATAACAAATTTAATATCAACTCCCGGTATAACCGTAAGTGCTGTCAGAATAATAATATGTTAGATAGACTCGTAATGTCGAAAAACCCGGTAATATAAAATTTCATAATTCATCTTTTGTAATTTTGGAGAAACGTCTAATGGACGGTCGCCTTGAAAACCACTGTATTTTAAAGGCATTCATTGGGGAAATTAAAGTATTGTAGGTCCTTTAAACGACTTTCTAAATTTAAATTAATACAAATAAAATTAGGATTATCTTGATTAAAAGTGCAAGGATTAAAAGAACATAGGGTTATGAATTCAGTAGCACCACTTAATTGTTAAAATGATAACCTAAAGCATACAAATTATGTAGATTAAAAATTATGTAGATTAAACGTTCACTATTTAACTCAGTTCAGTAAACGTTAAGTTTATTCATAAATCATTGTTTTAATAGCAGTTCTACGGTCTACAATTGTATCAATTAAGTATAGAAGCACAATAGTATTAGGTATCACAATGTTTTAAATAACTTTACACGTTGTGTTTTCAGAAAGGCTATTTTGGGTTATGTATAACATTTTTAACATTATATGTAATAAATATTTAGTCACTGCTTTGGGAGAGGTGAAGAATTTTTTTATTTCCCTCCGCGTAATACGGTTTCACCTAATGAAAATTTATATTCTTTTAACCACAAAACAACTTTAAGTAATTAAAAGTGTAGTACGTGAATAGTTTTACACTTATTACAATTGCTTCCGTTAATCCAGAAATTATTTATTTCTCCATTTTTCTCTAGACCACAGGAATATTATATCCACTAAAGTGTTTATGTATTCAAAATGCGTTTTATAAAAAGGATTTAAATAAATGATACGTGTTATCTGCGTAGTATTTTGTGTACGTTTAAATTTTTTGTGATCAAAAAATTAGTTACTTATATTTACAAACATCAAAACGTTACATCTTAATGTATGCAATGTCAAATTGCTCAGTCTTAGACACTTAGACATAGTCATTCAAGTGCCTCCTATTGTGTTAACATTTTGGTTTCACTTATTGTGTTCGCTAACCTATAGTTGTCGTTTTATTGTCGTTAAATTGTTGTAACAGTAAATAATAATAAGAAATAAGATGTAGTGTTTATTATTTATTACATTTTATTACATTATTTTATTTTTATTACATATTATTATAAATGTTATGTAAAAAACATCTCAAAAACGTAGTAGTTAGGTATATACATTTATTTGTTACAGTCTTGACAGCAGTAATATACATGAACTTTACATAAGTATTTTGAGCAATTACGACATACCATATTAGTTTTATCATCATTTAAAGAGGGACAATAATTACATCTTTTACGCTTGCTTGTGGTTGATTGTTTCCTTACTTCGTCATTACTGGTTGAAGAACCTATCTTTATAACCATTTCAGCTGCAGGAATACTTCGAGGGAGACGTTTTCTTTCTTGCAATAATGGAGTGATCTGCCCCAGATCATACGAGGTAAAAAAAATATCACACGTTACGTTGTAGTAGGCACCACTCTTGTACCTTGACCTCTCTCTGGAGGTTCACCTTCTGTTTTCACCAGGAAAACTTGCATGTTATATGCATAAGCAGTTACAGAATCGCATAAAGTCCAAATCTTGACTCCGTATTTGGCAGTTTTGTTCACGATGTAATGTGCTCTGTTACCTTCATTTGTTTTCAATTCTTGTCTATCGTTACCTTAATTTAAGTTTCGAAATTTGCGTTATTGTTGATAAATATATTTACATTACATTAGTATCTTTAAGCATTTCTTTTTTCGTTCAATAATTAAATTTTTTATATCTCGATATTTTCACTTTAGACTACATAATTACGAGTACCTCTTTATACAGTATGTTATGGTCTTCTTTTTGTGCGCAACTCAGCACGCTTTGACGCTTAACTCATTTCCGTTTCTTATGCCGTGCTGTTTAGACGTTATATTTTTTAAGTTTTGCTTCCCTTTTATGAGATATAAAAAGGCGTCTGATTACATTTTCTATGTAATATATTTAATAGGGAACGACCCACAGGAACAGAAGTAAGAACAAGAGGAGGACTAAGGGATCCGCTAAGGAACGGGGGGAGATTAACAACCCTTAGACGGCTTTGTAAAATACGAGTTTTGTATTATTTTTATCCTTAGTTAATAAATTCAGTATTTATACTAAACGGATCATCCGGATACTGTCTAGCTTCCGAGAAGGGGGTGACGATTAACAACCCTCAGATGACTTTGCAAAGAACGACTTTTGTACTACTTTTGTCTTTGGTTATTATAGTATTTATCCTGAGAGTTTCATCCTGATACTATGACTTGTTTTCGAGATACATAAAAGGGGGTGGCGATTAACAACTCTTAAACGGCTTAGCAAACATCGCGTTTTTGTACTATTTTTATCAGAGCAGAAATTTTTATCCATTAATTAATCAAGTATTTATCCTAAAAATTGTATCCTGATTCTATGTCTAACTTTTGAGATGGCTTTTGTATTATTTTACTCCGTACTTAATACAATCTGTATCCGGAAAATTCCATCGTGATACCATGTCTAGTTTTCAAAATCTATAAAAAGGGGTCACGATTAAAAAACACAATTTTTGTATTATTCTAATTAAGTATTTATCCAGAAAATTTCATCCTTATACTATCTCCAGTTCTACAGAAGGGGTGGCGATTAATAATTCCTTAAACGGCGTTGCAAAAAACAGTTTTATCCTTAATGAATCAAGCATTTGAATACTTAATGATTAATTGATTTGGTAAATGATTTATTCACGAACGCCACTGGGGTGCCGTGTATTTTCGTAAATTTTGACCGGTTTGATATAGTGAGAAAATCGAATATGAAAGAAACCTTTTGTAGTAGAGTCCCAAGATGATTAATGTTAATAATTTTTATATTTTGGCCCCTAATTTGACCGTGTTTCCGATGAGATACAAAGTTCGTACAAATGGTGACGCCTATTATTTTTTTATTCTCTTTCAGAATCTGAAGTCAGATTTTCAATATTCCTTAACATAAAAAAGCTACACACGCACACATACACACAGATTTAACGAATTCATTACCGAACTTTTTGTTCGGTGAAATTAATTTACCACCGAGAAAAAACCATTCAAGTTTACAGACGTACGCTGCTTTCGGTTCGATAGCGAACACCCAAATTCCATGTTTATTAAGCACACAGGATTTAAAGAAACTTCAACAGCATATTCCCCCCGTTAATAAAAAGTTTTTATTTTGGTAAATTTCCATATGGTTGTAAAAGCGTGGTGTGACGTCATGATCTCTACTTGCATAAAATTCCGCAGATAATGCATTGTTATCTTTTCATAAATGGATATACCTTTGTTTTGCATAAATCACACATACTGTTATATCTATTCTGCCTGGAACATTAAATGGAAAATTTCCTTTCGTTATCAGACGCTACCGTTCGTTTATATTTCGTTTTTTTGTACGTTGAACACAAATGGAAATTACCTTTATATTATAGTATGTTTGTCTGGTGAATTGGAAATGAAACTTCTCAAGCAGAGTTCGTTTAAGACAATATTCAGATATTTATTTTGTACATGTAAGTAGTTATCCTTGTAGTGCAGTTTAACCTTCCAGTTCTCGCGCTCTTGTTTGTCGGGCAAGTGTTCGCATGGATTACAATCGTAATCCAAGTAAATATCAGGTAGACCGTGATTGAAAACTTCATTTTTATATTTTTATAAAATTTAATAAAACCAATAATAATTGTTAATTACATATTTACTTTTGAACTTACTCGTTCATAACAAAAACTTAATATAATATAATAATATAATTTAATATTAGTCAAATTGCTTTGGTATGTGTGAATTCTTGCGATATTGCAGAGGCTCAAATTCCATTAATATAAGTAGTTTGATTGTAATCTCATTATATTTAGAATTTACATCAGTTATACACACATAAAGACAAAATTTACATCGATTGGTGCTTGAACCTCGATAGCGCAGTTGGTTAGCGTGGTACTCTAGCAAAGTACAGGTCGTAGGTTCATATCCTACTCGAGGTAAACTTTTTATTTATGTATTTAATAAAATTAATAATAATTGTTAATTACATATTTACTTTTGAACTTATTCGTTCATAACAAAAACTTATAATAATTTAATACTGGTCAAGTTGCTTTGGTATGTGTGAATCCTTGCGATATTGCAGGCTCACATTCCATTAATATAAGTAATTTGAGAGCAATTTCATTATATTTAGAATTTGCATCAGTTCTACATACATAAAGACAAAGTTTACATCGATAGGAGCTTGAACCTTGATGGCGCAGTTGGATAGCGCGGTACTCTAGCAAATTACAGGTCGTAGGTTCAAATCCTACTCGAGGTGGACTTTTTATTTATGTATTTAATAAAATGAATAATAATTTTTTATTTTTATATAGTTAAACAACCTTAAACTATATGGAACACTTTTTGAACACAAAAAACTGAAAAAAACATAAACTCTCTCACAACAGTCTGAACAGAACAGAAACTTCTAAGGTAATTAATTTTCAGTATAATCGGACTCGGTGTCTTCATTTACTTCATTCGTATACGGTATGAAAACTTCTTGAAGGTAAGCTGGACAAACCCATTTACGACAAATGTAACATGATTTTCTGGTGCTTTTATTTCTACTCCTGCAAAAAACATGACAACAACCCACATACGAAAGCAACCTTCTCAAAATCGGGTTCGAATACATCTATTTTTGTCCGGCGGGACATTTTTATAGCTATACTAGAAAAGAAGTTCTTCCTATAGCACATAGCAAATATACAAGTACATGCGTCGAGGAGCTACATAACTATATTTTTACAACTGTATTTCCAGTTACTATACATATAGTCGATTGGATCTCGAAATATGGGGTCTCGACACGATATTTTGATTTGCAACACAAAATCAAAATTATGTTTCTCCTCTACGCGTTCGTAAAAAATGTGCTTTGATATATTTATTTCAATGAAAGTTGTACTTACTGTTTATAAACAAACGTGTGTAAAACTATTATTGCACTTATGTCCACAAAAATTATACTCGCATGAATACTCGCATAGATTACACCTGTAACAGAAGATAAATTGTGTAGAGGTAGGACCTCTAACGAAGATAAGTACCAACTGATCTACACTGGAAAATCATGTAGTAAAGGTACTAAAAGATAGGCAACATAAAGTTCACCCTTGGCTAAGTTACCTAAAGAATATCGCTGGATTACATATGTAATCCACGCGAGTGCCGGAAGGTTAAGTAAATAAGAAATTAGTTAGTGTTATTTTGATACGGTTAAAAAGGAACACCTGAGTTCTGCTCCTAAGATAAAAACATTTGAGTTCATAACCTATCGCGCCTGTAATTTGTTGACATAGGTCAATGCACGTTCCATTATTGAATACAGGGTTGATCATATTGCATTTTGAATTTTAAGTAAATATAGATTATAAGGTTGTACAGTGTTTAATTTAGTAATTTTAAGATCGTAAGGTTTTACGAGAAATATCGTTTTAATTATTTTATGCTGATATTAATGAGACATTTTGCTTTATTAAATATACATATAAATACAGTTGTTTAGTGTTTATTCAGATTACCTATTGTACTTTGAGATACATTTCCCAATTTTTGTTGTATTTTAACTATCAAACATAGAAATTGAGTGGCGCCCCAACATTAAACAAATGCTAATAGTGATTACATCTGCGGATAAATCTCTGCTTCCCTCACACCTTAAAATCAAGGAGTTCTCAATTACAGTAAGTTTGTACCTCACTGAGTTAGACCGTGGTGCAATTTACCTTTGTAATATAACAATCAACACCACAAATTTTTTATTTGTTATATTACATGAAATCGTTGTAGGGACATCGTTGATCTAAATATTGGACGACCTACATTTCCATCCCACAAGCTGGAAACAGTAGGCCAAAATATGGTTCTAGTTCAACTAAATTTGACATTTTCAAAATTACAATTTTGGGTGTGAAATATAAGTACGCGGATTTTATGTCAATTATTCGCGACGTAGCATGCCTTGTTGAACCTGGAATCAACGAAATAATATTAGCTGCTAATAACCTTCCCGATTGATGTGTTTTTTTCATTCCATACTATATTCCCATCTTTTGAAGTATCAGCTTCATATCTCGGTTTCGAACAAATGGTCTTCTTCTTCACAAGCATTAGAAAAAAACAAAAATTTCTCAAGTTCACTACCCGTAAGCACACTCTCACTACACATTTTCAATAATATATTAGGCCAGTCATTAGGTATTTTTTTCATGGAAAAGGTCGCGGAGTTTTGAAAATCGGCAGAAATATAGTTTTGGGCGTTCTTAACATGTGTTTAATTTTGTGACTATATGTGACCGCCGCTCGTACGGCCATCCTGAAAAAATGGAGCCCAAAATCAGTTTTTAGCTTATAACTCAGTTCCTGTCGATTTTAGAAAAAAAAGTGTAGAATAAAAAATTGAAGGAGATAAAATCGCCTACAAAATTATTCTTATACATTTTTTGTCAAAATGATACTTTCCTAGTTACAGAACCGAACACTAAGACAAATTGTTCAAAATCTCGTATAAGCTGCATTTGCATGTTAATTTGTGCATATATTATGCATAAAGTTTCTGGTATATATCTCGGTTAAATGTTGAAGAGCATAACATGCTACAAAATTGCTTTAAATCTTTTTTTTGTCGAGATAATACTTTCCGAGTTCCAGGGCCGAAATCGATCGATTCTATTGGTCTTGTAGGTAATGGGCCTCGTTCGGGATTAAACGTGCCCCTCCCGACCACATATTACACTTGAAACCGGCCCGCCATCGCCCACTACGACCAGTTGTGTTGTGGTTGCGTTGGTGTTCTGTAGCGTCCAGTGACCGGTGTGTTTTCTTTTTTCGTGGCAACTACACGCGTACGTCATGACGAACAGTGAGGATCGCGATGAGTGCTTGTGTTTTATTTGTGAAAAACTCTAACTAAACGAAAAACAATAGTGGTGAAACATATAGGCTTAGCCAGGTTTCGCGCGTGCAGCCGAAAACGAAATGACAGTAAGAAAGATACATATTTAGCGAATCGTCAATGTATTACTGTGCATGATGCGTGTCGTAAACAGTACACAAATCAAAAACTAATCGTAGCTGAGAAACGACGTAGGGATTGTGGAATTGTGTTACAGGATGCACCATCCACATCGCGTCGGCCTATTTTGTCGGAATTTGACTTTAAAAAGAAGAACCATTGAAAAAAACCCGATTAAGCAAGCGAGATTTAATATATCAAGTGTGGACTTTAAAAATGAAGGACAAAGTTTTAACGCGCGCTCAAAACCGACATGATGAATGTGGTCGTGCCATCTGTGAACGAATTCATAATGTACACGATCTGGTAGCAGTAGAGGCGCGCTATCAGAATAACTGCCTGAAAAAGTTATACGGTCCCTTACTATCGGAAAAAAAAGAGGCTACCGCCCGGCTACTAACATTGATGAATCGATGGAAACCATTTACGCCTATTTAGAAGTGAATGGCGATTAATGCCAGTTTTCCATGGATGAACTGATCGATGTCATCAAGGGGGATTGCCGCCCAGATCCGAGGACGGTAAAGGCCCGGTTATTACAAAAATATGGCGACGACATATCGATTGCTGTAATACTTAAACAAACTTCAGTTTGCTTCCGAAACACTGGTTTTAAAACATTAACAGATTCGTGGTATGCATCGAAGAAGAGTAGTGCCGAGGAAGAACGTTTAAGGGTTGTGCGAGAGCCCGCAAATATTATTTTAGAAGACATTCGCTCCGAAGTGTATGAAACAAAGGAATATCCACCCACGGATAGATTTCTCGAAGACGTTGAAACCGTAATACCAAAAACGTTATCCTGTTTTCTCGAACAGGTAATTGTCAAACATAAACGTGGTAATGTAGACAAATGGCACACGAAGTGCAACGCTATAGACCATGCTATTATCGCGTCTGCCAGACCACGATCATTTTTAACACCGCTGCAAATCGGCGTTGGTACATACCTTTATAAATTCGGCTCGAAACAACTAATAGATGTGTTATGCGCTTTGGGGTTTTCCGCATCGTACAGGGAATGTGTGCTGTTTGAAATATCCGCCATTACGCGCCCACCTATCACTGTCCTCGAAGAAGCATTCTCACAATTTGTCTTAAATAATGCTGACTTCAACACAGATACGCTGGATGGATTAAACACTTTCCACGCTATGGTGGGAATCCACTGCGTGACACCCAAGGATGCTATTGCTAATTCCTCGCAGAGAAACAATGCCATCCGTTAAAGTTATCGGAAAGTTTGGAAATATCCCTATGGAAATGTTCAGGAAGAATACGGACTCAGGGTTACAAACAATTTTGATCCAAGACCTAGAGACAGTACATCCGAGCAAGGAGGACGTTTCGCTCTCTAGTTGTGATTTATTGTGGTTTTATGCTAAGTGTTCAAACCTACCGTCCGTAGGAGGCTGGGAGCAACTCAGGACAAATCCTTTAAAAGATCACAGATATTATACTTGCCATTTATTAATGCGCCGTCCACTAATCACTATACGATATTCACTGCTTTTTTGTCAGCCGCAAACAAATGTAGAAGTTTAAAGCAAACACTATTTCGTCGCATTTGACCAACCGCTAAATTTTAAGGCTAGGGATATCGTCGCCAGTCATTGTGGTTCAGAGTTGGATAACGTTGTTCCCCGTCTTGGTGGTTTTTACGCTGTAATGTCTTTCTTGGGATGTATAGGTTATCTAATGAACGGCAGTGGTTTGAAGGAACTATTGTCTACTATCTATACCAAACATTCCGTAGAGAAAATGTTGAGCATACGGATGGGCAATCAGGGCTCATATTTTGTCATCAGGGGATAGCAAATATCGTGTGGCAAGATATACAGTGAATAAAAATGATTGGTACAAATCGGTGGAACAAAAATTCAAGGATCGTTTAGCCCAACTTGAAATAAATGGTCCAAGGGCTGAGTTTTGGGTACAATACTTCCGCATGGTTTCCTTGCTGAAAAAGTTCATTCAAGCCGAACGGATGGGAATTTGGCAGCTTCACTTAGAGATCATGCAACAAATGCTGCCATACTTCCACGCCTGCGGTCATTTTCTATATGCAAAATCATCCCATCTATATTTACAAGATATGTTTGCACTAGAAGAAAAAATGGATTCCGCTCAGTATGAGCTATTTACCAAAGAAGGATATTTCACTATCAGGAGATCCGAAAAATTTTGGTCCGGAATATGGTCGGATATGACAATAGAACAGACATTAATGCGCACCATGAAGAGCACTGGAGGTCTAACGTATAGACGTAGTATGATAGACAGTGTCTTACCATGTGGACACTAGAAACGGTATATTTGCAAAATGTCTGCTAAAAAATAGAAGAGTTTAGCGCCATTTCATTGAGCATAACGGAGCAACATGTAGATATGCGCCCGTTACGCATGACACGTGACCAGAATGATGTGGCAAAGATTGCCGAATGGTTATCACAACACAATCTATTCCCGCAAGTCGATAGTTTACTCTCCATCTACAGTGGTTTCGTGGGAGTCAAAAAATTAAAGTTCTACATGGTACAAGAAGTTGGTGCTTCAGCTTTGGCAAAAATGGTGGGAAATAATTTTGGTTCAATAAAATTTAAACGTAAAGATGCTGTGCTTTCTTTAGGAGCAGCTAAAAGCAGTATCAAAGCTGAATTTATTCCTGTTTTCATCAATCCCCTGTTATTATTTCAAAGAATCTGTATTGCTAAGAAGAGTGACGAGGAATTAAAAAATTATTTTAAGTATGAACTCGCTCCATATCCTCTATCTCTAATTAATAAGGATGGCATGCGGAAGGGAACAAAAACATCACTATTCAAGGCGTTTTCCCTAGTAGACCAGCATCTACAACCGAGTAACAACACCTTGCACGTTTTGGACAGCGGTTATTTGTTGCATGGAGTGGTATGGTATCGCAATGATTCGTATGAACAAATTTGCATAAACTATATTCAATATGTTCAGAGGCACTATGGTCATAACGCAGTTGTAGTCTTTGACGGTTATCCAGCAAACGCAGCTAGCAGTACGAAAAGCGCTGAAAGATATCGACGTTCTAGAGCACATGTATCCAAAGATAGAAGATAGAAGCAATGATTCCACATGTTTCACAGGAAAAATTTTTATCCAGCGAAAAGAAATTTAATTTCCATGTTAATTACGAAGTTCAAAGAACATAATTACATAACAAAGCAGGCAGTAGAAGATGCAGATCACCTTATTGTTCAGACAGCCATCGATATGCCATCGTCTTTCGCGCGTGTTTTCGTTGTCGGAGAAGACGTAGATCTATTGGCTCTATTAACTGAAAAGGTAAGAGATCAGGAGAACGTTTTTTTGCTAAAACCAGCGAGAGGCAAAATTTGCAGAATCGCTGAATTTCAAGGAAGATGTTGCAAACAACATCTTATTTTTACAACATCTGCCCTTTTCAACCAAGGAAAATTTAAGTTACTCAGTCTCCGAGATAGGAACAACTCGTTGCTTGAGACTATAGCAATCTTCCAACATCCCGAAGCAGATGTCAATGCTCTCCCTGCAGATGGGGAAGCGTTCTTATTAGCGCTATATGGCGGATCGTACCAAGTGGACGCACCCGATTCGCTTCGATACAAGAATTTCACGAAGTCCGTGTCCAAAAACAAATTTAATCTGGCGTCCCTGCCACCCACAAGAGATGCTGCAAGGCAGCACTCTCTGCGAGTTTACCATAAAGTTGCGATGTCGTGTGATAGAGAAAAAGAACCTGAGGAATAAGGCTGGCAGAAAATAGGGCTCGACGCTGTTACAGCTACGTTAGAACCTGCTCCGGATGCAATTTTAAAGTCGATATCCTGCAAATGTAAAAAAGGCTGTGTAGGAGCGTGTGGATGCAGAAAAATAGGTTTGAAATGATAATTGTTGTGTATCAATTGTAATGGGACAGCATGTGAAAACATACGCGATTTAGGAGCTGATTCCGATCTAGAGGATACAAACGAGGCTGATGACGACGACCTTAATTCGCTTGAGTGGGTATTAGAGGAGACGGAAGATTTGACTTATACTGAAGCAAGTAATAAACGGAATGAACCAAGAACATCTCATGGTACGAAAAGTCAGAAAACGCGCATTTAAATTTGATGCGTGGCGTGGATTAGGACTACTGGGGATACCACGATATAAAAAAAAAAAACGCGCCGCTTAACTTTACCACCCAGGTGGTGTGGAAAGGAGTTAATAACTTATGTTTTGCATTATTTTACTGCACTAAACTTAACAGTACGGTAATTTATGCATGATGTGGCTTATACAAGATTTTAAAAAATTCAACCTAGTGCCGGCCCTGTAACTCGTAAAGTATTTTTTTGACAAAAAAATGGATAGAGATAATTTTGTAGAAAATATTATCCTCTTCGATTTTTTATTCTACACTCTTTTTTCTAAAATCTACAGGATCCGAGTTATACGCCAAAAACAGAGCTTGGGTTGCCATTTTTTCAAGATGGCGGCGTGAGTGGCGGTCACGTGAGGTCGCAATTTTAAAGGCATGTTAAGGACACCCAAGACTGCATTCCTGTCGATTTTTAAAACTCCGCGACCTTTTGAAATAAAACACTAATGTTTTATACCTAATGATTGGCCTACATCATCATCATCAAGTTTGATATTTACTACGAAACTACCACACAGATGCTCACTGGATGCATTTATACGCGGAACCACAGACAAGTCTAAACAGGAGTAAACTTGGTTACCGGTCGCAAATAACGCATGCAATATGCGCAATATTTTGTAATAATGTGACAATATTATGTAAGTTAGTTATATTTATGAAGATAACACAAAACTAATAAAATACATTCGTCTATGATAATAATTTGCTTCAAGTTCTTCTTCAAATCACCAGGTCATATAGACCCAAACACAGTGAGTGTAACAAATGCATTAAAAAAAACTCATTAAAATTTTCTAATATCAATCTAGGTACACTGTTACTGGAGTAATGAAATAAAAGTCATGCAGTGGCAACGAAATATTTAAATAAATTAACGAATTATGCACATTAGAAGAACGCGACTAGATCATATTGATCCGAACACAATAGGACGGTTAAATAGAAATTTGCACAAAATTTAACTTTAGTGTAATCTCAATAATAACATTGCTATTTTATGTATCTGTCAATCTATCGGTGGCATCAAAGCTCATAATCGGAGGAACCGATTTGGTTTAGCTTTTCATTTGGAAGGTGAATTCATCGGCAATGTTCCTAAGCGGACGCTATACGGTTGGTAATAATGACATTACCAGTAATCACATTCCTGCGAAATTCCCTTCATTCCATAGTATCATTAATCTTCAATCCTGCACTATCATTACAAAGATCGTTTTTAAAATCATTACTTTCCTTCAGTATCTCTGTTTGAGCAAGACGATTGTGTTGCTAGCATTATGACATTAGTTACAAAACAACGAGTACTATTGAATGAAATTGGAGACATTGAACCAGAGAAAACTATTTCCGTATGAAAGAAATTACTTTTGATAAACTGCTGAATTTAGCTACACCCTTCATCCCGAAAAAATACAAACACTAAATAGTGTCGTGGGCTCGCTGTATTCTTCAAAGTTCCATCATGGTAGTGACCAGTACTTAAAAGTTGCGTTATCTTCAGTAAACTGGTATACAAAACAACACAGTAATAGTTGTAGATATTTTTATTTAAAAGTAGTTAAATTAAAATAACTCAAGTAAATTGCCTGGTATGATGATCATATCTAAATTAATTCAAAATTAGAATAAAAATTTATCAGCGTATCATGTCGGTCGGTACTAGATTCCAGCTGTTTAAGCGATGTCCTATAAGCAGAGGTATCCACTGGTGAGGCAACAGTCGAGTTCTGGTATGAGAACCCTTCTCGTTACTGATTGTGGAAGAATTCTCTAAGTACGAACATGCTTTCTGTAAAAGTTCATTTTGTCGAGCAATAGGACCACTTTACTTGGGTTCAAAATTTTGGTCGTGAGAGGAAGTTATACATGTTATACTCCGTTTCATAATTTTACACACAGGTAGTCCCTCGTACGATGAAATAAAAGATTAAAGAACATCGTTGTCGACAATTTGAATAGAATCACCATTTTCGCACTCCATTTCAGTTGCTAACATCTCACCTCCACGTGATTGACTGAGTAATGACGCAGCGCATCATACATTGTCATTATTCATGAAAGTATCCCCTCCCGTTTACAGTAATGACAAGTTTGTCGATCATTAGTAATGCCATTCTGGTAAGGTAATGTCATTACTACCGAGCGTGTAGGGGACGCTTTAGCTATGATTCAAGAAAATATGTTCAGCCAGTTGTACATCATCAGCTCTTTCCTAGTTGATGAAGGGATCTTTTACTTATCGTTAGAGGTTTTGATTTCTATTTTTTGTTTGAAAGGTGACTTGATCGAGACTGTTATTTTTAGAGGTTTTAAAAATAGAATTGTCGGGGTTTTTTAAAATTTTTAGTTTAATATTGTTCATATTTTTAGCTAGTGCTAAACGTTTTTCTACTTCATTTGATATGCTCAATTTATTTCGTACCTTCGACTGTAGCATACAGCGTATAACATTCAATTGAAAGGTGTATTACTGTGAGGATGTTTTGACAACAACCATATGTGATGCCTGACGATTTATACCAAACCTTAATCTGGTATGATCTAATATCAATTGTTTTTTGGTATTAGGTTCAGTTTCTTGGACAAGCCATTAGTCCATTGTATTTTCTTTGGTTGAATAATTTTTATTTTTGTATCGATTAAACAGTATCGTACGGAGATGGGCATGAGTGTGGGAGTGGAAATGGCAGTGTAAGTGGGTGTGGGTGTGGGAAGAGCATATACGAAATGCTCCTATAGCCATTCCTCACTATTCCAGTTTTTCTAATGTGTGGGTCTAGCAGCAAAGAACATAACCGGTCCATAATGTCTGTATCACTAAATTATAAAATGTTATTAAAGTATTCGTATGTGAATCCTATTTAAGGTTTGCAATGGAATGCATAATATTCAAAAAGCGTCTGCATTTATTTGTCAATTCTTTTATGTGCTATTTCCACCGTAATTTCTTATTTAGAATTAATCCCAGATGTTCGATTGATGATACATTCTTTATTTGTTTTTCTCTTATTTTAAGGTTGTGTTTTTGGTAGTATTCTCTTAATCGGCAAATATGTAACCGCACGGTTTTTGTTTTGGAATGTTAGAGGGTGTTCCGATTTATCAATTTGTTTCATTGAAGACGATAACTGTAATTGCTAGGGAAACGTTTAAATTTATACAAAAGATAAATAAAAAAATACACAATTTAATACCCAAGAGATAAGTATTTTAAAATAGATGTTAAACGTTTCCCTAGCAATTACAGTTATAGTCTTCAATGAAACAAATTGACAAATCGGAACACCCTCTAACGAACAATGTATAACAATGAGAAAGTCATAATCAAAAGACCGTATATACATATTCTCGATGAATTAATAAATTTCATTAACAACTTCATGTTGTAGCTATGGAAAGCCATTTTGATCCAGTAGTAGCTAATTTTTATGTAGAAATATTCTCTACAAGATCCACTTAAAAAACAATTAATTTGATATTTATATATATTTATGATACTTTGTAATTTGACGACATGGAGAAGAAGCACTAGCTGGTTTTTTGATTTTATAAATGGTATGCATTCACTTTGTGTACTATGGAAAAACACGCTAATGGAAGTTTTACATTTTTAGATACATTAACTTCTAAAATAAATAACCATTGTCTCTTAGGGTTTGCCAGTAACCTACACACACTCACACGACTCGACCGCCCGCCCGCCACACACACACACACACACACACAGACGTGCACGCACTCATACACGCAGGTACGTGCACACACACACACACACACACACACACATCGCACTTACCGCACTCACTTCACTCATGGCACACACGGCACTCAAGGCATTCTTAACACTCACGGAACTCACTGCGCTCACGGCACTTACGGCAGTCACGCCCGCAACTTGCGAACACCACGCGCACACAACTACCACATCACGCACGCACACGCGCATACACACACACACACACACTCACAGAAAAGCGTCTACATAAATTATTAAATCATCATTCATGCAAAAAATTGGTGTAATCCAGCCCTAGCCGGTCGAGCGAATCAAATTTGTGATTCAGTATTTTAGAAGATGAATTTGGTCTTTTAGAAACATCACTTCAATGATCATTCCTTTAAAAAAATTAATGATATCATTAAATATGTTAGACATACCGGTAAATTATCATTTAATGTTGATAGTGTTCTTCTTTTTAAACCTATAAATTTCCACTTCATGTTTAGTACACTTTCATAACTAACGTTACGGATAAAATTAAGAAAAAAATTAATTAATAACGGTATTAGAACATTCAAACCTACAAGAAAGTTTAAAACATATTTAATATCAGCTAAAGATGCTTCAAACACGTTACTGGCTTCTGGAGTGTATAAGGTAATCTTGTCTTGTGGAAAAGTACATATTAGTATCACAATGGGGCTATGACACTAGACATAAAGAATATATGAGAAATTGTACATTGCATCAACCAGAAAAGTCTGTCGTAGCTGAACATGCGTTATATAATTTGAATCATATCATTCAATTTGAAACGGCGAGAGACTATTGAAATATATAAACTTCCAAATCACTTGAACAGAAAAGAAGAAAATCTCCGATTAAACTGGTTTCTGTCATTTGACATAAAAAAAAGACAATTTAATTTTAGTTGTTGGTATATCTAGGTTTCTTGCTGTTTCTTCTAGGGCTTGAAGTAAATGCTTTACCAATTAGTTATCACAGCGTTGTATTGATTTAGCACATCTAGTTAAAATTAAGATAAGATTTAACATACCCAATATTCTTTCACTGTATGATAACGATTGTAGTCCTTAAATATAATAATATAATTAACAGAAAGTTATTTCTTTACTGGATTTACTATGATATAACGTTTTGATTGTTAGTATTCGTCCGTTAGAGGATGTTCTGATTTGTCATCTTCAAGGCAGTTTAATACCAATTAATCACTTGCCAGATTGAAACAAACGATAAAATCAAGCTAGTTCAGTTAACGGGGCCCTTTCCTTTTCCCTTCTGTAGTTTATGAGATTGTGTTTATTTGCAGTAGTACGAAATTCCTTCTTGGAAGTAGTTGGAATTAGTTGAATGCCCTCACACTCGCCTACCTATGTTTATCTGATGAGGTGTTTTACTTTCCAGTTATAAACCCTATTGCTTATACGGAACGGTTTGCTATCAAGGATAAAGGTTGAGGTGTTACAAAGGCGTCTTTAAATTATAAAAGATTAGCTGAATCGTTATGTATAATATCCGTTTTTTGATGGCGGGTAAAAGTTAGGTTTTTGCGCGACTGTTTTCGGTCTGATAGGTCAAGTTCTCTTTACGTCTAAGGTTATTACACATAGGAATTTTGAGAGCTGGGAATAACTAAAATAATCCAGTGCGAGAGTCATCTCTTACGGTAGCAAAGCAAAATAACGTGGAAAATCATCTTCCATCTAAAAGCGTTTTAATGGAGGGGACCAGAATTTCCCTCGCGCAATCCCATCAACGCTATAATTGCCAAATCACCTTGGGAGATTTCTTTATAAGGGGTTACTTTTATCTTAGTTCGGGAGGTTAAGTCGTGACCACCCACCGCTACATGTAAGACGTTCCCCAGCCATACCATGCTTGAGAAGGAGACGACTAGCGCTCAGTGGTCCCAAGCTAGCCCGTGTTATCTATGTCTGTACATGTTTTTCACATTTCGCACGTCTTGGAGAGATAAGAGAGAAAAGGAAAGGATCTCTCAGCTTTCATAGATTTGCTGTTCACAGCCAACTCAGGGGTGTTTCCTACATAACCAATCGTTCCAACTACTTTCGCAACATAAACTCACGGTTTGTAATGTACTGGTTCAATATAATAATAAACATTTTGCATCATTAAAGAAATTGCTGCATACTGTGGGTTTCCCAATGAGGGTGGTTCGGAAATACATACCTAGGATGAGTGTTAACAATGTAATTGGATGTACACTTATTGAGGGGAGATTACCTTAAGTACATGTTTTTTATGATTTTGTAGTTTGTCAGTATACATACATTGGCCGAAATCAGAAAAATAGGAAAGCAATAAAAAAGAACAAGTGGATAGACATATGTGCATTATGTACGCATTACAAGTGAAAGGTGTAATACCAAACTATAACAAATTTAAATTTAATTACTGTAAAACAATTTAACATTTTTCAGTTTTACAGTTAAGAACTCGTATAAAAATCACTGTTATATCCAACCCAACTTTCATTTTATTTGATTAATAATATCATAAAATTTAAACAACTTCATTGACCTGACAAAGTCAGTAAAGATGATTTTCGGGTTTACTCAAAGTTTTGTTTAGAAACTTGCAATACTCTAAAGTTTTTGAATATTAATTACGTACGTCAAGTAGAATTTTAATTATTGTACACTATATTCAAGGATTATTTATGTTGAGAACATGAAATATAATATAAATCAATATATTCTATTCTACGTTTAACGGACAGATTCGGTAAGTGCTCCTCCCACGAGTTAGCGCCAAATTTAAATGACACATTTCTATTGGTTAGCCGGGTTCACACAACCACGAAAAATTTTGTATTATATTAACCTATAAATGTCAATGTAATTTGTAATTTGTCATTTAGCATTTGTGTTTTCTTTATTTTGGTTAAAGCTTTTGCTCTAATACTTTTCATTTTCAAAAACGGTATTTTTCAACACTAGCTACAGTTTTGTAGCCTATTAGCAAATAATTACATTTATTATGGATCAACGAACTTTCGCGCCCGAATAAACGCCCGGTCAGGCATTTTTCCGTTGACGAAAAGGACCGAATCTTAAACATTTTTAAAGTTTGTGTTGAAGAAAACCCGAACAACAACAAAACTGAAAATGTTGCATTTACAGCAAAACCAGCAGGTAACATAATAACCTTATAAAATAGCTATTTGTGTATTAAGAGCGCAAAATCATACATTGTCGATTGAAAGAGACATTTGCCGCGCGACGAAGGACAATTTGAAATCGACAATGAATTTCGTCAATTAAACATGATTTTCTACAATCGAGCAGTTCACATATTTCCAAAAATTTATTTAATTTGATGAATGAAAAAAATTTTCCATTCAAATGAAAGATGTCATTTACTCGTTGTCATTGGATACTCTGAGCAATGCATATTTGATTTATAGTTAATAATTGGGAGAGCGAGCGTTTTTTTTATTTAGTCGCTTATAAGCGACAAAGTGACATTCCTCGGAAAAGATGACTTTTGCGTTGTCAAATACGAGCGCAAATGCCTACTTTGGATATCGATTGTAGAAAAACGTATTTTATTCATTACTTAATCATTTTAGGTATTACAGATAAAAGTGTGTACAACATTCTACGTGAGTACAAGCAAACACATGTATTACATCCTCAGACTGTATACCACCGACAACGAGCAATTTTGGACAACATTGACGACGAAACTAAGAGTAATCTTAGGCGTGTAGTCCATTCCTTCTTTGAACAAAACGATACACCTACTCTAAATAAAATTGTGGCCGCTATTGGTGAGCACGATGAGATGCCTCAATTATAAAGGAGTACATTAAGAACCTTGTTGAATGAAATTGGATTTAAGTGAGTAAAGGAATAAATTATCTCTAACATAAATAATACTTTATTTTGAAATATAGGTATTCCAAGAGGTCAAGAAATAGTTTCCTTAAAGAAAAATCTGAGATAGTTGCGTGCAGGCGACGTTAACTACGACAAATTAGAAAATACAGAGAAGAAGGAAAAAAGGTATATTTCTTAGACGAGACTTGGGTTAATGCTGGCCATACAGTAAGAAAAGTATGGAAAG
Organism: Vesta saturnalis; assembly: GCA_036346205.1. Classification (NCBI taxonomy): domain Eukaryota; kingdom Metazoa; phylum Arthropoda; class Insecta; order Coleoptera; family Lampyridae; genus Vesta; species Vesta saturnalis. The sequence continues at coordinate 1,320,930 of JARFJB010001999.1, forward strand.
ATACAACTATCTTGATTGCGAGGTAAGCATTTGTTAATGGATTTACAACGGAGTTACGGGATCCATCTGGAAAAGGAAAACGCCTTATCGCTCTCCACACTGGTTCCGAGGACGGTTTTGTTGATGGTGGATTGCTGTTGTTCGAGCCCAAGTAATCTGGCGATTATAATGAAGAAATGCTGGTGTTTTTGAAGAATGGTCTCGCAACGTTCTTGGTAGTTTAGACAAAAACGCTGTTATAGTGTTAGGTAACGCTTCCTATCATAGCAGAAAGATCGACAAAAATCCAAATTCAGGATCAAAAAAAGCTGACATTCAGATATTGCTAACCAGCAAATCCATCGATTACGAACCGGGTATGATCAAAGACGAACTTCTCGATCTTGTCAGAAAAGTTGCTATTGCTCCTAAATTAGTTGTCGATGAGATAGCAAAAACAGAATCATACTGTATTGCATTTACATCTATCATTGCGAATTAAACCCAATCGAACTGATATGGGTACAAATCAAGGGCAAAGTTGCAGGGAACTATAAAACATTTAAAATCGCAGCTGTGCACCAATTATTTTTCACCGCTGTTGCAAACGTAACGTCAGATAATTGTAAGAATACCATTAGACGCGTGCAAAGTGTGGAACAAAATATGTGGCAATTGGATATCACTATAGAAGTTCAAGTGGTGCCGTTGATCATCCAGTTAGGCGATGATTCTTCTTCATCAGACTGCGGATAAGACTGACCTGTTGTGCTTCATTTACAGACTTAGTAAAAAATACAGATGCAGCTACAGGAAGAATTGTGAATTGAGGTACTACTTATGATAAAGTTTTTGTGGCAATTATTAAAGAATAAAGAGGTTTTTCTCAACTCTGTAACTTAATTGCATTTTGCAGTTTGTTTAGATAAACAAACACTTGTGATACCAACAAGGAGTTGACTTGTAAATTCCTATAAAAATAAAATGTAAGCTTAGAGTTCTATTCATTTACTATTTACCTGCCCGACTTATGACCTTTTACAAACAAATAAATTAAAATTATTTTTTGATTTCCAAAATACGTGCCTTGACAATTTGACTTGACTTCATATGAGATTTGACAGATTGGTAAACTTTAACGTGTTATGTACAGCATGTCAACATTCCCATAGGCTAAAGATGTATTAAAACGTATTAAAACCGATTCATTGGTGACAGAGAATTTTGGTTCGTAAAAATGTGTGATTTTACAGTATATTATTTAACGAGCGTATAATGTAGACCATAATTATCAGAGTTTACTATGGCCCATTATGCGCGAGTCAAATACTATACTTTATCTACAACCATCCATTTATACAGTGTTCGCCAAAAAGTTGCTTTCATATGGGACACTTTTTTTCGAGTTTTTCATTCTTCGAAAAATTTTATTTTTAATAGTGCTCAAAGAGAAACTATTTTGACGTTAATAAGGTTTGAGTTTTCTTTTTAGAGCGTGCAACAATTAGAAAAGACACGAATTTTAGTTCTATCAAATCAAAAATGTCTCAACTGGAAAATTAGAGAGCTTTAAAGATTATCAAAAAATGTTAATATAAGGTTTGTTCTAATAAAAATCATAAACCGGTCAGTGCCAATTAAATTTGTGAAAAATAGTCAAAAACAGTTTGAAAATTGGCATTAGAAAAATACGATTGACGTTGACTAGTTTCTAATTTTTGTTGGAATAGACCTGGTTACTATAATTTTATGTTTATTTGTTAAATTAATTGTAAGGTTAAGACAGTTATTAAAATTCATTGCAATAGGTGTAGTACCAATACCAATGTCAGTGGTGTCATTAGTAATGGAAAAATTATCATGAGAAGATTTGCCGGCATTAGTTATTAAAATATATTTGCAGCTCTTAGATTACTACGAATTTATAATTACACTTGTTGTTTTATGCATACTCTTACTATCATAGGTATTATGCGCTTATTACTAAATGGTTGTAGATAAAAATATTTATACAGGGTGTCCGGTGAGGAACTGTACAAACTGAAATGGTACGTTCCTTGGGTCAATTTAAGTAAAAAAAGTCCCATAAACATAGGTCTGATTCGCAATAGTTACCCAGATACAAGCGTTTAAAGTTTGTAAATGATCACATATTTTTCGATCTCGGTAAGCATGCGAACCTCACGCCCAATCCACCTATTAGGTAGGCAACATTTAGATATTCTGTCACCTGTCGACTAAAATGGGGAGGAGCCCCATCTTGTTGAAGAAACATTTGTTGTCTTGTTAGTAAAGGTACTTCTTCCAAAAGCGGTAGCAATTCATTCCGCAAAAAGTTAGCATATGCTTCTCCTGTAAGACGTTCCTCAAACAAAAGGTCCAATAAGTTGATCGTCAATCATACCACACCATACATTAACAGAAAATCTGCGCTGAAAGTTAGCTTCTGTTGTACCATGTGGATTGTCATCTGACCACAAATGAGAATTGCGTGTATTGTTCACTCCATCTCTAGTAAATTGCGCCTCGTCACTAAATAAAATAAATGGAACTAGTTGTGGATTTTCTTGTAGCCACTGGCAGAAATTAAACCGCAAAGCAAAATCTCCAGGTTCAAGGTGCTGAACGTTTTGTGTATGATAGGGATACAAAAGCCCATCATGTAATGTTTGCCATACTGACATACGGGGGACTCCCGTTCGAGAAGAAATTCTTGTAACACTCAACCCTGGACTCCGATCAACCATCTGTAGAATGTTTTCTTGCTCATTCACATTTAACTCCACAGGACGATCAGATCTTATTGAAACTGATGGAAATGAACAATGAATTCGAACGTGTTGAAACACAGAAGAAAAGGTTTGGTGATTTGGAATTCTCCTGTTGGGAAATCTTCGTTCATATTCCCTAACGGCAGCTCTCGCATTTCCATCACAAAATCCATAAATGTAAATGATGTCAGCATACTCTTCGTTAGAAAATTGAAAAGGCATTTTAAATTTAAATTACACTTAATTTACTACAATCCACTTTGTCATTATTAGAACACAAACGAATAAATGACAGATTATTTCGGTTTTGTTTTTCCAGTTGACTAATAATAATTACTTTTGAAAAAATATGTGATCATTTATAAACTTTAAACGCTTTAAACTATTGCGAATCAGACCTATGTTTATGGGACTTTTTTTACTTACATTGACCCAAGGAAAATACCATTTCAGTTTGTACAGTTCCTCACCGGACACCCTGTATTTCTAAATATGTTTATTATTTGATTACTGTTAAAACTACATAATTATACATTTTAAGGATTACAATAATTCATATGCATACATTAAAGAACCGTTGAATGTAATTCAACCACTGTATTACCCGGAAAGTAATTTTTTGATGGTTGTAAACAAGACATATCCGCAGTTAGTAGCGCGCACCTACAAATTTGTAGGAGGAGCATTTACTGAATCTGTTCGTTAAACAGAGTATAGAAACCTTTAGGATAAACAATGAAAAGTTCAGCTACAAATATTTCTACTAACGATAATTTCCTAGAACGGATATTAACTGACACATTTATAAGGTGTAGGTTCAATCCTCTTTTTTAAAAATATTACGATTTATTTGACTAAACTACATAAATCGCAAACATCCGCCAAAATAAATCCCTAAACATGTGCGAATACTTGTCAACACAATGGTTCAATCTGGTCGCTCACAACTGCTTCAATAACGATTTACTGTTTAGGCTTACTCATTTCAATGACTTTTGAAACAATTGCGTAATTGGCCGAAGGCACTTCTTCCACAATGGATTTAGAAAGTACTACGAATTTCTTCCACACGATCGTTCCCGTTCTCGTTTAGTATAGGTACAAGTAGTTCGTATGCCATATCACACCTTATTGATTAATTAGAGCTAGTTTTGTGGGTGGTACCTACACGTTAAGGTATCGCAATGTTTCTATCCCCACAGACATCGTTTTCGCAGGTAACATTCTACTTATCAATAGTCAAGAGTAAAATTCTGCAGGATTATTAGCCCACAAATTGTTAGCATAACTGATTACTGCGCTATGATGCTGGATAGTTACTCTTAAAGCTTGTACGAAAGTATTGAATAAGTCAGTCTCAACTTTATACTGCTTTCCGTGTGGTTACCAGACCTTGCTTGATCTTTCCATTGCTAACTTCGTATCAAAACAAAACATTTTGCCATAAACTCTGAAACTATACACTCATAGTTAAACCGTATGTGAAAGCCTCTTTTATTTTGCTTCAGTTCTGCCTGAAAATATTTAAACTTTAACATATAGCTTGTCGTTCGACAAACTAATCACATTTATATGGATAGGTAGTTTAGGTTTCGTCTTTGACTTACTTTCATCCATTTTGACTACTAAGTCCAGCGGCTTGGAAATCTTGATTGAAGAAACATTGTTGTTCAATGGTACAAGGAAGCTTACTAGTTTATATATCGCATATTAGAAAACTGTGGACCACATATCTATAGTCTTAGCCACATTTGTGGCTTGGCTTAGAATTCTTTGATTACATCTTTTTCGAACTTTTGCATAAGGATGTTGCTCATTAAATATGTACCTGATTTCCATTCCAAGCTTTTGTTGGTATAAAATGCTTGCTACTTAAAGTATGTTGAGGCGATGAATACTGTGAGGAGGTTTGTTATTATGTCAACTTTAAACGTAATCAGGTGTGCTAACCTGTTACCATCCTCAGCCATTTCCTTGTCATAGAGTTTTGTTGGTAGATACGCATGTGAATAAACCAAAGGTCGTGTTTTAAATTGTTTCCGGGAAATTTTCAATATATCTTACTGCTGACACCGTAGAGTAGTGTCTCTTAAGTGGAGTTATTCTATTTAGTACGAACCTAACCAGTTCCTCGCAGGGGCAAATATTCAATCTCACAATTAATGCGCGTTTCCTCTGTAAACGCTTCTTGTTTTTAAAGTAACTGGTATAGCTTTTTTTATTTCGTTCCCGTAGCTGTGAATAACAAGTGTTATGGTGCGATTATTTGCAGACAGTAGTTACTGAGACGTCGTCTTTCAGTTATTCCAGTTTTCTTTGTTCTGAGGTATTGCTGTTCGCCATTTGTTTTAAGTGACCTGATCTTCCATGTGCACACACCACTTTTCTGGGTTTTCCAGTTTGTTTAAAATTGCTTCAACTGCAGTTATCCGGAACATACTTTGGTGCTATAGACTAGTTTAATCCGTTTTCTAAGTGTTTCTTTTCCTATGGTCTGAACCTCCCGCTTGGTGGGAATAAAAAAGTAAAATAATAAAGTTAGAGTACGGCAAAGAAGTAAAGGAACAACTTAACAGTGTTATAACGCCGGTTCAGCAAAAATCGTTTAATCCTGACCAAAAGTCATACAATTTTACACTTACACATTTACATAATAGGATTACTGATACTGGCAATGCATACTTCTGTAAGTAAACCTTTTCATTACATTCACATTTCATGTTAATAATCTTCAATCAACTGATGGAATTTTTTTTTAATATTAATTAAATTACTTAAACAATCTCGGGAAGAAATATTTCATAAAATAAAAATTTGTTGCATTTACTGTTGCGTTAGGAGGCGCAACGCCATTAATGGTCTCCTCCACTGATTTTAATTGAAGTGTAGCAAATATTTAGTACAACCTTGATTTACTCTACCCGTGGCTTAGATCAAATGTCGGAGATAGGGTGGTTCAAGGGTGGTAGCTTTATAGAGACTAATTAGATAAGGGATAATTTAAGGACTACTTGAATTAAAATACGAAGAAAGGTAAACTACAACGGATAGTGGTCACCGAAACAGATATTTGAATTTCGATTACAGTATGGTTAGTGGTGGGTCTAATTATTCTTCTCTACCTTAGCGGACCGTTATCAGGTTTTAAGGGGTGTGTTTTAGGGGAAATACGGGATATAAGGAGGTAAGATTGGAGACTTTTGGAACACACACCACAGTTCCAAGGTCCCACATTTTCAAGATCTCACACGCCCATGGTTAAACAATATCTAGATTATTTGTGTGCGCTACTTTCCCAATGTCCCACATTTGCAAAATGTAAAAATATGCAGGTCACTCGTACCTTACGCTTTTCCAAGGTTACACATTCTCCAGGCCATTTGCGCACCCTACCTACTCACACAGCTATCTCACTCTTTCAAGGCCTGCTCATGTAATTTCTTACAATGGTCTGGTACCGCACTTAGTACACTAAACACAGAAGAAAAGCATAATGTGTGATAATATCATTCTGAGGCATGGTGTAGTACAAATGTTATATCCAGGTTAGCAAACTATTCAGTATTCCTACTAGGACATCTTCATGTATTCATTTCTTCAGTAATGTCGTAGAAGGCAGTTCAAATTGCCAGTTTGGTATTAGTTCACATGCCCCGCACACTAGATGAAAGTAATGTGGTAATGCAGTTGGTGCCCATCGAGTGATCCTAATGCATTTCATGGCTAGCAGACATACTGACACGTTGAAATTACAGAGATACCATATGTAAGATTCACGTACTTTGAAGATGTGAAATGAACATGACCTTGGAAAGACATATGAGGTAGGTGAACCTTGTACAAATTAATAGTAAGTACGGTATTATGTAGACAATTGAAATGGATAACGTGAAAAGGTGGGGACATTGTAATTGGACATCTTGACGGTCACGTAGAACATAGAGGTATAACTTGAAATATGTGGTTTTGGAAATGTCAATATAATTATCAATAAATCTATTGAGATCCCAACTTGAATGAACCATCTGAACGAGTATGCCTATGAAACAGTGTTCTAATAGCGTCAGTGCACCGAGATCAAGTAGATAACGCTGACGATAGACAATGAAAGAAGGATATAAATGCCATGAACATGTAAATGCAGTATCGTATCATATGGAGAACATATTACGGCAAGGGTCAGAAAAGGCGAAAATTGTGAGTCATTGAGATTCAGTGGATGTCAGTATAATTTTAATTAACAATTTGCCAGTATTTTAAATAAAAGTAAATCAGTATTAGTGGCAATGCTGTCACCCATAATATCAATTTTAAACCAGTGAGGCAACTTGGTGGATCTAATAGTAATGCGAGTGGTGTTTGATAATCAGGAATGGAAACCATTCAGTACTCATGGACAACTTCATAGGGATAATTAATTTTATCTACACATGTAGAAGGCAGAATTGACCTACAAAGATTGGCTATAGAACTATCTCGTCGAAACTAATTAACAAGAAGAAAATTATACGATTTGATGTGAAGCAATAGAAATCATTTTGGATGGAGACTAGAGACATTATGAACTTTAGATAGTCAGTTATCATTGGACTAGTACCTATGGAGTTATCCTGCACTTTTATGATAAAAGAATATGCGGCGGAAAATGCACTGATGTTGATACAAGTTAATAGTTCCATTACAAGATATATTGATCTCAATGTAGCATGTGTTATGAAAACTGTGAGAATTTGCCATGGAGAAAATGGATATTGACGTAGAAGTTGCGAAATCTGTCAAGAATAGTTGAGGTAACGAACGTTAGAGAATAGGGAAATAAAATGGTTTAGTAAAACATGTGGATGTCCTTATAGTGCTAGAGTTTCGCGCTAAAGCTGTAGAATGCTCGTGAGTGAAAGACTATATGACAATCATAGAATTTGATGCTGAAATAAAAGTGATGTGTATGGTGACGGCATGTTTAGTGATACTATTTATAGTAACTGCGTAGTTTATAAGTATGGTAGGAGTAGTCTAGTGAGAGGATACTTTAATCATATAACGATCTGTAGATGCATGACTATTAAGCAGATAATAGAAGAGCTAGAGATATCTTGAACAATTTGTACATGAAATAGAATGTCTTTTATCGAATTATATTTTCAACAGATGACAACACAAGTGAAGGAGGTCGTCACCTAATGAGCTCAATTTAACGAGTTCAGGATGTAGGGGAATGGGAGCGAAAAGGAGAATGAGAACAGTTAGCTAGAGACCCTGCACGCTTTAGTAAAAGAATAGAATATTGAAATAAAATAATTTTAGCAGTCCTGGAAAAGCAACATCGTGATTACTTGTTTGTAAAACGCTTTAGCAGCGTATAGTTTGTATGTATTAATATAAATAAAAAGTTAAAATAAAAAAGGTTTATTTATAGCATAATAATATTACAGTATATACAGGGTGTCCGGTGAGGAACTGTACAAACTGAAATGGTATGTTCCTTGGGCCAATTTAAGTAAAAAAAGTCCCATAAACATAGGTCTGATTCGCAATAGTTACCCAGATACAAGCGTTTAAAGTTTATAAACGATCACATATTTTTTCAAAAGTAATTATTATTAGTCAACTGGAAAAACAAAACCGAAACAATCTGTCATTTATTCGTTTGTGTTCTAATAATGACAAAGTGGATTGTAGTAAATTAAGTGTAATTTAAATTTAAAATGCCTTTTCAATTTTCTAACGAAGAGTATGCTGACATCATTTACATTTATGGATTTTGTGATGGAAATACGAGAGCTGCCGTTAGGGAATATGAACGAAGATTTCCCAACAGGAGGATTCCAAATCACCAAACCTTTTCTTCTGTGTTTCAACACGTTCGAACTCATGGTTCATTTCCATCAGTTTCAACAAGATCTGATCGTCCTGTGGAGTTAAATGTGAATGAGCAAGAAAACATTCTACAGATGGTTGATCGGAGTCCAGGGTTGAGTGTTAGAAGAATTTCTTCTCGAACGGGAGTCCCCCGTATGTCAGTACGGCAAACATTACATGATGGGCTATTGTATCCCTATCATACACAAAACGTTCAGCACCTTGAACCTGGAGATTTTAAATTTAAATTACACTTAATTTACTACAATCCACTTTGTCATTATTAGAACACAAACGAATAAATGACAGATTGTTTCGGTTTTGTTTTTCCAGTTGACTAATATTAATTACTTTTGAAAAAATGTGTGATCATTTATAAACTTTAAACGCTTGTATCTGGGTAACTATTGCGAATCAGACCTATGTTTATGGGACTATTTTTACTTTTACTTAAATTGACCCACCCAAGGAACATACCATTTCAGTTTGTACAGTTCCTCACCGGACACCCTGTATAGTTAATCGCACAGAACGTATTATGTCTTTGTTAGAAATCCATAAATTGTGAGAATGATCAAAACTTAACCGTTTAACGACACACATATTTCCTTGACGTCGCATTACACGTTCAACTAGCTGAATGTCAAGATGTTTTACACTTTGAAGTTCTGGCTCATAGAAACGTCCTCGTAACTCTTAATCTCGACTATCACGTAATGTGTAGGTAATTGGACTGGAACGTTTCACTGTTGATATTCGAAAGACTTCGTAACTCCAATTAGGTGTGTAAACCTTAGAGAATATGACATTTTAAATGTTTTAAAATAGAGGCAGCATTCTTTTCCGTTACATCTATAGGTTTATATCCGCTGGTTTTGTGCTTTCTTGAATTATAATCAACAACAATCTGAGGTAGTATTGATAGCCATTTATAGGAACTTAGCACACTGAATGTTTTCCACATTATTGCTTTCGAGTGTGATTTACACGTTCAACTATGCTACTCTTCAAGTTGGAATAACTACTGTAATGATTCATATTTTATAATATCAGCATTATAAAACTCGGTTACCATGTCAGTCTGTATACGTGTAAACCATACAAACGCCTATCCATTACATCTGTGACTAGTTTACCATTCTTGCGTTTGATGGGATAATCCCAGACACATTTAGAAAATGCATTTATTACTACTGAAATGTATCGAACTCCTTCATTTACCCGAGCACAAGGTATCATTTCTACTAAATCAGCTTGAAATAGATCATTTAAACCTTTGAGTACCACACAAAGCCGCGAAAATTTTTTTCTTGCTGGCTTGTGCAGTCCCTCGACAACATCAGATTTACTCATTTGATTACTTTGGATTATACTACGAGCTCTACATAGAACATCGTCGCAGTTGCAAACTGTATACACTTTGGTATAGTCACTTTAATAGCGGCATTCCTAGTTATGTGGCGACCAATTACGTCGCTAGCAAGTGTAAACTTTTGTTAAGCTCAAGACCTCGATGACTCTACTTGCAATGCACTACGATGCCTTCGTTACAGGGAAAGGTATAGGTTTCAAATATACCAGTAGGAATAATAATTCTTTTTTTAATGGCTATTCCAGAGAAAGAAAAAAATTTTCATAATGAAGCTCACCAGAATGCTCAACAATCTGTTTACCAAATTTATCTATAGTCATTTAATGATGAAGGTGTCCATCAAATTTATTTATTGACATCAGTGCTAGATATGTAGTAGTATCTATAGTTATGGTCGTTGTAACGTTGCAATGATATGCATATAGTAATAGGTTTACAGCAAGAGATCCTACTTTATTACTTTCGCTTTACGTAATTCGTCTGTATATGTATTATTTGATTGTGATCGCTAGTATTTCATGCCGACATTGATCTTAATAATTCCCGAAACCAATCCACTAATTTATTCAGATCATTCCAAGGTACAAACTCAATCGCTTTGTTATTATATCGTGATAGTTGCATTCCACCCCTTCTTTTGGAGATAGAAGTTGTGCGAAATCTCGTGGGGTGTAATAGCTGATATAGCGGGGCGTTTTCGAGGTTGAAGTAATGGTTCAATCATCTCAATGTATTTCTTACTATTAGTCCCTTGGATTTGATCATCTGGATTATAATTACGTTGAGCAGCATTTTTCCGACGAAAAATGTCATTGTATTGCTGTAGATCACTCTTTTTATATCCCGTAGGAACATTTTGAAATAGTAGCGCATATAACCCCGGAGTTCCATCATAATCTAAGGATGATCCATCAGGAAGAGCAATACGAAATTTTTTTCCAACAAAGTCTAGTTCAGCATCAGCAATAAACAATTTCTCTTTTTCGGGAAGAAAGTGTACACCGTATGTTAAATCACACTCGTCTTCGGGATCTCTAAATATACCTCCCACATAATATTTAGCTAGTCCTTCATACTGATTAAGATACTCTTCAAAGGCTAGTTGAGATCCATCAGCTAACAGTTCTGATTTCAATTGTTGTAAAGTAGGAATCTCACCCTCGGCGTCATGTGTGTTATCAGCAATGACAGTTTCCTCTAAAACTTGTGGAATGGCGTCAGGAACAAGAATACGTGGTGTCTTCCGTTTTCCAGATGTTTTAGGTGTATGATGTAGAAACACTTCATTTTCATGTGAAATAGGCTCATGTTTTGCGAAGTCTGATGAAAGATTCAGCTTTGGCGAGAGAACCTTCTTGTTCAGTAATCAATTGATTCAATGAATATGTTATAGGTTTAAAGTGTGCCTCCATTTCACGCTCTGTAAGTGCAGTATCTTCTTTTAAACTAGCGTGTTTTTGTTGCACACCCTTGTGAGCCCGGAAAATGTCTTGTACTAAGCGCTCCTCTATTACTACTGCAAGTTTACATCACTAATGCAGTATTTATAATATAATGCAACAGTCAAACCCCTTACGGGACCGGCCTGCATTAACATCACTTTCTTTATCAATCACAAGAAATTCAAACTTGTCACGCCAGCAACAGAAACACAAGTCTTTAAATCTATCAAATGATATATCTACATTAACGTGATGATCATACACATGCTTAATATTGGTGGTATCTTGTTGAAACAGAACTAGTAAATTCGCATGCTCACGTATAAGCTGTTTTGGAATAGAAGAATACGTTTGGCACAGATAGAAACAATCAGTGTTTTGTTGTCTGCCAAAACAGAAATGATCCCTTATTTCATTCTGTTTATGACACGCTACATCATCAAAAATAATTATTGAGTTTTTACGTGAATCACTAGGGGATATAACGGTATTGTTATTACTGTATTCGAAATACCCGATATTTTTTATAGGTGCAACTAAATTTCGTAGGTACTGGTATTTGGACTGATACACAGATTTGTAGTATACATAAACATTTTCAAAACATAAACCATTTGGATGTTCTAATAAGGCAATCATAACATTTGTTTTTCCGAAACCTCATAGACTGATGATTATACCACGTTTACAACGTCCTTTTAGTACACCACTATTAATGTTTCAAGTATTGATTCTTGTTAAAAGTGATGTCATAATTTTTTTAGGTAATTGAGTAACTTGTGGAATGAAACGAATGTCACCCATTGTAGTACTGAACCATATCTTGTATGGTGGTTATATATATATATATATATATATATATATATATACACAGGGTGTTTCATTAAGGCTGGCCACCGGCCATATTTCAGAAACTAGTGGACATAAAAAGTGGAGAAAAAAAATTCATTATAAAAGTCGCCACGAGAAAATCCTGGAAATTATTTTTAAGTTCCGTAATTCATCGCAAGGGGGCGCAATTGAAAATTAAAAAATAAAATTATAAATTTCTCCGAAAATTCCCACATTAAGGCATACCTTTGGTAACATCGTTAGAAAGCTTAGACAATTCTGCATCATTTTGGTCTAAGGCTCATTGGCGTACCGACCTTAATAAGAGTGGGGGAAGCTATTGAATGTGTAATCATTTAAATCGCTGTTATTTTTAAACGACTTATCCGATTGTAGTAAACCTAGGCTTGTTTAGAAGAAAAAGGTAAGTACTTTTAACTGTCGCATCCATTGGTACGCGATAGCTCATAATAAAATTGTAAAGTAGCTTAAATTTGTAACAAAAAACGTAAATAACGCAATTTGATATCTTTATTTGTTCCAGAGTTATGGCGAAAAGAAGACTTTTTAACCGTTTAATTTAATAATTGATTGTTGCTATGGTTTCTTAAGGTGTATAGGTTGGATTAGTAATGAGGAATCTGCATTTATCATAGTCTTTGCCTCCCTTCACACTCTATCTAGGCTTAGGACTAGTCCAAACTAAGCAAATTGCAAAATTTGGAGCGTGTTTAGAGGCCAACGGGCCATAACAACAATATCAAAGTAATGATTGATTTTGTTTAAGAAACTTTTCAATAGAATGGTAAAAATCATGAACAACTGTTAAAAACTAGTGAAAATCTATAAATGTTCAAATTGACGGCCGTTTTGTAAAAACAACTATTAATTCTTCTTCTGTACGTTTATAACATCATATAAAACTTCTAAGGCATAATTCTAATGTGGTGTGTTTTAAAATAATAATCTAATTTGCTGCGGAACAAAGTCGGCTCGTTTCCATGGAGGTAAATAATTGAAATAGTTGTCAACTTACTTAATTTTGATTGATGTTGTGTTGTAAAATTTTTCCTTCATTAGTTTTGGGTTTCATTGTACCTTATCAGAAATTAGTGCTATCCTTCAAAATGTCGTATACCAATGCCGAGGCTTACGACATGCTTGCCGTGTATTATGAATGTTTTCAAAATGCAGCTATTGCGGAACGACAATACGCTATCAGATATCCTGATCGAAGGCACTACACTAGAAAAGTGTTTCGGCGAATGGCAACACGTTTAAGACAAACAGGAAATGTACGACGTATTCCACTTCCTGTCAGAAGACGTCGCATAAGAAATGAAGACAATAGTATTAATGTTCTTGCGTACGTAGAATCGGAGTCTCACGTAAGCATCAGGGAGATTTCCACAGAACTAGGTGTAAGTGTTGCTTCTGTGTTCAGAATTTTAAGGGATTTTAAGCTGCATCCTTATCATCTAGTTTTACACCAGGCTTTATCAGACACTGATTTTGACAGGCGGCTCCACTATTGCTATTGGCTGAGAGACATGTAGTGAAAATCTTCGATTCCTTTCCAAAGTTTTATGGACCGATGAGGCTACTTCTACTAGCTGCGGCAGAGTTAATTTGCACAATATGCATTATTGGTCGCAAACAAATCCTCACTGGATGCGCGAAGTGGATCACCAAAACAGATGGAGTGTAAATTTGTGGTGTGGTGTTTTAGGTGACAGAATTATCGGACCATTTGTTTTCATGGACACCTAAATGGTGAATCTTATTTAAACTTTTACAAAATGACTTGCCCAATCTTTTAGAAGACATTCCCTTGACGTGAGAGCATCCCTGTGGTATCAACATGATGGATGTCCTTCACACTATTCCCGAAGAGTCCGTGATTTCTTAAATGTTAGATACCCAAATCGCTGGATGGGAAGGGTAGTTTGTTTCGTGGCCACCTAGATCCCCGGATTTAACTGTATTAGATTTCTACTTGTGGGGAAGAATAAAAGATATTGTTTACGAAACGAGACCAACCACCCGAGGACATGATTCACCGAATTGAAATTGCAATAAATTCGATTCCACGAGACGAAATCGAAACAGCTGTTTCCAGTACGAGAAGAAGAATTAATAGTTGTATTTTACAAAACGGCCGTCAATTTGAACATTTATAGCTTTTCACTTGTTTTTAACAGTTGTTCATGATTTTTACCATTCTATTGAAAAGTTTCTTAAACAAAAATCAATCATTACTTTGATATCGTTGTTATGGCCCGTTGGCCTCTAAACACGCTCCAAATTTTGCAATTTGCTTAGTTTGGACTAGTCCTAAGCCTAGATAGAGTGTGAAGGAGGCAAGACTATGATAAATGCAGATTCCTCATTACTAATCCAACCTATACACCTTAAGAAACCATAGCAACAATCAATTATTAAATTAAACGGTTAAAAAGTCTTCTTTTCGCCATAACTCTGGAACAAATAAAGATATCAAATTGCGTTATTTCCGCTTATGATGTCATAATTATACCGTATGATTTAATTTTTCTGAATAAAATAAAAAAAACTGGTATTATTACAAATTGCGCCCTCTAACAATTTTATTATGAGCTATCGCGTACCAATGGATGCGACAGTTAAAAGTACTTACCTTTTTCTTCTAAACAAGCCTAGGTTTACTACAATCGGATAAGTCGTTTAAAAATAACAGCGATTTAAATGATTACACATTCAATAGCTTCCCCCACTCTTATTAAGGTCGGTACGCCAATGAGCCTTAGACCAAAATGATGCAGAATTGTCTAAGCTTTCTAACGATGTTACCAAAGGTATGCCTTAATGTGGGAATTTTCGGAGAAATTTATAATTTTATTTTTAATTTTCAATTGCGCCTTGCGATGAATTACGGAACTTAAAATAATTTCCAGGATTTTTCGTGGCGACTTTTATAATGAATTTTTTCTCCACTTTTTATGTCCACTAGTTTCTGAAATATGGTCGGTGGCCAGCCTTAATGAAACACCCTGTATATATATATATATATATATATATATATATATATATATATATATATATATATATATATATATATATATATATATTTATGTGTGTGTGTCGTACGCGTTAACTAGTTTATTAGTGAATTGAGTTGGTGTTGGTTAGGCATCATAAGTACTGGATTTTTATGTGCAATGCCTATGCGTCCAATTATTTCAGTAGTATCACGGTATTCCTTATCTACTATTATAGTATCATTTTTCTGAAACCACCTTCTCATTATATTACCATCTAGTTAATTTTGAAAAATAACAGAGTCATTATTTTTACGATCAGAGAAGTATGGCCATTGAATATCGATTATGTAGCCGTCCGATGCTACTGCTGAAATAGGTTTTAATAAGTGCCGGCTTTTGGGTACAAAATACGACTGCCGCAGAACTCTGAAATTACTACTCTTTTGAATGTAGCTGTATCATCACTGAAAGTGATTACTCGAGGAATTTTTGGCTCTGGATTATATAGTACATTAGCAAAGTCCATAACATGTCTGTCAATATAATTTTCACTAATAATGGCACTAAATCCTATGTTGGTAGTCACAAAACTTTACATCAAAAATTTTCTAACAAGAGTAAAGGCTAGACTTAACCTCTCTAGTTTGAACTTGAACTTGAATAGCCAAACGTTACAGGTACAAATTATTAGAAAGTTCATGACGCATTTTGCACAAGAACATCAAGAGATCTTTTTTGCCCGACATATCTGTGATAATATTCTTGGCGTAGTCTGTCGCTGTAGGTAACCAGTTCTAAAAACTGCTGTTTATTAACTGGGTATAAACATTTAAATTCACTATCACTTAAGTTATTCTCGTCATATATCCTCGTTAGACTTTTTGCTACATGTCGAATTCCTTGTAAAAATAACTGAAGAAGTTCTCTTATTACTAGGGTAGGTTGATGTAACGCAATCCAATTATCAAAGGTTGTAAAATATATTCTTGTTCATCTAAATGATGTGCATATGATTTAAGCTTTTCGGGAAAATAGATATCTTTCAAAATTTGACAGATAACCTACGAAGAACTTCATCCCCGTAAGATATAAAAAACGTATTATTTCTAGTTTGGGTTAATACATTTATCGTTAAATAAGTAGGGTCTTCTTCAATAGCGTATATTTAATTGCGGATTGAGTGATTGAAATTTGTACGTATTTTCGTACCAACATAGGTACATCAAGAGAAGGTCTAAAAAATTCTTCTCTTCTACTGATAGCTATTTCACATTTCGCAGCATTCTGATCCCTTTCTATTCTAGTTATTAAACGTGGTTGAAACCGTCCGCCACAAACAAGTTAAGAGATTTTTATTTCTTAGGGCATTTTTTCTATATTAATAAAGTTTGTTTTTATATGTCTGATATATTTAACCAAACAATAAACTAACTACAGCCACTTACTATTATCAGATGATCAGAATCGACATTAACAGTCAAAAAACTATTTCCAAGGGTACATTTGATCTAATCGTATGTAGCAACACCATACCTATAATTGAAATCAACTAAGAATCAAGTAGAGGGCGCTTGAATTCAAGTTATGTTTACACTGTTCTAATGTATATATGACGGTAAATTTGAATAACGGTAACAAATTCTTTACGAAAACGTATGAAGATTTATTTTCTTCAGTGCAACAAATTAAACCAGTTGAGAATTCGCAAGCTTGCATTGCCATATTGAGCAAAAAACCGTAAGGTAATTAAATTTATATTTATAAAGTATAAAGAAATTACATAAAAATGATTTTATAGTGCGACGATATACAATTCCATATCTTCGTCTGTTAGTTCTTCACTCGAACTTTCTGATCCTACATTTATGACAGTTTTCTCTACAATATTCTCAACTATTTCGTTTACATCCCACATTCGCTTCTCTTCTTTAAGTGTATGCTGTACACAATCTTTCCATCGCTCTGAAGTCACAATAGAAATGCCTTCATTTAGTAGTTCCTTTACTTCCTTAAGTTTATATGTTGTGTTATTTGCAGCTACGTCTTGTTTCACCTGTGCCCATATTAATTCGATCACATTTAAATTGCAATAAGGGGGCAATCTTAATATGGTTCTTCCAGTACTTTTTACCATTTCATCGATAACATACGTAGGTGGATGTGTAATGGAATGTTGTTTGACCAATTTCAATAAGTGTAATTTTAATAAATTATCATTGATTTAAATGCCTTTACCATGAAGTCAATCAATAATGGCACTTTTCTTCCAACTTTGTGTCGGTGATTTCTCTGCTTTAATACTGTGATGGGGAGCATTATCTATCACAATTACACAATTTTCCTCCATATTGGGTAATACACCTTCAAGCCATTCTTTATAAATATCACCATCCATATCTTCATGATAATGACCTGATAAGTAACCAAAAATCGCATTAATAAAGTAGATAATTCTGTAAATATGCTAACTTACCTTTTCTTTTTGATTCAAAGTTCAATAATCCTCCATCAACAAATCTAGTATCGCTCGAGCAATCATTAATCGTTTCCCTTTCCCAGATGGATCCTTTAAACCAGTAGAAAGTCATGCAATTGAAGCTTGTCTTGCGGTTTTCATAGTTGTATCATGCCTAATCTTATTTTTGACATGACCTGCTTAACCCATGCTTCGTCAGTATAATATATTTTTCTGCCCTCTTCACGATATTCCTTGATGGTGGTTAGAACTTCCTTCTCCAAAGAATGATTTTTAAATATTTAACAAATATTTTCTTGTTCGTTTGTCATGTTTAAATACTAATTTCTTTTATATCCGCTTTAAGGATGAATGGCTGAAGTTTGGTAAAGAATCGTCATTATTAATGGCAGTTAACATCTTTGCTACTGTTGGCAATTCATTACGAAGGTAAAATGTGTGTATATGTCGTCGAATTCCAATTTTCTCAAAATCTACAATTCTGTTGTAGATGCTGGTATTATTTCTACTCTTGTTCGGTGAACGTGCAATACCTGAACTTTCAATGTCTTTTATTAATTTCCGTATTGAATTTTGTCCAATGCCAGTTTCGATAGCAGCTTGTTTTACAGTTGCAATTTTACTTAAGTTGTGTGAGTGTTTTAAATACGTTATATGTTATCAACTTTTGACCACTACGAATTAATTTGCCACAAGGATTTTTGAATGATTGATCCTCAGCCATCTTACAACTGACTGCTAAAATAAGAACGTTCAATTATTATGCAATTTCTTTTTCCACAGTCATACATTTGTAATAAAAACAAAATCAGTTGCCGTGACAATTTGTGCTTCTTGCAAAATTGACAATGACGCTTTTGCGTTATTTTTAGAAAAATTTAGTTTTGTAAACTTGCCTCGTGTGTTAACCAATCAACGAAAAGGTCACATTTTCCCTATACCACACTTCGCTTTACTCTTAGCTGATTTCTATTACAGTAACACCGTGCGCAAATGCCCAAAATGCCTAATAATTCGTGACTCACAAGATATGTACCGGTTTTGGATTGCGTTACATTAACGGATCATAAGATGAGAAATCTTGTCATTCTTACAAAGATGTAGCAAAAAATCTGACGATAATATACCACGAGAGTAGTTTTAGTGACAATTAATTTGAATGTTTATACACAAAGTGCTTAATGCAGAAGAAGATGCTCTAGATCGTTATTCCTCCACTGGTGCTCGAAATGACGGTACCTTCCACATAACGCTAATGTCGTATGCTTTTGGGGTACGCAAGCCATCAACAAATAGAATCCGCATATAATCGTAATTACAATGTCTTAACAGACATGGTATGAACTAGTAAAATGCATTAAATCGGAGCTGCAGTGCTGCCGACAAGAACTCATTTTACTGACTTTTCTTAGTATACCCCAAAGACCTTTAATGAGGTGGTCTCCCATATTATATTCAATTTTTTATTTTATGTTTAATTCCTAAAAAAATTAACATAAATACAACTAAAAAAGACAATTTTTACAGACCCTGTATAATAGTAACCTCAGATCGCTCAATATTAAAATCAAATGATAATTAATTATTCTGAAAGTGTACAGACTTTGCGTTTGACTAAGTTTGTTCAAAGAAATACATAAAAATATTGACCAGTAGAAAAAGAATTACCCTGTATGCGGAGATTTAGAACTCAGTAACAACTGTGCCTCCGCATGTTTAACAGTCTGTATCTCAAAAACTGCCCATTAGATTTCGTTGTACCCATAGAGACATTTGATTAGGACATGATAAACTACATTATACTAAAATTTCAGCAAATTCGACTGGGACTCTTTTTCCATAAGAACCGGGCATCATTTTTTGTTATACGTACATTAAATCTATTAGATATTTTATTGGTGATTAAACAGAATTTTATATATGTAACTGGATCAAACTTGTCCGGAATTGTTTAAAATGCACAAAAAGTTATGCATATTATTTCAAACACATTAACGTCTTTTTAATGATTTACTCATGCAGAAATATGACAAAAACGAATCATACTTAAATAAACAGGATTTACATACATATTTGAAATTACATTTAAGTTCAATTTCCTCAAACGTAAATGGATTTGCGGGATATGACAACCACAGTCGGTAGTCATAACCATTTTATCACGTTTCAAATATACGTTTACGTTCAACCCGTCATTAAAGTGAGCAATTCCCTAAACGTACATATTAAACTACCGGAAAAGCACAATGGAATACACTTCGGATTTTTTAGCTAACTATAATTACATAAATTGAAAAATGAACAATAAAAATTGTAAATACAACAGAATATAATATTTAGCAAATCGTACTGGAATTAGGATTATTTAATACAATGTAAATGAAACCAAGCTTTATTTTTATTTAAAGTAAATGAGTAAGGTTTACACTAAAAGATATTCATTTAATAAAAACATCAGGACTGTTTATTACATAACATCCTCCGAATATAATTTTCACACTTCAGAAGACAATCGTAAAAAAGCAAATAAAATGCACAAAAAAGGTTTTCATAAAAGAAAATAGAAAAATTCATAAAAGTAATTACAGCTTTATTTTATTTTGTAATATCCCTATCAATAAATTATACAACCAAATGCAACCCATTGGGTACATAATAGAGCCAACCACATAACCTGTTTGTTTTACAATTTTGTATCATGTAATTTGTTGGAATTCGTTGTGAAATCAAGCTAGAAAGCAATTATATTTTTAATTATTTTAAACTCAAACTCCAAACATACTCTCAGTTTGGTATAACATTAATTTCAGTCATTAAAGCTAACAGAATACAGCTTAGAGGCACATAATCTGCACCTTCTGCGCCCCTGTATAAAGCTTTGAAAACCTCTATACCATTTTCCTGAATTATTATATTATATATATATATATATATATATATATATATATATATATATATATATATAACGCCGATCTGGATATCGAGCAGAGAACTCTCTTAGCCCATACCGCATTTTGAAGAAATTCAAAATGTACCTCAATCATATCAACAGCTTCATCATTTGTAAAAGACATTATAGGTAGTTTTGAGGACTTACTTGTGCAACAAACATAAATTACACTGTCTGTCAAATTTTAATATTTGTTTACAAGTTGATTTTAGGTATTTGTTTTTTCTCAATAGCCTACTTCTAATATTCTGCACTTCCATATCCTATGCATTGATTATTATGCCCCTACATGTTTTTTTTTTTAATTTTTGAAATTATTAAAAATTATAAAATGATGAAATTTTTCATTCAATCTTGAAAAAAGACATATAAATAAGAATAAATACCGGAGTAATATCGACTCTTTCAAATTTTATGGTAACTAAATTTTCTTTCTTGGATATTTTAGGGTATGAATAAGATATCGTGATGCGGTTTTCACTAACCTATTTAGGGATAATTTCATCTCATTTTTAGGAAAAAAAAGTCATATTGTTTCATTTAATTTGTTAGGGAATTTTGCAATTTTCTCAAAAACCGCGCTCTAGCGACATCACTAAAAATTAGACATATTAAGGGTAAGATGGATTTGATCAAGCAGTAAATGCTCTTTCCAACGAGACTAAGTTTATTAAAATCAGTTCAGTCCTTTAGGGTTTACAGCTGTTTATTAAAAAAATTACTGAATCGCCCACCACTTTATATAAATAGATACGTCAAACAAAAAAAAAAACAAAAATTACTGGAATAAAGCTGAGCTTTAAAAAGCATATAATTTTTTGACGCATTTACTCCACGGTATTTTTTTGGCCACTTTACTCATACAATTTTTTACCGCAACTCTCTACGACGAAGAGTTTCCGAGCAACAGCACTTTGCATTCTTATCTGGTCACCCGGTACATGACTGATTTTAAATTTATTTGCGAAAGCAACATTCATAGAAAACTATGAAGGAATTATTTTTTGAACAAAGTTTATTCAATATACAAATTGTATCTAAATTAAAATTTAAAAATACATACAGAAAAAGAATTCCTCGTGTGGGATTCGAACCCATGATCTGTTCTTTGCTAGAGAACTACGTTACCAATTACGCTACCGAGAGAGTGAATCCCACTCGCAGTACTAATATAAAAAAAATGCATATAAATTAAGTTTAAATCGAGTGGGATTCACTCCCTCGGTAGCGTAGTTGGTAGCGCAGTTCTATAGCAAAGAACAGATCGTGGGTTCGAATCACACTCGAGTAATTCTTTTTCTGTATGTATTTTAAATTTTAATTTAATAAATATATTATATATATATATATATATATATATATATATATATATATATATATATATATATATATATATATATATATATAAGTGTTTCTAAATTCATGCGACAAAATTCAGGAGGTGATTGCTGCATGAAAGTAAATGGTCTTTCCTATAACAAAATTTACTCAGCCCACTTTCCGAGATGTCACCCTTAAACGGTGGTGACTAAAATTGAGTTTTTATTTTGTTCCTAAAATTTCAGTAAAGCTAGAAACTTGAAATTCTGTAATTTTCGTGCAGTCGCAAAGGACTAAGCACAGGTATTTTTTCAATATTCCATTATACGGGGGTGAAATTAGCAACCCTTACTTTATTTCATATCAAAA
Source organism: Vesta saturnalis (assembly GCA_036346205.1). Classification (NCBI taxonomy): domain Eukaryota; kingdom Metazoa; phylum Arthropoda; class Insecta; order Coleoptera; family Lampyridae; genus Vesta; species Vesta saturnalis. Next base: position 1,343,319 of record JARFJB010001999.1, read on the forward strand.
CTTTTTTTCGAGATGAAGTTTTATGAAATAAAATTATAACTTAAAATCTTTGTTATTTAAAAAAATTTTTATTCTTAAATTATTTTCCCAAAACCAATAGGTGCAGAGATAAAAATAAACACCATAATTTATAATTTTTTTATTAAATTGAGTGGAAAACAGTAAAGATGTAAAATGTAATACGATTCTTAATAAATGCTGGAAATGACCAGCTCTACATTGTTTTTAATTACAAAGTTTTAGAATAGTAAGCTGCTGTCACTTCGACAATTCATTTATCTTGTTTACATAATGTTTATTCAAATTGTAGTAGGCTGATGTCAAACACTGTTGTTGATAGTTAGTAATCGAAGTTTAATTATAGTTTTTAGGTTGTTATTTTTGCGTTATCTGTGTATTGTTTATTTTATAACATGTATACAAACGTTGAAATGGCCGACATGCATTCTGTGTATGGTATGGCAAATGGTAATTCTCGACAAGCTAGACGTCTTTATGCTGAAAAATATCGGCAACGAATTACGCCTCATCATTCCGTATTTGCACGTATTCACAACCGCTTATCCGAAACTGGAATGTTAAAAAGAAATTCAACCAACACTGGTCGTTTCCGGACAGTTAGAAATATAATGGTAGAACAAGCAATTTTAGATGAAATTGATGTTCACCCGGAAACAAGTACTAGAAAAATTTCCAACACCCTAAATATCAGCCACTCATCTGTGTGGCGAGTTTTAAAAGAGCAGCAGTTATATTCTTGAATGGTTAACACACGAAATGCGACAAAATCCTCAATTTTTAAATAATGTATAGTTTACGGACGAGGCATATTTTTCAAAAGTATCTATCGTAAATTTTCATAATAATCACGTATGGGCAGACGAGAATCCCCATCAGATTATAGAGCACCATTTTCAAAATGTTTTTTCAGTGAACATATGGATTGGTATTGTGATAACTAATTGGGTTTTCTGCCTCAGCCATTAAATGGAATTTCTTACCAGTTTTCTCGAATGATCTCTGAACTGCTTGAAGACATCGCACTCAATATCAGACAAAATATGTGGTTGATGCATGATGGTGCTCCAGTACACTTCAGTCGGACTGCTAGGCAACATTTAGATGCAACATATTCCAACCGTTGGATTGGTCGACGAGGGCCCCAATATTGGCCTCCTCGATCTCCAGAGTTAAATCCTTGTGATTTCTGTTTATGGGGTTACCTTAAATCATTAGTTTACACGACACCCATAGTTGATATCAACGATTTGAAAAATCGTATTCAAATAGCGTGTGACACCATAAGAAATACACCTCAAATCTTTGAACGTGTACGGCAATCCATGACACGTAGGCTACATTCCAGCATTTATTATGAATCGTATTACATTTTACATCTTTACTGTTTTCCATTCCATTTAATAAAAAAATTATAAATTATGTTGTTTATTTTTGTCTCTGCAGCTATTGGTTTTGGGAAAAAAATTTAAGAATAAATTATTTTTTAAATGACAAGGATTTTAAGTTATAATTTTATTTAATAAAACTTCATCTCGAAAATAAGTTTTGATATGAAATAAAGTAAGGGTTGCTAATTTCACCCCCGTATAATGTAACAGGAATATTGAAGAAATACCCGTGGTTAGTCCTTTGCGACTGCACGAAAATTACAGAATTTAAAGTTTCTAGTGTTACTGAAATTTTAGAAACAAAATAAAAACTCAATTTTAGTAACCACCTTTTAAGGGTGATATCTCGGAAAGGGCTGGGCTGAGTAAATTTTGTTATAGGGAATACCCATCTTACTTTCATGGGAGCAATCACCTCCTGAATTTTGTCGCATGAATTTAGAAACACCCTGTATATATATATATATATATATATATATATATATATATATATATATATATATATACATATATACATATACATATACACTATGTCCCAAACTGGTGCCGCATGTACGGATATCTCTGTTATTACAAGAGCTACAATATCGGTCAAATGGACAATGTTTCTCAGTATTCTACTACTATTCTAGAAGTGCTATTATATTTTATCAATTGTTTTTAGTTTTTGAAGAAATTGCGGGAAACCAAAATGGTACATTTTGGACAGACCTCGTAGCTCGGTTATTAGAGAAAATACCATATATTGGTTTAAACATTCTACGCGTACTTTTCTAAGAACTTTACAATAAAAAATAAAACAAAAGGATATGTTTTTCAGATTTCGAGATAATGACTATGGCTTTCCTTTTTCTTATGGACGCCATCTGGATTATTAAATTGATTGTGATTTTCAAAAATCACAACATGGCATTTTCTTTTCAAGGAACACTGAAATAAGAAAAAAATGTTAGTTGCCTGTAAATCGCAAAAAGTTGTTAATCTAATTAGGCCACATGGTACAATACAACGTTCAAGTTTTTCGACATTCACTAATTGAAATGAAAAAGCACAAGCAAGATAATTAGTAAATTATTCCTAAATTATTATCGATAAAATTTATTGCACGAATCAAAAAACAGAATTTTTGCGATTATTTACAATAATAGCTGATACAAATAAATTGTAGCTGTCTAATTTAAAATGTGACCTTGATCAAAACATAACAAAAGAATATCTTTTTCAGATTTCGTGACAATGACTATAGATTTGTTTTTTCTTATGGATGCCCTATTGGATTATTAATGAATTAAATAGCATTTTTTTTCTCTTTTCAAAAATGTATCACAACATAGTATTTTCTTTTCAATGAATACTAATAAACAAATATCTGAAAATATCCTACTAAAAATGTTGTTGCTGTGCTCAAAAAGGTCTTAGTAGGCGAGGTAACAATCGGTTTATCTTAGAACTGTCAAATTTTAGTTGGTTTAATTAAAATTGCCTTTTGTGTTGAGTCCATTGCATTTAATTCGTTTTTTTTTTACTTCGCAATTGCTTGATTTTGGTATTTAGTTTAATTTCCTTAAATTATAATTTTCAAATTCCCAACCATTAGACATGACTCTTAATTATACAAATGAAGAAAAAATTGACATGTTGGAAACTTACTTAGAAGCCCACAGAAACGCTCCAGCGGCAGCTGAAGTTTATGGAAATAAATATCCTGAATGACATCAACCAAATGCAAGACATTTTGGGAATCTACTATTGCATTTTCTGAATTATGGAAGTTTTGTAAAACCCAGAAATCATAAATATGCTGTAGAAAATGAGGAAAAAAATAATCTTGTGTTACAATACAATAACAATAACCCCATAGCATCGGTTAGAAAAATTGGTAATGAAACAAATATCCCTAAGTCATCAATCTATCGAGTACTGGACGCCAATAAATCCATACAAGACTAGGGTAGTACAAGGTTTATCGGCAAATGATTTTCCAGAGTAAGATTTTGTGAATGGTACATTCAAAATATGAGAAAATCCCAATCATTCTTTGAAAATGTTATGACTGGTGAAACTCGATTTATATTATCACTGGACTGTAGAAAACCCACAACTCACCTCACAAAGACGATTTCAAACAAACTTTGGATTTAATGTGTAGTGCGGTATAATAGGCAGATATAAAATGAAATTCAAATTTAAATACGTAATTTTAGAAATTATTACTTCTAGGAAAGCAATTAATTGGGCCATCTGAAAAAGATACGCTTGTGTTTGATTTTTTACTGTAAAGTACTTAAAAAAGTACTCCTAGAATGTTTAAACCAAAACACCGTACGTTTTCTAATAACCCAGATACGAGGGTCTGTCAAAAATGCACCAATTTGGTTTCATGCGAATTCTTCAAAAGCCAAAAACAATTGATAATATATATATATATATATATATATATATATATATATATATATATATATATATATATATATATATACAGGGTGTCCCATAAGTGCTTCATTGCATTCCAGGAGGTGATAGTACATCGAAAAATAATGTGGTTCTTCATATACACCATATTCTAATAATGCATCATTGGTAAGAGATATAGGGTGTTAATGTTTAATTAAAATATTCAATTTTTATTGATATCTTTAAAACCGCGTTTGATATGTAAATGAAACTCGGCACGTTTTTGGAGTTAATGTAGGCGCATTTGCTTATGTAGAAGGTTATTTTTAATTTCACCAATGTCAGCACATTTAAAAAAAAATGGTGCGCCACTACTTTTTATCCACATAAAAGTTATTTTTCGACATTTTATTTAATTTAGAAGAAAAATGCTCACTTAACTATTTTTTGTCCAACGCATCCTTTGCCAGTAAAAAAATAAAAACCGTCTACATGCACGACATTCTCTAAATGGCTTTAATAATATTAAGTGTGTCCTAAATATTATATATTTTCCATAAACTTACAGAAACTGGTGGCCATTTAGGTCAAGACATAATTGAGCTCGCCGATTCATTGATGTCCTCACACGTTGAAATATTCCAGGTGTGTTTTGGATTTGTGTGCAGGCGGCCATCGCCATTACTAGCAAATCCTATTCACTGGCAACAGGTATTTCATACACTAAACTTTTAACATGACCACAAAAAAACCGAGAGGGTTCAGATCAGGGGACCCCGCCGGCCAATTAACTTGGTCCTCCTCGGTTAATCCAGTGATTACGAAAAACCTGATCAAAATGTTGCCGTGAAACAAAGACAATGCGCAGGTGCCCCATCCTGTTGAAACCACATTATTTGTCTAGCATTCAATAACATCCTCCAAAAGCACTGGTACATGTTTCTTAAAAAATGTTCGTAAGGACCAATTAGATTATCACCTAAAATTCCGGTGGTTCTAATGTTTATGAAATATTGGCATCGATTGTTGCGAAAACCAATAACATGAGGGTTATCCAATTTCCATGAATGATTATTATGGCTATTAAAAAGGCATGCGCCGTCCGAAAAAAGAACTCTTTCCCCCAAATCCTATTGCTATAAACGCTTCTGTAACCACCATCGACAAAAATGTCGTCGAAAAGAGTTTAATGTTTGCAATTTTTAAATATGGCGCAGAATACGTCAAACTGTGTACTGGTGAAAGGATTTACCACCACTTGTTGAACCACAACTTCTTCAAACTCAACGGTGCTCGTTTAAAATGGGCGGCCTGAGCGTCTCCGATGTTACAGCGCGTCTGTTTCTCTTAAGGCGGCTATGAATGCTACTTTCATGCGGAATGATTTGTCTTTATTAATTTAATTTAAAGAAACTAACACTATTCAACAAATAATAACACATCCAATAAAATATTTATTAAAATTGCTACTTAATTACAGTACATTAATTTTTAAGGTAGTCATAACGAAGCAAATAACAATACGTCAAATAGTTGACAGCAGCTATCTGGATTGAAGTCAACCGTTAATATTAATCAAACTTTCGGATGTGCATACCAATTGTGCATGTAGAGGGTTCTTATTTTTTTTACTACAGTGACCATCTTTCTTCTAAACTAACTCAAATTTCCAAAAATAATTTATATTTTGATAAAAAGCAGTACCATTTTTTTCTTTAAAGATATGCCCAGATGTGTCAGTATACACGACATAGATGAAATTAGAAATAACCTTTTTAAATAAACAAATGCGCCTACATTAACTTTCAAAACATGCCAAATTTCATTTACCTCGGTTTTAAAGATATGAATCAAAATTGAATATTTTATTAGAACTGTAACACCCAATGAAACATTATTAGAAAATAAAATACTTATCTTTTTTGGGTTTTTTTAATGGTGTACTTTAAATTATACAATCTAAACGTTTCGATAACACTTACAGTTATGTTCGTCAGTAGTAATGTTTGTTAAAAATTGTTAAAGATGTAGTAAACAATTTTGTCAAATTTGAAATTAAAACATAAACATAAGCCTGCTATTAGTATAACAGTTTAAACATAAAGCCAACTATAAATATTTTAGTAAAGAATAACTAGGTCATAAAATTAAATTTATTAAACTGCCTCAAAGATGACAAACCAGAACACTCTACGACGAAAGCTAACAATGGAATTTGTCGAAAAACACATTTAAAAATTTAATCGAGTTATGATGTAATGTGTTGTGAAAACTTCAATTTTAAAATGATAAACATTCAAATTCCAAACATTACATCAAATAAAATAACCAGTTAAATCTAACAAAGAGATATCTTTATCAATAATTGGAAGTGTTATTAACAATGAAAAGCACAATGCAGAACGTTCTTGTAATTTTAATTTTAATTTAATTTCAACTACTTACGTTAAATTACAGTGCTGGTAATTTAACACATAATTGAGTAAACATTTGCTTCAAGGTCTAGGAAAAACACAGCAAAAACCTAGACATACCAAAAGTTGAAAACAAATTAAAATCAAGGCGTATCATTATGCTCTTTTTAATTATAAGATGCCAAAACCTATTTAAACGGAGATTTTCTTCTTGTCTATTAAAACTATTCGGGTGTTTATATATTTCAATAGCTTCACGTTGCAAATGAATATAATAATGGGTTTGTCTTGACAATATTTCCATATTGTCAAATTGAATGTCGTGATTTAGATTATTCAGGGCATGGTCAACCACAGCAGACCTCTCTGGTTGACCCAATCTACAAAATCTCATATGTTCTTTGCGTCTTGTATCAAAGCTACATTTTGTGGTCCCGATGTATCCTTTTCCACATGAACAAGATAACTTATACGGGAGATGATAAAGGGTTTGACACATCTTTAGGTGACCTTAAATGTTCTTTAATTTTTCTTGTAGGTTTAAAAATAGTCCTAATGCCATATTTGATTAGGAGTGTTAATGGTGAAAGTTTACACTTTCATTATTAGAAAATAGTTTATATGAAGAACCACATTATTTTTTGATGCACTATCACCTCCTTAAATACAATGAAACACTTACGGGACACCCTATATATATATATATATATATATATATATATATATATATATATATATATATATATATATATATATATATATGTATATATTGAGATGTTTATAAATTACATTAGTATAGCTATGTAATTTCATTAATTTGTACAAATGGTACATTTCGTTATATATAATATTAGGTAGGAATGATTAAACAACATTGAGATGGATGTCAATTTAAATCATTCATAATAAAATGTTAAAATAATAATATTCGACAACATATTACACATAAGTATGAGGTATGTTAGTTATCGTAATGCATTAAAGCAAGTTCAATTTTAGTTAGTAGGTTTATTTAAACATAATGTTCCCTAAAGACATGAGGTACAGGCTGTAGATAACAAATATCATGTTAAAACTAGGATTAGGCATAAATCAATGTAACAATTTCAATGTACGCAGCCAAGAATTATGAAAACGTTCGTGTTTGTGCGAAAAACGAATATAAGTGCTAAAATGACATAAAAACAGTATAAATACATTGGTGATTAACTACGAAACATAAACAAGCCAGCAGTTCTTGAATAATTGTGATTAATTAACATTTACAGACCTTAAATTAGTGATTTGCAACAATTCGATACAAGTCTCAGAAGAACTTACAAACTTATAAAAGTGTGAGAATAAATTAAAATAAGACATCAAAATTAAGAATATACACTTTCACAAACAATTAAACTGCTTAAAAGTGTAAAATTATACATTAAAAATTATTGTATTAATTTTAGGTTATGTTATTTCCTCACACAAAAATTATGTAAAAATTGTTATAGATTAGGACAATTTGTTCAAAATAAACTATAAGAGGTAAAAATAGTAAAGTAGCCTCAATTTCAAGTCACAATTCACTATATTAGTGACTAATTTACCAAAATTTAGTTTTTAAGGATGTATGAAAATTTCAAATAATTTTCCTTTTCAAATTGGCCGTAGGCATTTAATGGATGTATAATTAACTATATGTAGTTGCATCCCATATTCATGTGGAAATCAATTCCAGGCCTGAAATGTGCACAAAATTAGTTTAAAATCAATAAATCAATGTAAAAATCAACATGGTTAATAATTGGAGGAATTAGTTCGTGTTTGGATTTAATTTATAGGAAAAATTGTGGGGATTCCGAAAATGTTGTTAGTTTTAAGCTAGGTTTAGGGGTTCAAAAGTTATGAGCTTTTGAAATTAAATAATAATTTAAGAAAAGCATCAGAATTGAGGAAAAATTTAAAATAGTTGTTTATAACAATCGATATTTTGGTTTCTAACGATATTCATATATATAAAAGTGCTGAAGGATTAGTAGCTCTCTCAGTTTTTCTCTGTTCCAACAACTTACTAATCAAGATGTTGCCAAATTTTTTCTTGAAATTATTTTAAACAAAATAATGTCACTTTCGATAAAAGTAAAGTGCGGTTTCAGTATCGGCAGTGTTAAAAACAAGTGATATTCATTTGTCGGTAAATAATAAATTAAGGTTAGTTTACCTTTTTAAATAAAATTCAGTTGTTATCGACAGCGAGTCGAAAATATTTCCGCAGATTCGACATTCTTTTTAAGTTTGTTTTGTTTACGTTTGTTATCGATATTTAATTGTGTTGTCTTCGTGTTTCTATTATTATACATTTTATTTATCGGAAACGTATTTAATTTAAATAACCTTCAAACTATTGATGCATTTCAAAATAATTCGATAGAAGACACTAAAATAAGAAAAAAAGTTCCTATGAACTTAGGTCCGCAACGCCTTCGTTTAAAAGATATAGGGTGTTGAAGTTTAATTATTTTTTTGTTTTTTTTTTAATATCTTTTTACAATGATGTAATAAGCGGACGAAATTTTGTATACAGGGGCTTTTTATCACGCAGAATTCAAATATGACCTTAGTTCTTTTATTACTGATAGAGGGCGTCACATACAGGTTTCCATCTGGTTTGAATCGGTCCTAACTTTTTTGCCCTGCACTGAATGTCATTTTCGACTGAAAAAATTTATTTTCCCATCTTTTCTACTTCAGAAAGGTATACCTTATTGAAGTCGCTAGGAGCAAAGGTTTACGAGAAAAATGCATTCGATTCATGCAAATTATCCAAAAACGCCAAAGTAACTTATTTGCAAAACCGTAATTAGAAGTCACCAATATGGGTTTTCTATTAATGTGTGGGCAGGTATAATTGGCCCATTTCAAGTGTTCAATCGATTGACGGTGAACTGTACCAAAATTTCTTGGAGATTGAACTAAATACGTTATTAGAGGATGTTGCACTGGCTATTATTGGTAGAATGCGTTACATGCTTGATGGCCCGCCAGCTCAGGTTTCTCGATTGGAAAGGGAATTTTTGGATAGGGGATTTGGAAATACGTGGATTGGTCAAGCGGGACCTGTACCCTGGCCAGCTCGTAGTCCCGAACTTAATCCCCTCGATTTTTCATTTTGGGGATTCGTGAAAAATGATGTTTATTCTGTAGAAATACATAATGAAGAGCAAGTATGGATAAGAATTATGGAATTCGCAGATAGATTCTGTAATAACCCAGGAATATTTCAAAGATGCCGTCAATCCTTAGGACGAAGAATTGAAAAGTGTATTCAAGTACAAGGACAACAATTTGAAATTTTTTTTAATCACTGCCCTTCATTGATGCTATTAAAATTTAATTGTTGAAGTGTTATGTCATTGTATTTGCAAATAAGTTCCTTTGGCGCTTTTGGATAATTTTCATGCATCGGATGCATTTTTCTCGTAAACCGTTGGTCCTAGCGACTTCAATAAGATATAGGTTTCTGAAGCAGAATAGATGGGAAAACAAATTTTGCCAGTCGAAATGACATACAAAAAAGTAAAAAAGTTAGGACCGATTCAAACAAGATGGAAACCTATATGTGGCGCCCTCTATCAGTAATAAAAGAACTAAGGTCATATTTGAATTCTGCGTGATAAAAAGCCCCTGTATACAAAATTTCGTCCGCTTATTACATCATTGTAAAAAGATATTAAAAAAAAACAAAAAAATAATTAAACTTCAACACCCTATATCTTTTAAACGAAGGCGTTGCGGACCATAGGAACTTTTTTCTTATTTTAGTGTCCTCTATCGCGTGGCACTATTCATGGCACTTTTTTCTATGTTACCCTGTATATATAGGGTGTCCCGTAAGTATTTCACTGTATTTCAGGAGGTGATAGTGCATCAAAAAATAATGTGGTTCTTCATATAAACTATTTTCTAATAATGTTTCACTAGGTGTTACAGTTTTAATAAAATATTCAATTTTTATTCATATCTTTAAAACCGCGTGAGATATGTAAATGAAATTTGGCAAGTTTTGAAAGTTAATGTAGGCGCATTTGTTTATTTAGAAAGGTTATTTTTAATTTCACCAATGTCGTGTATACTGACACATCTGAGCATATTTTATATGTATACATATATATATATATATATATATATATATATATATATATATATATATATATATATATATATATATTGTTATATATATATATATATATATATATATATATTATATATATATATATATATATATATATATATATATATATATAAATTACTTAGTTAAGTTTAGAAATCCTAGGCTGGAAGCTATAAAACCACAAAAACGACCATTTAATTATAATTTGATATATTTTCGTTTTTTGTGGCCTGATGACGAGATTTCTAACCTTAACCAAGTAATTTATCTATTATTATTTACTAGTTATTGTTAAATAATTAAAATATATATATATATATATATATATATATATATATATATATATATATATATATATATATATATATATATACACACATACAGCTGGGTGTCTACTGCGTGGATGGAGGATTACTCCTTAACTATCAGAGATATCAAAATAAATTTTGGTATGGTAACGATCATTGTACCTACATTCTAAAAATGTTTAGGTATATACAGGGTGATCGATAAAAATATGCAACCCAAACCTGTGCTTTTTTAATGTAATACCTTGTATATTTTGCATTTTTGGATACACTGTTACATTTAGAATAAAAGTATAGAAATTTGTATCTGTATCACTAACCGTTGTGCAGATATCGTCACTTTAGTACTAAGATAGAGTTAACTTTGTAACTACGATGCGAGCGTAGTCACCACGATTTTCTAAATCTGTACCATCGACTCTTAATAATAGTCTACTAACAAACAAACTGGGAAATTTTTCGAAAACATGTAAAGCTGTACAGAATGATTAACTTACGCGAAATGTGATTTTCCTCAATTTTCCAAATGCAACACCCTGTATATTTTTTCACATTTCGATCCCCGTGAAAAGTAGATACTAATTGATAATAGGTTTCATAGCCATAGGACGGACCCTTCTTGAGATATTGGCACTTTATTTGAAAATATTAACATACAGAAGAACAAATAAAACAAAATTCAGAGCAAATAAGAAAATACGAATGGTAAATAAACTATTTAACTGATAGGAAAACTTAATTAATAACTAAACAATAAAATAATTCTCTACACCTAAAAATAAGTTGAACAAGTAAACATAAACGAATAAAACCATAAATTCAAATTAAATATTCAAAATGCTGACCACGCCTAGCTAAACACTTTGCAATTGTCTCGGTAAACGAAAGATTCACTCGAAACAACATTAGAGGCGAAATGGATTGAAACGCAGCTGTAGTTCTATTTTTCACATCTTCGATTGTGGTGGGAGGATGTTGGTGAACTCTTTCTTTAACGTAGTCCCAAAGGAAGAAATCAAGGGGCGTAAAATCCGGTGATCTGTTTGGCCAGTTTTGCTCACCACCTCGTCCTATCCACCTCATCGGATAATTTCTACCGAGATATTTCCTAACGGTGATTGCACAGTGTGGAGGGGCGCCATCCAGTTGAAACCACATAGTACCAAAATTATCTACCTCGATATTTTCCACAGGCTCGGGTAAATCATTTCCCAAAAACTGTAAATATCTTTCTCCAGTAAGACTCCCATCAAAGAAAAAATTACCAAATACATTAAAATTTATTACACCACCCCACACATTAACTGACCATCGATACAGGTGATCATAAACTCTTAAGATGTGTGGATTAGTATCTGAATAGTGATGATAGTTATGCGTAATAATATTGGCATTATTATGAAAAGTGTTGCCTCATCCGTAAATAGAATGTTTGTGACAAACTTTTCACGTTTGTAATAAAATGTACGTTTATTTAGGCAACTTAACGTGCATTTCGTGCAGCGTGTGTTGCATATCTAGTTGAATAAAACTATTGATTTAACTATTTTCGTTAGAACCCGTACGCATACCGTTCGCACATCAGTCACAGAGATGTTCATGCGCAAAGACTACTGAGCGATTCTTGTTGAGATTTTGAAGGTGGACGTAGCATCCATGTTGCTTTGTTACATTTTTTTTGCTTAATTTTATGGTGAGTTATAAAAAACTATTATATTAAAGTTTGAGACGGTTGCTTTTTTTCAGGCACTTTTTTTTATTTCCATTTTCACGTTTACGATTTATTTTGTACTTGAACTTTACCATTACTGATTACGTTTAATCAATAGTGAGGTAATCACCTGCGTTAATGGGAAGTGAGATTCTAAAACATTTTAATCTTGCAAATTTAGTCATTTGCGAATTATAAAGCATACAAATCCAGATTTATTTCAGCCCTGAAGTAATATTACACATGAATTTTCCAAAATCGCTGGCACAGCATGCATCCGTTCCGTTATCTACAGTGCCTCCAAGAAGAAGGTATTCTGTTTCCATTAATTACTCACAACATTAATAATTATTAGTTTTTAACATTACTAACATTAGCTTTAGGTATGTTTGTTTATAATTAATTATAGGTTGTTTAATAAACTTTGTTATTGTAGAATTTTTCTTTTAACTTTTGTTGTATAATGGGTTACTTGTTTATTCCATATTTAAAAACAAGTTGGCCGAGTATTTAACAATTAGTTTCAAGAAGAAGTAACCTCGATTTTAAAACGAACAGATCTAGGTACATGTAAATATTTTTTGGTTAGCAAGGAAAATCGATAATTTTAAGAATGTAGCCCAGTTTAATCTACGACTGAGCAACCAAATCTTCTGCTTATTACCCAAACTGTTAAGTAGTTAAAATTTGTAGCCTTGGGTGTAGAAGTATTTATAGAACTATATGATTTGTACACTTATTTAAAGGTTTACATGTTATTAACAAAATAGGGTTCGTCATTGACTTTAGTGGTTACCCATTGGCAGAAAGATTCACGATTTTAAAAATCTATTTCACTTAAAGCTTGATGTTGCCTGGTATGATAAGGATGCAATTTGTTTTTTTTTTAATAAAGCTGCTAACTGTATTTCTATTTAGGTCTAGGTGTGTACTTAGCACTCTGGTACACTTTTTTTCGGATTTTCTACAAGAGATGCCACAACTTGAGACTCAATTTCTTCATTTGGGCTTGTTTTTGCACGCTTAGGAAAACACAGAATTTATATATTTATATATTATAAATCTCTCAGTTACATTCACAAACGATTCTTTCCGCGGCTGTCTTTTCTCTGGGTACCTTTCACAGTACAAACGGGTGGCCAGCAAATCATTTCTTTGAGCTTCGTCGTAAATAAAGATCATATCATATCCTTCTTTGGAAAAATTCATTTTATACAAAAAATTGACAAAACGACAATCCAAAAACACTCAAACTAATGGAACAATATTTTAATGATTATTCAACGTCAAAACAATATATGCAATTGTTCCTCTTTATTATGAGCGGCTAGCCTACCTGATTTGTTTTGTTGGATTCTATCGTCATAGTAAAATTGTATTTTAGAATATTTTTATGTAAAAACGTTATTATCTCAAAAAGGGTCCATCATATGGCTATAAACCCATCACCAATTAGTATCTACTTTTCACCGGAAATCGAAATGTGAAAAAATATACATGATGTTGCATTTGAAAAAATTGAGAAAGTTAACCGTTTTGTATAGTTTTACAAGTTTTCGAAAAATTTCTCAATTTGTTTGGTACTAGACTATTATTAATAGTCGGTGGTATAAACAGATTTACAAAATCGTGGTGAAAAACGCTCGCATCGTGGTTCCGAAGTTACCTCTATTTTGGTACTAAAGTGATGATATTGCAGCACGGTTAGTGATACAGATACAAATTTCTATACCTTTATTCTAAATGTAACAGTGAATGCAAAAATGCCAAAATATACAGGGTATTCCATTAAAAAAAACACACGTTTGGGTTGGCATATTTTTGTCAATAAACCTGTATATACCTAAATATTTTTGGAATCTAGGTCCAATGATCGTGTATTACCCCACCAAAATTGGTTTTGACATCTCTAATAGTTAACGAGCAGTCCACGCAGTAGACACCCACCTTGCATACTCTGTGGCATAAAAAATGGAACACCAAGATGGCGTTGGAATTGTTGGACCAAACTTGACAGAAATGTTTAACTAGTCAAATGTTGTAATTGATTAGAATTTCATTCGAAATAATCCAGTAGCCATGGAAAATTTGACGTTTTACTTCTTGGAACAATCGAAATTATCGAGTGTATTTCTTAAAAGATCAAGTCGATTTCGGTATTGCTTTTGGTTGCAATTCTTTTGCTTTTGTGTTCTTCTTTGCATTTTGAGGCTGCGATTATACCTAGAGTGCGGCAACGTGAAAATTATAGACAACTGAGTGAATTCGACAGAGGTATAATCGTCTTAGCCGTAGTCAAACCTCTGTAGTACGGTGTTATCAAGCATGGTCTAGAGAATGCCAAGAACGTCATAGAAGAGGAAGTGGACGGCCGAGACAGACAAATGTGTTCCGGCACCGCCATCTCCGATTAATGGCATTAAGAGGCCGACTCGAGAGTACAAGATTAATAGCCGATCAATGGTTTGGTAATGAAGGACGTCCTGTAACCTTTCGTCGAATTAGAGCTTTTGGCTTGCAGTCCTATGGATCACATCTTGTGCTTCCACTAACGGCTTGTCATCGACAGCAACGTTTAGAGTGGTGATCTTCAGTGACGAATCCCGATTCTGCTTGGAAATGCACGATGGTCGCGTGAGGGTCAGACGTAGACGTGGAGAACGTTGCAATGTGCACCTTTCTGTTGAACGGCATGTGCACCACAGTCTGGGGATTATGGTATGGGGTGCTATTGCTTATGGAAGCAGGTCTCAGTTTGTATTCATCCGAGGCAATATGAAAGCCCACCGATATGTTGATGAAGTGGTAGAAACCCATATCCTTCCATTCCTCCAAGAGCTGGAGGCCCTATTTTCCAATAGTAATGCCCGTCAACTGCAAGTTGCATTCTATGGAGGCATGAAGAGCTAACGTTAATGATTGTGCAGTAGAATCCACTTCCTTCCATTCTGAAGAGGTGAAGTACTTCAAGCAGATTCGTCAATCCTCCTCAGATACTAGAAACTCTCCGATATGAATTACAGATTGATTGTGATGCAATACCTCAGGAAGAAATCGACAACCTGTTCCATGGCAAGAAGGGCGCGGGAGTGTGAAACTAATAGGGATGGTCCAACACATGATCAATAAAAAATACCTTTATCTTTTGTTTAATTCCTTTGAAATTTTAATCAATTACACTTGAACAGCTAAACATTTCTGCCAAGTTTGGTCCAAAAATTTCAACTAGATCTGCAGCAACTTCTTACTGGCAAAGCCAGAATTTGGATTTATGGAAATACTTCCTTTTGGTTTTCAATTAACATTTAGTAATTACCTATTCTCTAATAACCTCGTAATTAGTATAATTAGCATTTCTGACACGAGATCATCTTGTACGTATTATATTAAGTTTTCTTAGTTAGATCCGTTCCGGAAGTAATTAAAAATAGTATTAAATCTTTACATAGTAAGCATACGTAAAAATAAAAATATAGATTTTCGGAAAGTATCATTGGTCTAGTAAGAATTCTTAAAGAAAAGCTAAACGACTTGAAGGCAAGCAGATGTCGTGCAATATAATGTCCCTTTTAAATAATTTAGAGAGAACATAAAATAAAGCTTTGCGTGTTTACACGTAATAGTTAATATTCGTTATATTTAACCGCCCCCGTGTTAGACAGAACCGTAATGCAAAATTTTAAATAGCCTGTCATATTTCTAAACTCGATTTGAATCAACCCAATGTACAGTATGATTCACCTACTAATACTAAAGATATTTTTCTAGCCACCGGTCCTGATTCGCCTAGATAATCCGATCGCGTCTTTAAATGCATCCTGTTTGAGTACATTAGTTTCAAGTCATTATGTTTCATATTGTTAATGCTAATGCAACTCTCAGTGCATTATGTTATATTTTGGTTAAATTATATTTTTTGGTTGAAACATTAAGTAGATTTTACCTATTATATTATAAACCAAGTATCTTAAGTTTAGAAGCATTTAATTGTTTATTTAGAATTGTACCTCATAGGGTACCAAACCCTTTCTTGTTTATTTATCAATGTAAAAAGAGGTACAAAATTAATTAACGCACCGCACTATCTCCCTCAAATGAGCATATAGAGGCTTGGCAATAGTTGAAAGTATTGCAAGTAGGGGCTCGTACTTTACACTTGACAGGAATACTGTCTTATTACGTTCTAATTTGAGCGATTTTCTTTTCATTTAGTCTTGACTGTATGACAGAGTTGTCTATCTTCCTTCGCGTATGGGGTTCTACAAGTTGTTTTCCTAGTTCAAGAAGGGTGTATTTTTCTACAAAACAAAAGTATTTACTGCTGCAACATTTTTAAAATTCGTATAAATAATCGCTGGCCATCTTTTACACTGCCCATTGCAGCTGTATTGTGCCAACAGTTTGCCCAGCTTATCAACTGTGCATTTAGTGGAATTATAATGAATAACCATTTCTGGTTTCTTTTGGTTTTCCTCTTTAATGGTAACCTGACGGTGTTCTAAAGGCAGTAATATAACGCTTCTGTTCTGTTTTGGTACATAGGATACTATAGTAACCCTGGCTGGTAAGCAAAAATTGTGGAATACAATCAAATGGTAGATTTCGAGAAGGTAAAATTTCTTCGGGTAAAAATGTCTTTGTTCACACAAAATAAAATCGCTTGTAGTACTTCAGCTAGCTCCAAAGAAGTAAAAAAATTGGCGTCGATTATTCCCAAACCTGAAACCAAATCTGTGACCACCCCTTTCCCTTGGTCGCGTTCTAGAGTATTTACCTACTTTCCGAGATAGGTTAGAAAATTTTTACAGTATGATGTCTCTGCATTCTCAAGAACCCAAACCTTGATGCCATACCTGTCAGGCTTACTCTTCATGCTGACATGGAAAGGACATCTGCCACCAAAAGGCACAAGTTCTTCATTCACCGTCAACGGACATCCATAATTGTAGTACTTTTTGCAGTTATTCACGAAGCTATGTGATACGTCCCTTTCGGCTTCCATTTTACTTGCTTTCATTCTATCTGGTCTAGTGTCTTTATTGTCAAGTCGCATCGAACTTAAAATTTGAGAAAATGTATTTCAGAGCATTGTAGCAGAATATATTAGACGTTGGAAACATGAGTTCGTTTGTCACAGCATGTCTATGGGATCTTTAATGCCCTAGAGGATCTCAGAAAACCAATATAATTCTATTGATATTATTCCAAACCAAATCCTCTTCGCCGTTCTTATGCCTATCTGTTTCATAAGTTCCTCGTTGATTTGTGAAATGAACTATTTATTGCACGATATCACGGAGATCAACGAACTGTAAGACATCGCTAGCTGTTATTTCTAGATATGGGACACAACACGACACGGACGATTTATGACGTTGACACACACGGTGTCGACAACACAGACACGGAACAGACACAACACGACACAGATACGGACACGGACACGAACACGGACACGGACACGACAGACACAGACACAGACACAGACACTACGAACACGACACGGACACGACACGACACAGACACGGACACGACACAGACACGACACAGACACAGGACAGGCACAGACACAGACACATGCACATACTCATACACATACACAGACACAGACACAGACACAGACACAGACACAGACACAGACACAGACACAGACATAGACACAGACACAGACACAGACACAGACACAGACACAGACACAGACACAGACACAGACACAGACACAAACACAGACACAGACACAGATATGAAATGCCAAACTGTTTCATCCAACGGGAAATCATACCTTGTACGTCAAGCGGAACTATTACTGTTCATCGTCGGACTCGTTTTGTAATCTCATCATTTCGGATGGTGAATCTTTATTCATATGTTAGATCAGGCTATTACAGTTCTAGATCTCCTCAACTACAATCATACAGAACATTTAGTATTGCAGTAAAACACACATGGGTAATTATGCTCACTGGAATGATACGAAGTTTGAGCTAAGTGATGAAACTATATCCGCCATTGTGAAGGCACCATCGTGGTAAAACTTTATAAAGTCTTTACACTAACGTAGAAATACCGAATATATACATTCATTTATTTATAGCACTTCCTAGACATTCCTTGAATTATTGCCTACATAATGAGCACATACAAAAAAGTTATTTCATTCATTGACATAATACAAAACCAATACTTTCTCTGTACTGCACAATAATATGTAACGTGAAAAATCCATATTGGATTGATTGTGTGATTTTATGTGGTTACTGTTTCTAAAAAAAAGCTACATTAAATAAGTATCTGTGACTTAAACGTTTCGTAATGCACTTTAAGCTTACTCGTATCTATTTCTTTGCTATAATGATTTAAAATTTCTATATTTACTGCCTTTACCACTTATTATAATGGATTAAATGATTTTCTTTGCGTTTACTTTCCATATTTAACTTTGTAGTCCTTAACAAAAAGAAATTCTTGAAATAAACCTCCTAGTGCCATCTATACGTAGGTTCTGGTAATTTTCAAATTCTTACATTTTATAGATACCCGTCACTTTGCTGAATCACCAACAGATGGTGATACCATTGAATAACTACATATTACTACACATTTTTTATTGAAAACAAACATCTATGTAAGATTTTTGTAAAATTTGATAAGGACAATGTTATTTAATACCTACTTTAATAAGGTGTGGTTCTTATAACACGGCGATCTTGTAGTGGTGTAAGAATTATATTTTAGAGAATTCCTGTTTGCTTCTCTCTGTATAAACCACTATTTATAGATGAGGGTTCTTCAAGAAAAAGATATTTCTTCATTCGTAGGAGTAATATAAATCGCATGGTGAGTTAACTTGATTTTCTTCAATCTCTTTATAACTAGAATCTTCTTTCTAGGCTGGAAATATGTTATGTAAAATTAAAAGCAGTATACTCAACCAAGTCGTGGTAACTTGTCACAAATAGCCTCCCTTCGATCTACAGAGGTAAAACTGCGTTATGCGATCAAATTGTTATTATATTCCTTACCTCTTTAGCTTCTTCTACTTCTTCGTTTCTCGACTTTATCTCGCTTACTTGTTTGTCTTCTACGATGCGCTCGTAAACTGGAAATAACTCGTAAATGACTAGTAGATGTGTCTCAATTGTGGATGTCTCGCTGTGATTGGAGATTACGAGGATGGAAAGGGAACGGTACTAACTACTGAAGTACTCGTTAGGAAAAGGTTAGATATTTCCATTTTGTATTAGTGAAATCGTAACGTGGAATTTACTTTTGAACCTATCACCGATTATATGCTACTGTCAGATAACTACAGCATCTACAAAACAGTGTTTTTAAATTCACCATACTAAAACGTCTTAATAAATTGCTACCTTTATTACGACTTCCTTGTCATATTGCTATTCGAAACTATTTAACGTTTACAAACATTTCACTAATTATAAACTGCTATAAATTGATCCAACCAGTAACTAATAGCTTGTATATTTAATTTAACCAAAATCATCAGGGATTATTACTGCATTTTTGCATAATCCAGTTAGGTGTTAATTCTAGCTCCCCTCATTATTACTATTTTAATGACTACTGTTTATGCTATCGTTTGCGCAGTAGCAGAAATTAACAGCATAACTTATAAATTTCGTATACCGGTTGTCTCTTGTCATATTAATTATACTATATGTGTCAGCTTTTATGTATCAAGTTTCTTTTATTGACGGTAAGAGTGTTCAGATCATTGAACTTTAATTGTGAATTAATTAGTTATTAGTATATGCATGTTAGTATATGAACTGAGCAAGCTTCTCTTATTATTTATTTATATATGCGAACTTGTTATTTTTAAAGGCGGGGTTCTACTTGTATATTGTGAAACGAAAGGCAAGTTGGATGATTACCTTTCTAACGTCCACTGTACGGTGGTTTATATGTATATAAGTTTCCCTTTTTAGGGATTAAGCATGAAATATCTTTCAGCGCCCCAGAGGGGTTATTAATAATTTCAGATAATTTAAAGATGACCAGTAAATATGGCACTTGCCCTCGTCTGTAAATATTCGTACCTGCGCTCAATTACGCAGTTTCACTGTTAATTTTTTTTTTGTGCAGTTACTATGATATTGGGGTAAATTTATATTGCATTTACTTACAATTATCAAACAAAATGTTTTCAATAAAAGTTGTTCATATGTTGTGCAGCAGATACAAATTTTCATAAAATTATTTTGAGATCATTTAAACATTTGGAGTGTTCAGCCTAAGCAAGACAACATGAAGTTTACTTTTTTTTAATACGACACCCTGTATATTTGTTTACCATCGAATTCAGCGTAAAATTCTGCATCTAGCCCTATCTTTTCTTTTCCCATAAATTGCGACGTTGCCAAGCTGGAGCGAAAAATATGAAGATTTGACGAAAATTGGTGCACTATTAATGCTGCCAAATAAACGTTATCAGTGATGAGCAACTAAACTTATTTGGTAGGTACGAAGGTAAAGGATGGCTGAAATGTCTGAACATAGTAGAAGTTTCGTTTGGGGTTCTGGGTGTTTTTTGGATAAGCATTAATTCAGGTGATTTCAATTAGCAAAAACCTCATTTTTCTAAATGGAACACCCAGTGTATTATTTTACCATCTTGTAAAACAATTTTATCCCTTCGAATTATGTCTGTATAATGTACTGTCTAAAATTGATTGCTTTTAAGAAAATTGCATTTTTCGTTTACGATTTAAAAATATTCATGTTTTTAACAAGCAAGCTCTGAATGTGACGTTTAGAATACTTCTAATTTCGATAATCTTTTGTGACATAATCAAACCAGTGATTTTCTACCTTTAAAAAATGTAATAAAATAAATAGAGTATCTACAAAACACAAAATAAACAAATTAAACAAAAATAACTAACAAATAAGAAAGAACTAAAAAGGTTAGATAAGTATTTTATTAAATGTTCAAAATGACCACCGTTTACTTCCATACAATAATGTATGCGATCTTCAAAAGTTTTACTAGCACGATGTAACATATCGACATCAGCAGTTCGGAAAACCTCTCTAATTCTATTCTTCATGTCTTCCATAGTAGTCGCGGGTGTTTTGTATACTTGTTCTTTGACATAACCCCACCAAAAGTTC
Source organism: Vesta saturnalis (assembly GCA_036346205.1). Lineage (NCBI taxonomy): Eukaryota > Metazoa > Arthropoda > Insecta > Coleoptera > Lampyridae > Vesta > Vesta saturnalis. Next base: position 1,364,840 of record JARFJB010001999.1, read on the forward strand.
TGGTGAACGAGGTGGCCATTTATGGGTTCCTCCTCTACATATCCATCGGCCGGGAAATTCATTATTTAATGTGTATTGATCAGTTGGGTATGGTGAACTGGTGCCCCGTCATATAGGTACCACATTCGCCGCCTAACATGAGCAGGTAATTGCTGAAGTAGTTGTGGTAATTTGTTTTGTAAGAAATTTAAATAAACTTTCCCATTAACAGTTCCGTCAAGGAAATATTGGCCTCTGACATGATTCCACCTCATACATTTAATGACCACCTTGTTTGACTGATAGTCCGTGTACAATGCGGTTGATCTGTTGCATAATAATGGAAATTCTGTCTATTAACAAGCCCATTTTTATGAAAAGTTGCTTCATCGGTAAATAATAAAAAATTGAAAAAATCTATGTTTCGCCCAATTTGTTGTTGATCCCACTCACAGAGGGTTAACCGCTTTTCATAATCATCATCCAATAGTTCCAGCATTCGCTGTATATGATAAGGATGCATTTTGTCCTTAGACGGAATTTTTTGGAAGACAGTACGACTTATGTCGGTTTGTTTTGTTATTTCCCGTGTCGAGATATGAGGATATTCCGTAACTTTTAACATTACGGTCATCTCATTATCCTCTGTTATTGCAGTCTTCAACCTTTCGCTTTTTTCGTAAGTTACACTGTCAGTTCTGGTAAATCGTTGAGAACATTTTCCAATGTACCCTTTCTGGGCTGTCTTCAGTAAACAGTTTTTATTACTGGCACCCAGAACAAAAATCATATCTGTCAATTCTTCTATCGGAAAATTCATGATCTTAATTGCTTTCTCGTTCTTAATAGCTACACGTCTAGATAATAACTAATCACTGTGACTTGCGCAAACGTCAAGTTCACAAGTTACTTGTTAAAACTATGGATACTTTCATTTCATTTGTTGGTAAGGTTATTTTTGCTTATTTAAGTTCTGTAGATTACTGGTTTGATTTTGTCACAAAAAATTATAGAAAGTAGAAGTAATCTAAACCTCACATTCAGAGCTTGCTTGTTAAAAACATGAATATTTTTAAATCATAAACTAGAAATGCAATTTTCTTAAAAACAATCAATTTTAGAGAGTACATTATACAGACATAATTGAAAGGGATAAAATAGTTTTACAAGATGGTAAAATAATATACTGGGTGTTCCATTTAAAAAAAATAAGTTTTTGCTAATTGAAATCTCTTGAATTAATGCTTATCCAAAAAACACCCCGAACCCCAAACGAAACGTTTATTGGCAGCATTTATAGTGCACCAATTTTCGTCAAATCTTCATATTATTCGCTCCAGCTTGGCAACGTCGCAATTTATGGGAAAAGAAAAGATAGCGCTAGATGCAGAATTTTGCGCTGAATTCGATGGTAAACAAATATACAGGGTGTCCTATTAAAAAAAAGTAAACTTCACGTTGTATCGCTTAGGCTGAACACCCTGTATATCTCAAAATATTTTAGAAATGTATATCTGCGCAAACATTACAACTTTTATTTAAAACATTTGTTTGTGTATTTGATTCTAAGTAAGTTAATGCATTTCCACACACTAATGTGCCACCGTGTATGTGTATATATATATATATATATATATATATATATATATATATATATATATATATATTGAAAGTTTGCATATAATAGTGTTGTTGGAAAATTAGAAGTAAATGTACGCTTGTTATGGAAATTGTCGTTTAATTGCTCTCTGTTTCAAGCTTCCCAGGGCCTCCCTTTCAAGAATAAAAAATTTGTCCTTTTCTTTCTTTAAAGCTTGTGACGTCTATTTCTTGTCTGTTCTCCCTATCTGTCTGTCTAAAATCTCGTTTTGTTTTCTCACTCCAAAACACCCACGCTATCCGAGTGCTCAGCGGTCTCAGGACTGTTTGGAGATTACTAGTCGAGCTAACTAACTCCCCATTTTATGCAACCTGGTTGGTTAGACACGTAGTAAATATTAAAGACAGAGCAGACAAGCCATATCGTTGAGTTAATCGACAAATTACTGGTCAGGTAAATATTTAAAACCCTTAAAGTTCTATAAGTATACTTCTACACCGATGGCTACAAATCTTAACAGTTTGGGAAATAGCTAGAAGATTTTGTGCCAAAGTTTTGGAAATTGTTGAGTAATATTACTTCAGGGTTAAATAAATCTTGATTTGTATGCTTTATAATTCCCAAATGAATAAATTTCATTAATCGTACTAATACCGTAAATTGTATTAACAGTAAAATAATTAATTGCATAGATGTGTATAAACGTGTGAAAAGTAACAGTAAAGGTAAAGTTAAAGTAAAAATAAAAAAAAAGTTCCAGAAATGCAAACGTCTCAAACATTGTAAAATAAGAAAATGTAAACTTTCACCATTATCACACAAAATAAAATACTTATATTTGTTGGGTTTTTTAATGGTGTATTTTAAATTGTACAATCTAAACATTTCGATAACACTTACAGTTATCTTCGTCAGTAGTAATATCTGTTATAATTGCTAAATATGTTGTAAACAATTTTGTCAAAGTTGAAAAATTAAAATATATGTTATGTTGATAGCACGCTGATGTTTATGTTTTAAGCTTTCAACATTGACAAAATTGTTTTGTAACATATTTATCAGATATTACTACTGACGAAGATAACTGTAAGTGCTATCGAAACGTTTAGATAGTACAATTTAAAATACACCATTAAAAACCCTAAAAAGGTAAGTATTTTGTTGTAAAATAACCTTAAATAACTCACCGTAGAATTTACAGCACTTTTAATAAGAAATATTTAACAGAGCAAAAATGAATGCTCTACAAGCTTTCAGTATCGCAAAAAAAACGACGCTGCCAAAAGGTCATTACGCATGAACATGTCTGAAACTGAATATCCAAACGATATGCGTGGAAGGCTCCACTTAGTGTAGTGTAGTGTAGTAGTAAATTCTGTTTTATGCAGCTGTGATACGCAGCGGACATGGCACGAAATGCACGTTAGTTGCCTGCAGAGAGGTGAATTGTTAATAACACGTTTGTTACACCCCCTCCCCCCTTAAAAGTTGCAATCGGAGATTTCAAACACCAATAATAATAATAAAGGTATTTTTTTATTTTTTTTTATTTATGTGATGAAATACATAAAAAAATTAAGCTAATTAAAATTCAAGCACAAATGTAAATGGTAATACCTCAATTCTAAATAAATGCCCAAATAGAACAAAATCTTACTCTAAATGTACGAGGAAGTACGGAAAAATGCGGTGATGTTGGTCACGAAAGACTCCTCGCAACATCATCAAATATAATAACTGCTACCGCCGACACGCCACTAGTTAAAACTAGTTCCATATATATATATATATATATATATATATATATATATATATATATATATATATATATATGTATAGCTATGCAAACTTTAAACTGGTAGCGTTTGTGAAGCAAACCTCTATAAGGAGAGCAAAATGAAAAACCAGTAACAAAAATTGAAGCTAACGTAAAGAGAGAATAGAAACCAACCATGACCTGAAGGGTCAAAGGGCGAGAAACCCTGGAACAGTTTTCCTGTGCTACGATAAAATGCACGGCAAAGTTCCACTCCACGCAAGAGTCAAACTTCCTGAAAACACAAACCATAAAAATCGCGAGAATCGAGACCGAGAGAAAGTGGTTCCAATATCCTTCCCCGGTGATCTCAACTCCAGCCCCCTTGGTACGTCAACACAAAACACCTACAGTCAAGTCCTGTTAAATAAGCCAAAATCAGTGTATCAAAGCCTTTACCAAGTGACGGTGTATAAATGGATTGGATTGTGCACTCTATTCCGAACACATACATAACCCCACCCAAAAGTGCTCCGGTATCATAATCAGGAAGTCATGGTTAGGATGTGAACTATTGACAAGGTTGAACACGATGTCAACGTAAGTACTCAAAGCACCGTCTAAGTCTAGAACACTGGACAAATCATGACTCATCAACAGCTAGAATTTTGAAGATAATTTTTGAGTAACCAAAATAAATTAATTCGAATCAAAAACAATAGGTATTTAAGCATTTCTAGTATTCTTACCAACGGTTAAGAGTTTGAAAATTTCACGTCAATTAACGTACAGAGGTAAACTCAAAATGGTTATTTCAATTTTTACTATTGTAATAATAGAAATTTTAAATCCAATAAATGAAAATAGTTTACCTGAAAACTAAAGTCCCTAAAAATAGACAAAATCAGTTTCACAATGTGACCTAATATCAACAACCGTGCTAAACACTTGCGGCAAAAACAAGATAAATGGTGTGCGAAATAAGCACAAAACAAAATTTGAAAATAATCAAACTTATTTATTAAATAATATTTCGATTTAATGGTTTTAAATCTTTAAAGAATACTAGGTTTATCATTAGGCCAATCGGTGCGTGGTTGGACCTAATATTACAGTAACTTTTGCTTCAGTAAATTTTGGAGATAACTTTTGACTATAATTCTTTGTAGCATCAGCTAAGGTAAAATTCTTTTTCCAAACTAGATCGCCGACATTTAATTTTAATTGACAACGTCGCAAATTGTAAGATTTTGAATTTCGTTAGTAAGCGGTATGTAAATTTTGATTTACATTTTTAAAAATCAGTGAAAGTTCATTGAAATCTTGAACCAACTGTTCACGGTTGTTAATTGATAAATTATCCTCTTTAAATTCTTTTAATCGACCATAAAAATCTCCAGTAATCGGAACGGTTTGACCAAATGCCAAAAAGAAAGGTAAAAATTTAGTAGAACAGCGTTACGAGAAGCATGAGCAATCTTGTGAATTTCAACATCCCATTCTTTATGATTATCTTTAACGTAAGATATTATTGCAGTACCTACTACTTTATTAACTCTTTCAACAACATTTACTTGGGGATGGTAACCCGCATTAAACCAAATAGAATGAACTTTGTAAGGGTTTAAGAGGTTTTTAAACAATACACTTTTAAATTGAGTACCGTTGTCAACCATACAAATTTGTCATACACCGAAAACTAGAAACACATAATTTTCAATATATTGACAAATTCCTTGAGCAGTGACACTGCGCATTGGGTGAATTAGAGCAAATTTGGTAAACTAATCGCACAAAAAAATGAGTAAAACAGTATTACCATTTTTCGATCTGGGAAAAAGTCCTATTAAATCGATTGAAACGCATTGAAAAGGAAAAAAAAACATTCTTCTCTTTACTCATAAAACCATAATGATTAAATTGTGAAGATTTACTTTGATTACAAATACTACAATTTCGAATGTATTTGAAATGTCTGATTTCCTAAGAATGATCTCAAAATCAAATTGTTGAAGTTTAACACCCCATCGGGCTAATCGATCTGAAAGATCTTTTAAACCATTGAGCTAAATCAGTGAATGATGATTAGTAAATACTTTAACATGTGTGCCTTCAATATAAGGTCTAAACTTTTGAATTCCAAAAATAACAGCTAGTAATTCCCGTTCAGTAATAGAATAATTTTGCTCGGCTTTATTTAAAGTACGAGAACCGTAACCTTTTCATCGTGTCCCTCACCTTGGGTTAAAACACACCCAATACCACAATTGGAGGCATCGCAAAGATTTCATTTTTAAAAATTAATCATTAGCTTCGTAGTTCCTTTAAGTAAATTGTTAATTGGAGATAAAACTGGAAAAATCGTTAATAAATCGCCTCTACCATGAGCACATTCCGATAAATCTTTTAACTTTGTTAAGCCCTTTAAAAAGTTCTTTTAAAATATAAATGTGTTCTTTAAATGCACTTGAAAATGTAATAAAGTCATATAAATAGACAAAAACCGATTGTGATAAATCATGATCCAAAATGGAGTCCAAAAATCCTTGTAACGTACTGGGTGCACTGGTATGTCCCATTGGCATACGGTATATTCAAATAAACCTCTACGTGGAACAGTAAAGGCCGTTTTTTCACAACTTTCGGGGTCTAAAAGAATTTGCCAAAAAGCTTTCGTTAAATCTATTGAAGTTAAATTATTATTAATTTATCCAATACGTCGTTTAAAAATGGTAATGGGTAAGCATACTTCTTAGTAACTGAATTTCATTTTTTTGCGTCAAAGTAGACTCTAAACTCGCCTGATTTCTTTTGAACTAAAACCATTGGAGAATTCTAAAGGGAAGAACTAGGTTTAATAATTCCTTGATCTAACATTTCTTTATTTGTGCGTTCCAACATAGCGGGATATAAAAGGTAATATCATTGTTTAATTGGTATGACATCACCCAATTTTTAATTTGCTAAAGTTTAGAAAAGGTCCATAACTTGGTTCAGTTCACTAATTTGATCGGTATTAAAATCGTCATTAAAAAACTTGTTTCTACAGAATTTGCAACAAAAGAATTTCCACCAAATTCAGCTTTAATTTCAAATAATTGACAACAGTTCATTCCCAAAGTAATTGCAGTGGTAATAGTTTCAGAAACAATAACTGAAGTGGTTTTTGTAATGTTCTTAATAGTCAACGATAAGTCAATACTTCCCAAAATTTAATGTAAAGAACCATCGGCAATAATTAATCATCAAAAAGGTGAATTCCTATTTATGTTCAAATCATATTTGTCAATTAAAAACATTGCGGGCTTACCTAGGATTGTAACAGTAGATCCACTGTAATAAAGCGGCAAAATTTTCGTAAAAAATTTGACATTAATAAAAGATCTACAATCATTTCTTTTTTGCAACAACTTTTAAACAAATTCTTGGAGTTCAATACAATTTATTTACTGCAATCAACCATTCTTTCCAAACTTGTTTTTCAGTCTCTTTACAAAGTTGTTAGGAACGTGTCGACTAACAGAACACTTCCCAGCTAAAAGTTTTTGAAAAATTGCATTTGGGCAATCAGTGAAAGTCACGTCGGAATGACCACATCTGTAATAAAAGGTAATATTATCACCATTGTTACAGGTGTGGTAGGTATGTCCTATTTGTTTACATTTAAAGCAAATTGTTGTTGGTTTAGCCGTTTTTAAGAGTTGAGTTCGAAATTTTCGGTTTAGCACCAGTGAAATTAATGTTATATTTAAAATGAGAGTTTTGTACTTTAACCTGATGTAATTTTTTACATAATTGAACAAGATAAAAAATATTTGCAACATTGACAAGAGCCAATTGTGTTGCATACCAAGGCTGTAAAATTTTCATAACAATTTTAAGTTGTTCAACCTCAGTAGGAGGAACGTCTAATTGAGAAAATAAATTAATTATTTCAGAAATAAAGATGGTTCGAATTTCATCAAAAGTCTGTTTCCTGTTTTTAATTTCTTTCAGCAGAACTTCATGTCCTTCGGGCAAAAGTCACTTTTTAGTTTAAAAATAAGCTTATCCCATGGCTCTAAACCGCGTCAAATCCCTTCTTATGAATAGATCAATTCCAGATAATAACATATCTGTCTTTGAAATCTTACGTGCAAGCATTAATTCTTCACACCTGTGTATAAGTGAGAAAACTTCTTTTTCACTACCATTAAATTTAAGGTTTAATTTGTAAACAGGAGTATCATTTCTAGAAGTATTTAAATTCTTAATTAAATTTGAAAGATCTTCAGTTGGAATTAGTTACTAAAGTATTTATCGGTTCATTGTTTTCCATCAAAATGTCGGAATCATCAATTGTGAGTCATTACTTAATTTTAAGTTATCATTAATTCATGCGATCTATTCAAAATTATCATTACATAGTGAAAGTAATTGATCACGTACAAGTACATGTTTATCGACAAACACCGTATGATTTAATCGCTTCCAAGTATGTAAAAGACGAGTATACTGTTTGCGGTATCCACTTTTTGTTGGATCAATTTTGTACATATTTATCAATGATTGAATATGAGTAAGTTTTTCTTTTTGAACAAGCTAATTCTTCATTTTGATTTATTTCAACTTTTGCATAAGAATCAAATAATTTTGAACAGACCTTTTCCAAATTCAGTTTGCGTCGTAATAATTTGCGCTTTTCATCAACCGGTAAATTTTCCGGTATCTCAGATCCATTAATAACTCATCACTTCTAAGGGCATCTACTACAAATTCGACATAGTAATAAATGACATGCAAATAGACACACAATACAATAAGAATACAACATCGTAAATACAAAATATTACAATACCTTTATACGGTTGTCATCAATATTCGGAATTGCAACAAACATAAGCGAATATATCTGGCATTAATAATTGCAAATCGATGTCCCACGCTCGGACGTCAGTGTACAACGCATAAAGTTCTATAAGTATACTTCTACACCCATGGCTACAAATTTTAGCTACTCCACACTTTGGGTAATAACTAGAAGATTCTATGCCTTATGCTCAGTCGTAGATTAAAGTGGGCCAGGTTCGTAAAGTTATCGATTTGCCTTATTAACCAAAAAATATTTACATGTACCTAGATATGTTCGCTTTAAAATCGGGGTTGCTTCTTCCTGAAACTAATTGTTAAATACTCGAACGCCAACTTGTTTTTAATTACTATAAAGTTAAAAGAAAATTTCTACAATAACAAATTTTATTACACAACTTATAATTAATTATAAACGGAAATACCTTAACGCTCATGTTAGTAACGTTATAACCTAATGAATAATTAATATTACGAGTAATTAATGGATTCAGAATACCTTATTCTTCGTCACACTGTAGATAACGAAATAGTTTCATTCTGGGTCAGCGTTTTGGAAATAACTCACCATAGAGTTTACAGCACTTTTAATAAAAAATATTTAACAGAGCAAAAATGGATGCTTTGCTACCTTTCAGTATCGCACAAAAAACGACGCCCCCAAAAGGTCTTTGTGCATGAACATGTCTGAAACTGAATCTGCAAGCAATATGCGTGGAAGGCTCCACTTTAAATAAGTAAACTATGTTTTATGCAGCTATGATATGCAGCACACATGGCACGAAATGCACGTTAGTTGCCTGCAGAGAGGTGAATTATTAACAATACGTTCGAAGTTTGTTGCAAATTACCATATTAAGCTAATCTGCTACCTGATTTCTGGAGCGGCAGAAAAGGGATTTAAGACAAAATTGCATAAACCACTTTGAAAAATTTCAAAACACCTGATACCACGTGGGGTGAATCATCATCCCAGCAGCGTAGTATTCTATAGTTTTTAAAATTTCTTGAAAGTTTCTTGAGTAAATTTGTTCATAAACACTTCCTTCGGTGTTCCTAGTTATTGTTGAATTAACGCAAATTATTATGTTTAGTATTAATATCAAAGTGGTTACGTTTGTCAATAATACTAGTTGATGCTGTAATTTATGTTACTTGAATTCTTAGGTCAACAATTCGAAATAATATATTTACGATTAAGAATCCTGCTTAAAAATGTGTAACAGTAAATATGAACGCTCAGTGGGTAGTAAAAATTTCGTTTACCTTTTAAACCTTTGTAATAGTTGTTATAAAACCTTAAATATGTCAAAAATTTCATGAAATTTCACGTATTTTAATTTGAAATACAATAACAATGCTAGGACAATAATGGTTTCACGAAAAACTATAAAGTTCTTTAGATAAGTAACAACATGCGATGTTATTTTCATTTAATTTAAATGAAAATGATATTGAATTTCGCTACCAAATTTCCATGGGAAACCTCTAGACGCCCCTTATTACATCGTACAATTTTGCTTAACTCGTTCAATATGTAACAGTTTAAGGTAGTAAAAACTTTCTCTTTTGCAAACTGTTCTATTAACGCTTGAAAAGCCGGGAACGATAAGAAATTAAGTATGTAAAGTGATTAATTAATTTCACTATGATTATATTAAACTTTCATGACATTATTTAATAAATTCATGAATCCAGAAATACCGTGTGTTTTTTTACTTTCTACATAAATTTGACAAAGTGATAAAGTTTTTTGCTTATACCCCTTAACAAAATTATTATTGAAATCCTGTAACGAATTCGGTCATGTTGTCTCTAGAAAGTCTTTATCATCAGTTTATGCAAAACGACCGATATGGTTGTGAAAATTGGGTTTACATTTGAGATATTGTGCAAAATAAGATCTTTTTTCCAAAAACGCGTCACAGATGCAAATTATAGACACCTCTTACATTTAACCATATCAACTATTGAGAAATACATTGTGATATAGGAGTTCACCAATAAGGAACTGTTTGGCTCCAACATAACGCTATGGCAAAAGGGAAAAGGGAGAGGAGCGTTCTGCAAGCGACATAAGCTCACACTTATGGAGGGACCATGGTTATTAATAAGTCAATTTAACCAAACAATAAACAATTAAAAAAAAACACTACCATGTATTTTTATTATTAAAACGTAGTAAAATATGAAACAGTATTTGCGCTTCGGGTTAATAAGCAGACAAAATACCAATTTTCTAATTTTTGCTTACTAGGGGTCTTTGCAAATACCTAATGTTACTTCTATGGTTTGTTTACTTACCGATGAAATAAGTTACGAGGTAAATAGTCTATTTTTTTACATATTAAGCACTGTCTCACCATTATAAAACTTTAGTTATACAAAAAATAACCAATAATAACGTTGCACTTATCTAAACGTTCGAAAAAACACTGCAATAATAATCAAAGCAATCGTTGCAGTTATGTTGGGATACATACAATTGTAAACAAATGGGTCTATTCTTGGTTAATACTTAGCTTATTCAACGGTATTCAACAATCTAGGAGCTGTAAAATTTATTTAATTCGTTATAAACTTTAACACCAAAAGTATGATAAAACTAAGTTTTTTTCATTATAATCGTGCATATCCACTTTTTTAATTTAATGAAGTAGTGATTCTATTCACTTATAAAGAAGGTATTCGAAACGTGATAATTACATCAAATACAATTTTGGAAGTTCTATTATTTTTGATTAATAATGCGATAAATACACTGTCCCTCATGGACTAAAATGAAAACCCTTCTCCCTCATTATGGAAAACTATATATTTGTAAAAATTAACTAAAAATAATGGAAGGCAGCAGTTCTTTAATTCTTTAAAGTAAGAGTAAAATTTACATTTATAGTAATATTAATGCAATTTTAGCTAGTATCACGATTACTTACTAATGTACACACATACATACCGAGTGGTCCATTAATAAAGAAGGCCGGCTGTGTATGAAAAACTACGCATCGCATAGTTTCAGGAAAAAATATTGACAGTAAAAGTGACCGCGAGAAACTTCTGGAAGTTACTGCGATGACCACTAGGCGACGTACACGAGCAACAGATGAGCAAATCGGGTTTTTTTCTTATCGGGATATGTCCATAGTTTTATTATAAACTACATAGGCGTAGAAACATTTTCTTATTTAAGTATTTCTCTCAATCTTGTTAAATAAGGATTGGGGAGGAAAGGTAAAATGTTCACTTGAAGAAAATGGCATAACTTCTTTTTAACTCAACCAAATTTTATGAACTGAGTCTCGTGCTTCTAACAGATATTAAAATTGTCGGTTTATTTTTTTCTTCTAGTCGATAGATGGCGTTTTGTGACAAAACCGTAATTTTTTGCAATTTAATTATTTTTAGCTCACGAGAAAGAGAATGAAATAATACAGACATTGTTACAAACCGCAAGTCGATATCTTCTTTCGATAAGGATAAAATAAACATAAAAATACATATATAGAACACGTTTAACTGTCACAATTGAAACAACCAACAAAACGTAGTATGTTGGATATACTCTAGAAGACACATGTTCAATTTAGGGTGTATAATAAAACTTACTTTTTAAATTATTATCTCACATTAGGAATTTCCTTTCTATATTATTTGTGGTCCTGAAAAGGGCCGATGTTATAAAAGAATGGCATGCAACAGTTCTAGTAATGAAGAACTAATGACGCCCCAAACGTTTAAATTGTCGCCCGTTCTGCTGAATAAGAGCTGCAAACTTTTGCTATATAACATAAATACCTGTCTGGCCACTAAAATAAGCTGCACCTCCCTATTCATCTGTTTGCAAAAATTGATCGCCATTTCCCGAAAAATCGGCTGAGCGCCCATCATGCTGAAAAAACATGGCCCAGTGATCATAACTCCCAATACACGGAATCAAACGTTTACGCTCCACCTATCTCATCCAATGGAAATCATTTTGCCAACATTAATGCACGTTATGCAAATTCACGTGTCCATCGCTGTTAAAAATAGTCTCATCCGTCCATGGCATATTTGATAAGAGTCTAGGATTTTGAGTTATCATGTTTAGCAACCAATGGCAATAACAAATCCTTCCATCAACATTGATGGAGAACTGCACGGTATGGGTGTAGCCTAAATTTGAAATTTATTAAACGATATTAAGACAAAGCACATAATTCAGGGCATTACGCTTTATAGGTACCTATGGTCTTTTAAGATTCGTTTGGCAAACCTTTGGGTAATACCTAATTCGTTAGAAATATCTCTAGTTTTTCATGAGGATGAACTCCTTTATACTCTGGTACGTTTATATTTTCCTCAGTTCGGCCCCTGCCACGTTTGGGAAAGGCGGAATATCATAAATGTCGCGCCAATCGCACAAAAACTTTTTCTCGTAACGATGCCTTTCTGAATACCGCGTAGCATAAACTCCTGAAGCAACAGCTGAATTCTTCTTGCATTCAAAATGTTCAAGAAGCACATCAAATGGTATTTCATTTTGAAACCTACGGTTCGCTAACAAAACACGAAAAACTTTAATGGAATATTACTTTGACGCAAACCACTACTTAAAGTGGCTATTGTTTTGTGTTATTTTTGGCTCTTCTAGACCTACTTGTTTTTACTAGACTGCTAGTGAACAATTATGCGTTAGAGATTGCAGCTCTGTATCGAACAGTACGGGTGACAATTTGACCATTTGGACGTCATTAATTCTTCAGTATTAGGGCTGTTACACACCATTCTTCGATAACATCGGTTCTTTTTAGGGCCACAAATATTATACAAAGGAAATTCGTAATGCAACATAATAATTTAAAAAGTCGATTTTATTATCTGCTCTAAATGAAAGATACGCCCTCCATGAGACATTAGTATATTATATTTTATTCCTATTATTTTGGTAGTTTAATAATTAATCAATGTTAATAAACCACGACAGTTAAACGTGTTCTCTAATTCTGCTACTTGTAAAATATATTTTTATATTTATTTTTATACATATCTTTGTAACGAAAGGAGATATCGACCTTCGGTTTTCACCAGTTGCTATATCTTTTCACGAGCTTTTTTGTAACTTAAAAATGATTGTAATGTAAAATTTTCGAGAAACTTGCAAACATTTAAGGCTTAGTCACAAAACGCCATCTACCGACTAGAACAAAAAACAAACCGAAAATGTTAATATTTCATTAGAAGCATCCTAGAATCCCGTCTCAAACGAGACTTAATTTATTAAAATCGGTTGAAGTTATGACATTTTTCAAGTAACCATTTACCTTTTATTCCTTCCCTCATTTAACAAAATATAGACAAATGCTAAAGAAAGAAAATGCTTCTAAGCTTTGTAGTTTATAAAAAAAAGTATTTTGGACATATCTTGATAATTCCGATTTAAGAGAAAGCCGAATTTCTAATTTGGTGTTCGGTAAGACCCCTGGCGCCATCACAGAAACTTGAACTTGAAACTAATTTCAAGCAATTTTTATCTACTATCTTCTACTATCAATATTTTTCCCGAAACTAAGCGATACGTAGTTTCTTACATCCAGCCTTAACTTCACTTAACTTTCACGCCATTTCCTTGCGGGGTAGGCAAAACAATCCCTGCCTATTTGTTTTTAATTCACAATACTTACCCATGCTTTTCTATCTCCGCATACCTCTCTAGATTCCGCAAGATTCATACATTGTTTCAGACATGTCCTTATATTTTTAAAACTCCTTACCTTTCTTTCTTTTATCATACATTCTACTACATTCAGCAAAGTTTTACGCGGCCTTCCAGGCCCGGCCTTACCTCTGACCTCATCCACATTTATTTGCTTAGTTAATCATGCGTTGTTCATTCTCTCAATGTGACCAAACCAACGTAATGTATTACCTTTATATCTATCCATCATCGTCTTTTCCTCGCCACACTCCGTCACTATACACACATTCTTTATCTGGTTCTTTCTCATTTCATCACATTCACTTATCCGGAAACTCACACCCACGCATTTATTTTTCTTTCGTGCTTACAGCTCACTTCCTTACAGTACTGACGGGACGAACACGCCATTATAGATTGTGCGTTTCGTAGCTAGGCTCATGCTTTCGTTTCTCATTATCATCCACACACGTTCAATTACTTTTCTTCCAGCATTGACCCTTCGTTCAATCTCGCAATCCATTATACCATCTGCAGTAAACATTCTACACAGATATACCAGCTCATCCACTTGCTCCATAATTTCATCTTGCATCTTAATAGGACTGTGTCATCTGCGTACACCAGAACTATAACATTTACGTCGCCAAACATTACGTTTGTATCGGTACATGCTTGCCTAACATTTATCCACATATATGTTGAACAACCACGATGACATCACATAGCATGGTTGCTCAATATTAAAGTATTCATTCACACCTCCTCTCACCCTAACACATGCCCGGCTACCGTTTTATACTGCCCGTATTTCGTTTATTAGACCTTTATTTACGGTAAATTCATTTAATATTTCCCACAGATTCTCCCTATTCACTCTGTCGTTTGCTTTCTACAGATCTACAATCGCACAGTATAGCTTTCTTTTTACACGTAAACACGTTTCGATCACCTGCTGGAGAGCAACTATCTGATCAACACATCCTCTCCCTGGCATGAAAGCACCCCGCACATCCCAAATCTCAGTTTTTCTGTGGTTTTTCGTACTCTATCAATCAGTATTCTTACAAATACTTTACCAGGTACACTGAGCAAACTTATTGCTCTGTAGTTTTTCCATTGACTCTTGTTCCCCATGCCCTAATACAGTGGTACAGTAATCGCGCTCTTCCAATCCCTCGGCACTTTTCTACCCTTAAGGCATACATTTAATAGTTCACACAATCTTCGTATAAGTTTTGCACCCCATACTTTAGCATTTCATCTACGCCTGCTCCTTACATTCTCCTTATTTAACCCTGCAGTATTTCCTCACTAGTGTACAACTTTCCGAAATATTCTTGTCAGCAGTTGCTCACTTCACAATCGTCCCATACGATTTCATTGCTGGTATAAATCACTCCTGCAGTGTTCTATTTTGGCCACGTTTGGTATTTTTGACACATTTCCAGAAGAGTTTTTTGTTTCACACAAAATCATTCAGCATTTTCTCTCCTTCCACAGCGATCACTTCCTCTTATTCTCACTGCCTCTTTCACTTCTTTGTTTCTTAATATGTACGCCTCATACAATCGCTTTTTCTCAGTCTCATTTTTTACAGTAATCTTTGCCATGTACGCATCTTTTTCTTACTTACTGCCTTTTTTTATCGATTCATTCCACCAAGCATATTTTTTCTGTCTAACTATAGTCGTTCTTCCATATATCCGCACGGCACAATTAGCAACACAGTTTTTTAATCGTATCCATGCACTTTCAACGTCAGTGCCTTTTATTTGTTCGTTCCACATTGTTTCATTCACAATCAACTCCTTCCTCACAGCATCTGCGTACTTCTTTGTCACACCATTATTTACTAGTTTGTCTACCTTAATTCTTGACCCAGACCCACTTTTGCCTTAAACACACTCTCGATACGATTAAAAAGTTGGTCTGATTCACACTCTGATTTCAGCATTATCTTTCACCAGGTTTCTAACTCGTTCATCATACACTATCAATTCAATCATACTTTTAGATTCACCTCTATTCCATGTATACATATGCACAGTTTTAGGTTTAAACCACGTATTAGGTACAAACAGGCTTCTCTCCACCCAGATATTCACCAGGAGTTCACCGTTATAATTGACTTTTTGGTCTCCGAACTTTCCCAGAACGCGTTCACTATGTTCTCTCTGTACACCCACCCATACGTTCGTATCTCCCACTATCATCACTCTTTCGTTCGGCTTACATACGTTCAACATTATCTCTACATGATTCCAGAAGTTCTCACACTCTTGGTCTTTTTCTCCATTCACGAACAAGAAAATTTCTCCCAAACTGCGCTTTCACTCTAACCCACATTACCCGGGGAGATAACAATCTGTACTGTTTCGCTCTTTCATTTACTATCACCCCAACTCCTTTTGCGCCAATCACTTCAGCCTCAACTCCCGACCATAGTGCTAGGCTGCCATCCTCCATCTCCACAGCATCCTTTACTTTGCGCTTTGTCTCCGATACACACAGAATATCAAGCTACCTTTCGTACATTACATTCGCAAGTTAAATTTTTTTACCACGCATACCTCTAACATTCAGCCAGCAACAGGGCCTGTCTGATTCGACCTTGCCTGCCCCTTGTAGCCAGGTCCAGGCAATTATATTGTTCTCTTGAGTAGTACCATAGCGTGCATACCGGTTACTATCAAAATGGTGTCCCGGACGATGTAGCATTCCCTACTAACGGTATCGTCCTACTACCGGACAGTTATTTGTCTATTGCCCCGAGACGCGAGGAAGTAAGAAGTGGAAATATAGACAGTCAAGAAAGATATAAATAATATAGAGTATATACTTCCTGTATGAATATATAAATGTACATATATACATATACATTTCAATCACATTATGTTTCAATTAGATTGTTCCCTTCGCGCTTCCTGGTTCTCGCATACTTACCGGACAGCTGTTATTTATTTGCGGCCAAATGCTTTAATTACACTTAATTTAGATTTCCGAGTTAGAGTTAGTTATTTGTTATTTAATTTAATACTTATTTATCAAATCTATTGTATTATTGTCATGAATTGTGATAACCCAAACTTTTCTAATTCTTAAATTTCACTTTTATATAATTGAAGGGCAACAATAAATAACTATAAGGACCCTGTTAGCCCTCGCGACTGTAATTGGCTACTTTTTGCATCAATCAATTAAAACTAAGATTAAATATAGTAACAATGGTAAAAGTTAGATCACATTTTAAATTTGCTGTCAAAGAAAGATACAATATAAAATAATATGAAATGTAATGTTATGATTAAACATAAAATTTCATATAGTACCAAAACTAAAAGTTGGATTAACTTTCAAATTTGAAAACAAAGCAAAATGTTTAAAAACTTACCAAGTAGTCTGCAAGCTGTACCTATAATTTACACTTACAGGGGGTTTTCTTTTAATTTACGGCTCTGCCATGCATAGTCACATATTTTGTATTTCATGTTTCCTTTATTACTGGGCTACCCTGTACAATGACGAATCTGTAGAAATTTAAAGACTTAAAATAAATTCGTTGTACGTTGTTTGATGTAGGTAATTTTTCTGATATTAAATCGTCTAATGTCTTTTCTGCAGCTTGCTCGTCATGAAATATACAATATAAATATACGTTCACTAGTACTATGCGAGCGACACTGATATTTATGGAATAATGTTACTAAAAATTCTAAAAGTACATTACTTTGACGTAGGGCTGTTACCTCAACGTAACGAGTTTAACGAGTATCTAATAATACTCCAGAGATGTGTGCGTCAAGAGGCTACTAGTAAAAAAAAAACAAAACTTTGCTTCAAAATAGCGACACTTGATTATTCACGTGACAACAATTCAAGGTTTGCGTTTTGGATTCTTTGTACAGGGCGATCCTTAGATATTGTACATAGAATTATAGTAGATTCTTCACTTTAAAATATTTGGATTTGAACCAACTTGCTTAGTAAAATGTTGCTAATAAGAAACATTTAGGGCGTTGAAGGTTAAATTTTAAGATTTATTTTTTGCAATAACTAACGGTTTTGAACATTTATACATAAAAATTTAGAACTAGGGGTTGTTTGGTATGAGAAATAATAATTTTGTGTATACCTCGGTGTATTTTTTTAAGGGCGCCACATAGGCCACACTTGAGGCATAAATGTGCGCTACACTTTTTTGTTGTTTAAGTTAACTCTACATTTGTAGAAGAATATTGAAGCCACGTTATTTTAACAACAAAAAAGTATACTTGTTAATAACCCTAATACAACAGTTTTCGAGATAATCCCATTTTAGGGATCAACTGCATGATCCCTATTTAAATATCCATTTCGAAAAATGTAATAGGACACGCTAATATTCTTTACAGTAATATGATGAACATTGTTAAAATATAGTAGGAGTTAACAAAAAAAATGTGTATGTTATGAATGCAATAAACTTTATTTAGAAAACAAATTAAGAAAAAACAAAGCTAAATAAAATTTATAACTTTAATTATGTCACATTAAATGTTCTATATGTCTTCCATTGTCTTCGAGATAATCGCATTTTAGGGATCAACTGCATGATTCCTATTTAAATATTCAATTAGGGAATATTAACGTAGTCGGTGAACGTCCTAGAATTATAAACGTAGTAGGAAGGGATTCTTGCTTCAATAATATCTGGGTATTGTAATCTTTAGTTTGTATTTATTTTGGTTAATTAAAGAAAATCGGAACATATCGAGGCATAATAATTATTCTAATACAGATATCAGAGTATGGTTGCTGTTTACTGTGAGCAAAATTATAACGGTCGTGCTGCGAAACGAGAATGTTTAAGAAGATATCCAAATAGGCAGCAACCTTGTCATCGAACATTCAACTATCCATTTAGGAATTTAGGGCGAAAGTGGTTCATTTCGTCCTAAACGTGATAACTTGGCCCGACCGAGAATAATTACGCTTAATGAAGAAGACGGAATAATGGTTCGTGTTGAATATGATCCTCAGGTTAGTGCACGACGTTTATCTTCTGCTTTAGAAATCAGAAAAACTTCAATTTTAAAAAGCCTGCACTTCGAGAAAAATCACCCCTATCCTTTATTACGGCCCAAATGTATTGCCAGCAGATCTGCTATTAAGATACCTACTAATTTGCGAGTGATATCCGAAACACGAAAAATACTGATCACACCTTTGTGGATAGAATATTATTTACCGACGAAGCTATCGGCCGTGGTATTTTAACTTAAGGAACAATCATGTTAAAATAGAAAGGCATTTCCAACATGAATTTAAAATAAACGTATGGTGTGGGATCGTTGGTAACAAATTATTAGGATCACACGAGTTATGCCTGCGTTTGAATAGGGAGAATTGCTTACATTTTTTGCAAAATTACTTCCTGGATCTATTGAAAGAATTGCCACTAAATTTAAGGCAAAACATGTTGTTCATGCAGGATGGTGCACCGCCACATTTTTGGAGAGACGTCAGAATACATTTAAATACCAACTTTCCTGAATTCTGCATTGTCAGATTAGCAATTTCACTTTGGACAGAACGTAGCTCAGAATGTAATCCTACCGATTTCCGTGTATGAGGTGCAATGAAACAACTTGTTTATAAGGATCCCATAATACCCGCGACCAACTTTGGGAACAATAAGCAGAGCAGCAGGTTCTTGTGACCCAATGATGTTATTTAATACGAGAATATCACTGTAACAAAATATTAGCGTACACGCCTATTGTATTTTTAGAAATGAATACTTAGGTAGGAATTATGCAGTTGATCCCTAAAATACGATTATCTCGAAAACCGTTAAGTTTTAAGGTTATTAATAGAAACCGAATGTTATTGCACTAAAAAATTCCAAAAATTGCGCCGTAAATTGCCTCAAAAAATACCAAAAATTGCAGTATAAACATCGAAAATCGCACCATAAAATATTTAAAATTTAGCAAAAAGAAGACACTTCATGGAATAAGATTATATTTTAGCCCTAGGGATATATACCGTGTAAGATATACATACATTTAGTTACGAATACAATTAATTACAATATACTACTAAGTACATTTCTAAATTTTCCTATCTGAAAGTACATATTTATATGAGGGAGCATACTTCCTTTTTGCCACATGTTAAAATCGGTTTGCAGTACCCCACCAACTAACAATGGCATAGTTTTAAAGAAGTCTGTGATCTTGTCAAGTACTGCAGCCATTATTGTTTTAACTTTTTCTCCTTTGCTTCCTGGAATCCAATCAATTTTTGCTTTTGCTGCTTGTATTATCCTATCCCATAGTAGCTCAGTTATAGTGGAAAGGAGAAACGAAAAATGACTTTTTATAAATACCAAGCGTTTCAAATTACAATCCCCTAACAGAACTTTCAATTTTTTTATGGATTCGCTGTCCTCTTCTAACTAGTCTATCACGCTTGAAAAAAATGGCAGCTTCTACTCACGTCCCCCAACGGGTAATTACCGGTTCTGGAGGTAGAGTAATATTGAGTAAAGGTTCCCTATACTTGAGGACCTTTAAAGGGGCTTTAAGGAAAGCTTTTTTACCTAAAATAGATAGCAAATTTTATAATTGCAAGAAATATTAAACTGTAAAGCAACGTACCATTGTTGATTAATTTGTTCACATTAGGAAATATCACCCTGATGCATTCAGTGATTCGTACAAGGCACGAAATTAGGGTAAAATACTTTTAGACTGTTTCCCATCTTAATCATGTAAGGTGCCGCATCAGTCAGTAGCACCAACACCTTTGTGTGAATCCCCGAAAACGACATCAAAGTAAATTATTTATGAATTGGCAAATTGTTTCGTAATTCACACTTGATAGGTGTTTAGAAGCTACCAAATAAGGTTTCCTTGCTTCTGCCGCATCTAGTACCCCAATCAGCAAATCTGCAACGTAGTAGCCTAAAAAGAAATCAACAATTAGTACTTAAAACAAGAAATGTATTTACATTATCTCTGCAATCTATAGTTTCATCTACTATTATGTAGACGTACTGATTTTCTATGCATTTTGTAAAATTTTCCATAACATCTTCATAAATCCCTGGAAGGTAATTTTTCCTGACTGTGCTTTCAATTGGAAATTGCCGTATATGTGTATAAAAAATATTTTAGTGCATCGGAGTCTAGCTTATTTATAGGGATATTGCTTTTTACAAAAGCCTCACATAGATCTTGATAAAATTTGTTTTTTTTTATCAGACGTTACAGATATTGTAAGTAAACTTTGATGACTAGTAGATTTTATAAATCTTTTTAATGCTGTTTGGTGTATTTCTGCAAAATTTGTACTTAGTGAATACAGAATAGTATGTAGGTATAACAAAATGAACTTACCGGTTTTATTATGGGCGTCTATCAAGTATTTTCGAGTTGTACGGACGGATTTTTCACAGCATTTCCAATAAATTACTTTCTCATCGCTTATATACACTTCACGTTCTTTATTGTAGACACTAATCCACAAATTAATTTTTGTAGAAAGTGATGTCGAAATTTTGGGCATTTTAGTATTTAAAATAGATCCTAACAACACCAAATTCTTGAGATAAATAAAGCCCTTCTTGGTATTCCTCTCAATTGGTAATAAAATTGCAGTTACGTGAAAGTATGTAGGCAATAGGGTGTGTAATTATCAAATTTCTAATTAGGGGAATTATAGTAAAAATAAATTGAAATATCTGGGAAAACTAAATTGCCTTCAGTAAACTGTAAATAGAATTTTTAGAAAACTGGCAAATAATTGCCATTTTTACTAAAATTGCACAAAAATTGCAACACTACTATCGGTTATAAAAAGCAAGATAGGTCAGTTTGAAAGCTTATAACTTTTTTTATTGTAAGCCCAATTGATGTGAAACTTGGCAGAAACCTTCCCTGTAGACATATAATAACACTCAGAAAATATAAATTTTTTAGACGCTTAACTTTGTAAATTAAAAATTAAATTATCATACAAAATGTAGTTTTGTGGCTCTTGTTTTATATATGGTCGGTTTCAGTGCTCGTAGCTTCCTTATTTTTGCCTTAAAATGTGCGAAATTTTAACCAGTGGCATATCAAAGTAATATAAAGGTAATAGGAATTTCAAATTTTGAAAAAAACATTTAAATTTTGAAAAAAAAATTTCGATACGTGCAAACTTTGCTCTAAATGCAAATATTTTCGTTTTAAGTGGACCAACATGTAGGTTTTAATTGTTCTTTAACGTTCCGTATTAAAGTAAACGAATTTATCATGTAGTGTAATCCCAATTAATAAATAATTAAATTCTCAGTCGAGAGAGAAAACGGGCTACGTTGGACGAGCTTTCGATCGACGACTGAATACGAATGCCGTCGCATGCGCGATGCACGAAATCGAGCTTCACACCGCTAAAATAAACGTTCCTTAAAGAATCATATTATATTATGATTTTTGTAGTTTACTATTTATTGTTTCTGCTGTCCTAATTTAATATGTATCATAAATTGTATAATATAAATAAAAAAAAAATCCTTGTGCTCATGTAATCCTTGTGCATGTAATTCCTGTATATAAATAATAAATAGTATAATTTACATTTTAAACCAATTAAAAATATAACAGAAAGTGCATTGCATAGTCATTATTGTTAGGGTATTTTCTAATTTCACATTCCACACAATTAATTGTTGATTTTTGTAGTTTACTTTTTATTGTTTCTGCTGTCTTCGCTTAATATGTACTTTAAATTGTATAATATTAATTGTATAATTGTATAATATTGATTAATCTACATAATAAATGCGTGTACTTTAATACCGAAAGCTAAACAATTAAAACCTACATGTTGGTCCACTTAAAACGAAAATATTTGCATTTAGAGCGAAGTTTGCACGTATCGAGAACACGTCATTTTTTTTTCAAAATTTAAACATTTTTTTGAAATTTGAAATTACAGTTATCTTTATATCACTACATTGTTTATGCTAATTTAATTTTTAATTTACAAAGCTAAGCGTCTAAAAGATTTATATTTTGTGAGTGATATTATATGTCTACAGGCAAGATCTGTTCCATGTTTCACATCAATAGGGTTTACAATAAAAAAGTTATAAGCTTTCAAACTGACCTATCTTGCTTTTTGAAACCGATAGTAAGAACGGCAAAAATTGCAATTGCCAAATCCGGTCTTTAGTTATTAGCAAGCATACCATGGCTCCCTCTAAAAAATACATTGAAATAGGTGCCAAATTATTATTTCTTTTGCCCATAAACCCCTAGATCTAAATTTGTATGTATAAATATTCAAAAATGTTAAAGTTATTGCAAAGAATAAATCTTAAAATTTAACATTCAATACCCTGTATCTTGCTTATTGACAACATTTTATTAAAGCAAGTTGGTTCTGGTGATGTTTAAGACTTTTTCTCGGGCTGAACGTTGTTTTCTGTTTTATGGTGTTTGATTTTAAATTTCAACCATTTTACGTCTTATATCGAACCAGCTCATCTCCATTACAGTTACATGGGCAATTCGCTTACCTTCTCAAGCCTTCACGATGCATAGTGTGGTTTGTTCGTGTAACAAGTTGAAAACAGTGAGTAATGAATAACGAATTAAAGTGAAAATCTATCGTTGTGTGGAACATAAAAACCAAAATTGGCATCATAAGTATTAATCTTACGCAATGCCTAATGGATAACAATAAATCTTTGTTTAAAACAATAATTGGCCTAAGGTTGATCCACACACCCTTGTGTAACTTTTATTTGCCAGGGTTTGTGTATAACGGGTCTGTATGTAAAAATACTAGTTCAAACGTTTTTAAACAGTGATTAAAGGTGCATTAAATGTTTTATTGTTTATATAGGTCTCAACATAGCCCAGAAAAGAAAACATTGCAGCTCGCCGAAGCAAACAAGATAGTGGGAAAATATGTGAACTTAAAGAATTTTAAAAATTATTATTAATTTTATTAAATACATAAATAAAAAGTTTACCTCGAGTAGGATTTGAACCAAAGACCTGTACTTTGCTAGAGTACCGCGCAAACCGTCTGCGCCATCGAGATTCAAGCCCCAATCGATGCAAATTTTGTCTTTATGTATGTAGAACTGATATAAATTCTAAATATATATTTTGAATTTACATCAGTTCTACATACATAAAGACAAAATAAATTTTATATATAGGTTTAGAATTTACATCAGTTCTACGTACATAAAGACAAAATTTGCATCGATTGGCGCTTGAATTTCGATGGCGCAATTAGCGTACTCTAAAAATGATCGTGTTCAAATCTACTAAACTTTATTATATATTTAATAAAATTAATAATAATTTTTAATTACATATTTACTTTTGAACTTATTCGTTCATAATAAAACTTATAATAATTAAAAGAATTTTATTTGAAGCGGCAAAATTTTTAGCAAAACACACAGAAATATTTACTTTAGTACATTCACAAATCAAGTATATAATTGACAGTACTGTGTACATGTTAGTAAAATCTGTTTTTTTTCAAGGCAATATTGGTAGTTCTATTTGTAAAAATATGTATGCATAAATATTTTAGTTAAAGTCTTGTTTTTAATAAATTGTCTTTTAGGTGAGAAATATGGACAGTGAATAAAATTTTAAATTTATAATCTTGGCTCTGCATTTTCTAATAACATAATATGAAGGTTTTAAAATGCCCATTTCGTAATCATTTGTGAATTTCTTATTTTGTAATAACGTGTTATGCATTTTTCTTAAATACATACTTGTTTTGTAATAACGTTAATTAAATTTAATCGTTTCATTTGTAACGGATAATTCTTTTGCATCAACAACGTCACTATTAACTCTGTCTGGTTATTAGACAAGTAATATTTAGTTGACCAGAAAGTACCAATTTTCAAATATTTAAATTTATCGCCAAAATATTTAAATCTACTGCCGAAATACTTCTTAACCTGAACGTACTCTGAAAAAGACAACAGCACTAGCTCCGCCCTCTAAGCTACCATGTTTGCTTGGAAAGCGGTGCAAACAGGACAGCTGCGATAATACTGACATCTAGCAATGACTGTCTTCCGTAGGTTACAGTAGTTTTGCTATTCGATACTCAAATAGCATTTTCAAGGTTAATGTGGTAGAGCACGTCTGGACTAGTGGTCGAACAGTCGCCTACATCGCCTTCGGTGTGGGTTCGATTCTCGCTAAATGTCACTTTTTTTTATTAAGGTTAGAGTAGTTTTTTTATTTAATCTATTTTTTTATCTAATCTAATCCTATTAGGTTACAGTGGTTTTGTTTATCTAATCTTAACTAAGTAAATAAATAGTCATCGCTGGATGTCAGTTTTGGCGCAACCGTCTTGTTTGCACCGCTTCGTGTTTGCTTCGGTCAACTGTATATATCTTCCAAACCTCCCAAGTGCAGTATGGGGCTTATGGGAAGGCAATACGTGGCTTGCCATATTTATTATACCAATAGGTTACTGCACCGTTTTATAATACCGGGCTCGGTAGATATGGTGTAAGAGTCACAGTTGCTACCCTAAAATAAAACACTTGAATATAAATATTAAGATGAACTTATAAATCGAGTTGTAGATATATCGAATAGAAGTTCGATTCATAAGAAGCTGGTTTGGCTACTTTATTAAATTTCATTTTCGCAGTTCATGAATTTTATTTTAGGTGCACATGCTTACATGTATTTATGTTCATGAGTGTTTACAATACGTAATAAGCAATCTTAATTACATTTAAACAATGTGGGATTATATACCAACTTCACATGGGATGTGGTCTTGTAAGAACTGACTTGGAAACAAAAATCACATTATGGCTACGTTCAAATTAACCACTAAGGAGTACCTAAAAAAGCAACTCTCTATAACTATAACAAATATCTTAATTACGACAATAACTTTTTGTTACAGCTTGCACTAGAACTGCCGCGGGGCGGTCAATTTGATCGCGTGTCTTCTTTAAAATGTTGTTTCTCCGTTGCGCTTGGAGTTACGGTGTTGAGGAATTATGATTTTTTCTAGATTTTTATGTACTTTTGGAATATAAAAAATTATTAAGAAAATTAAGCCGTTTTAGAGTTTTTTTGTAGTATTTGTATAACTGCCGGAACCGTCATTATGACCGTTCATATATTCATAAGCAGTTTCGAGGTTGTACAACAAAAATAATTACAACCTTGAGATAAAACAATGTATTTTACAATTATTGTGGTAATTTTTAGGAGATTACTGCAAGTCAGAACTTGTTTAGTCGTGTCCAAAATTACGAATAATATAGTAATACTACTGTACTTCTGATCCACTTTTGTCACTAGATTTATCACCAGATCTAGAAAAGTCACCAGAAAAGTCACTAGATTTCTAGGTTGGTAACATTGCCTATTTGAAGGGTGCTAAGTGAAGACGTTGTTGGTAACGGTCCTGCTAAGGCCACGTGTTAGGTTGGTAACCCTGCTAAGTCAAGGTCAAAGGTAAAATAGAAGTTGCAAGGTAATCAAAAATAGTATTCAAGGTCGAAGACTTACGGTGGTGTCATATTTCTTATAGTATGCCGATCCTGGACCAGTTCAAGGTCACCCATGTAAATCTTATGGGGATTTATTTCAAGGTCAGTGAGTTTTCTCGTTATGCCAGAACGCGCTCCACGCATGTTTTTGGCGATTTAAATTTCACTCGCCCTCTGGTGGTGAAATCGAAGCTTTTAGCTCAAGGTCGAACTTTAAGCGAGATTTAAAATGTAGTTGGTCAAAGCTAAAAATTGCAAGGTAATCATAAATCAAAAATAGTTTTGAAGGTTATTGACTTACGGTGGTGTCATATTTCTTAGAAATATAAGGTCAAGGTGAAAAGCTAAAATAGAAGTTGCAAGGTAATCATAAATCTAAAAATAGTTTTCAAGGTCAAAGGTTATTGACCTACGCTGGTGTCATATTTCTTAGAAATATAAAAGGTCAAGGTGAAAAGCTAAAAATAGAAATTGCAAGGTAATCATAAATCTAAGAATATAATTTTCAAGGTCAAACTTTTTGCGGAAATATAAATTTTTGGAGCTGATCATCATCATATTATATTTCTAGTAAAGGTCAAAAGTAGGTATTTAACAAGTTTAAGCATGTTGTAATATGTAGGACGCATATTTCTTATATAAATTGCAGCGAGCTGTATGTTGAGATCAGTCTGCAACTCGTAATTGTTAAATATGGAATTAACAGGGTTAAACCAAAGCACCTATTGCAAACCCTTTAAAAATGCGTGCGAGCTCGATATATCGAGAAAGTATAAAGTAACGAATATGGATATAATGAATACTAAGTACGGTGAACGTATATTGATAGAAACGGGTGATTTTAAATGTGTATTGCCGGAACGCTTTTATGTGTATTTCAAAAAAGAAGAAACACGAATTGAAGAATTTAAAACACTCCTAAACATGAAGGATGTGTTTATAAGTAGTTTGGGTGCAGTTGGCAAAACAACAAACATAACATTTTCTTTTTAATAGTAGCACCCCCACCATATGTAAAATTGAAATACTAGAATTATTTTCTTAAGCGTTTAGTCATAGTGAAATTGTGAGCAAGTAAAGTCATGCAAGTAGCAATAAAATCATTTCTGGAACGATCGAAACTCAGAAGTTCACCGTTATATATGGATACCTCACATCATTGTAGTAACAATCTGAATAATAATTTAACATTTTGTTGTTGGTGCTGTCAAAATAGTGATGGTAGTAGTAAAATGAAGAGAAACATGATGAAGGTTATTCTTCTGCTAAGACTGACTGGACATCATCATTTCAATATAAGGATGAAGTGTATAAACAAGCAGCTAAGGAATACTTAATCGATTGTATTTATTATAAACTATCGAACGATACTCATCATGCAAAACATCTGAAATTGGATACAGTACACACCTCAACCTTGCACCAGTGGTGCGTATTGGATGTAATTGTGATCAAAGCAATAATGTGGTGTTGGATATGAAGGAATGGAATGAGCTTCTAAGATGGCATTCGTATGTAGAATTACAATTTTCCGATCCCAAGAAATTGAAAATGAAATTGATTGGTCAAATGTAAACGATGAAGAAGATATAATCTATGATCAACATTATGAATCTCTATCTAGTAATCTTGGTATTTATTACAATTGGGAATTAAAGGATATGACAGAATTTTGAAAACTGTTATGATAGAAAATTACAAGTGCTGTTCTTGCACATTCAACTCACATAGTATAGAAGAACTATTCAATTTAAAGGATATAGTAAGCTATAGATTGGAATTTCTTGAATCTTACAATCTGATGTGTTTTTATGAAAAGTTCATACACAAGTTGTTGACTACCGTCGTTTTCGTGAGAGAATTCGGTGATGATGACATTTATAAAGATATTGATGATGTTATAAATGCTAAGTATAATATTAATTCACATAACACTGTATGTTTAATGGAAATTTTGTATTATCGTCCTGCTTATCTAATGTATAGCATTTACTGAATAAAAAATAACTATGATTTGTTTTTCTCAATTTAGGTATAAATACCCCTTCTATCCATCCATGTAAACAATGCTAGTTAAGAAGCGAAAGAGTGTAGGTGGTGGTGGTTTGGTGAATGGTCTAATCAATAAACTTCCGTTTGAATTGCATTTACCTGGTTACCAGTATTGCGGTCCTGGTACAAAGTTAGAAAAACAACTCGCACGCGGTGACCTCGGTATTAATCAATTAGATGCTCAGTGCAAACTTCATGATATCAGTTACAGAGATTTAGAAAGTAGACATAAATTTTGCAAAAAAGCTTGGGAGCGCTTTAAATCATTAGACGCAACGAGAGGTGAACGAACTGCAGCTTGAGCAGTCAGTACCATCATGAAAGCAAAGAGAAAATTGGGAATGGGGTGTAAACGTCGATCTAATATGAAGAAGAAGAAGAAATGCAATGGTGGAAATTTATTGCATTTACGAAAGACAATAGCTAAAAAATTAAACCTAACGGAAATTTCACAGACACAATAAAGTCAGCGCTTTAAACGGCAAAACGTGTGGTAAAATTTAGGAGGAAAGAGAAACATTAAAGTTCCTAGAGTAATTCCCCTACCTAAACAAGGAGGGTTTTACCATTTCTTATTCCGTTATTCGCAGGATTATCAGCAATCGGTGCTTTAGCTGGCGGTGCATCAGGAATTGCTAAAGCAGTCAATGATGCTAAAAATGCTAAAAAATTGCAGGAAGAGACATCGCGCCATAATCGCATGATGGAATCGGTCGCTATAGGCTCCATGAATAAGAAAGGCGGTGTACTATATCTAAAACCAAACAAATCTGGTGGTGGTGCATTATACTTAAAACCGTTTCCAAAAAACTGAATAGATTACCCGAAAGACCGTTAACGGATACTGATTTAAAGAAATACTCCAAAAACGTACCGTACTTTAGGGATATTTTTATGAGAGATAGCATGCCTAAATTGCCACGGAAAAATGAATCTGGAATTATTAACTTAGGAAAAGTCTATTACTTCAAAACATGGTGATTTACTTCCTAATAGTATACGTCGTATTATATGCGGCCCCTTCAATTGCGGCAAAACAAACGCAATGATCAGTCTGCTTACAGAAAAAAATGGTTTGAAATTTAAAAATTAAGTCATTGAATCAAGACAAGTACAAAATTTTACAGGAAATCTTACTTCCAATGAAGGGCATATGTTACTTTACCTTCAGCGACAATCAAGATGTGATCGAGCCTAATTGTGCAATATCAAACTCTATTTTTATCTTCGATGATATCGCTTGTTAAAAGCAAAATAACATAAGGTCATTTTTTTCTATGGGTAGGCATAATGATATTGACTGTTTCTATTTGGATCAAACTTACAGTAAAATTCCAAACAATTAATTCGTGATAATGCGAATCTAATTATATTATTTGAGCAAGATGAATTAAACTTAAAACATGCATATGAGGATCATATAAGTCCCACCATAAGCATGAAATTGTTTCGAGGCATGTGTTCAAAGTGTTGGGTAGATCCATTTGGTTTCATGGTCATAAACAAGGATGCTGAAGTTAATAATGGTCGCTATAGGAAAGGATTTGATGAATATATAATACCTTAAACTGGTTTCAGTAGTAACTGATCTGTTTAGGTATTAACAGCTATCTGTTTAGTGTAAACAGCTACCTGTTCAAGGTGAACCGGTACCTGTTTGTCAACAGCTACCTGTTCATGGTAAACGGTACCTGTTCATTAAATCCGTTTGGTATATAAGGCGAATATATATATATATATATATATATATATATATATATATATATATATATATATATTATAACTGATCTGTTTAGGTATTAACAGCTATCTGTTTAGTGTAAACAGCTACCTGTTCAAGGTGAACCGGTACCTGTTTGTCAACAGCTACCTGTTCATGGTAAACGGGTACCTGTTCATTAAATCCGTGTTGGTATATAAGGCGAATATATATATATATATATATATATATATATATATATATATATATATATATATATATATATATAGTAACTGATCTGTTTAGGTATTAACAGCTATCTGTTTATGTAAACAGCTACCTGTTCAAGGTGAACCGGTACCTGTTTGTCAACACTACCTGTTCATAGTAAACGGTACCTGTTCATTAAATCCGTTTTGGTATATAAGAATATATATATATATATATATATATATATATATATATATATATATATATATATATATATATATATATATATATATATATATATTAGTAACTGATCTGTTTAGTATTAACAGCTATCTGTTTAGTGTAAACAGCTACCTGTTCAATGAACCGGTACCTGTTGTCGCAACAGCTACCTGTTCATGGTAAACGGGTACCCGTTCATTAAATCCGTTTTGGTATATAAGGCGAATATAATATATATATATATATATATATATATATATATATATATTTAGTAACTGATCTGTTTAGGTATTAACAGCTATCTGTTTAGTGTAAACAGCTACCTGTTCAAGGTGAACCGGTACTGTTTGTCACAACAGCTACCTGTTCATGGTAAACGGGTACCTGTTCATTAAATCCGTGTTGGTATATATGGCGAACCCGACTTAAGTCTAGTAAAGTCAACAGATAGAAAAAATATAGAACTATTTTAGAGGCTACGAATGTAGTAAGGCGTGATTATGACGTAAGTGCACAGATTCGAGGAAGCTGCAGCAAAAGTATACACAAATAATCAAACCCTTGCTGTCATCATCACCCACCACAACCAAGGAGGAGGTGGAGCTATGTTTTTAAGGAATTAACAAACAGACCCATTGAATATAAATATTGGAATGATATACATGAACTAATTCGTGATCTGGAAGTATTGTGGGCAGAAAAATTAGCGGGAAACACAGGTGTTGTAAATGACATAATATCAATTGTAGAAGAACTATATGAAGATGGATACATTGAAAAACCGAACAACCGCTTTTAAACAATATAAATGAGAATGCATTGATGTCGACATATCACAACTAAAATGCCCTTGACAAATTTGGACGTTCATATGTCCAGTATCAATTAAAGAAACTAGCTCTCAGTTTAAACAGATTGATGCTAATCAATTTGATATTGAGAATAAGAGACTCAGCAATGTGGCCAATCCCATAGATCCTCAAGATGTCATCACTAGGCAATATTATGTATCAACAAGGTTTGATTTGGATGGAAATCGTTTGACACAGTTGGCTGACCCTGAAGAAGATGGTGATGCTATAAATAAAGGATACCTGATTTCTGTTTACAAGCAGTGGAACACTTTCAAAGGAAACGCCAACGCTTATCTAGCGCTGGAGGAAAACTACATCAACTTAAAGAAATTGTAGATAAATTAGCACCATGTCCAAATTACAACTCATCAACGAATTGCACAAACCTGCACGAAAAAAATGAAGGGAAATCCTGTACTGGGAGGGTTTTATGAACATGAATTACAAAAAACAAAGTATCCCGATGTATATCTAGTAGAAAAAGTGCTTCGCTCAAGAATAATAAGTTATTCGTAAAATGGTGGGGATTGGATGAAAGATCATGGATCAATAAGGATGATATTGTTTTATAACATTTAACCTGTACTTTGTGAAACAGATTACTTATATTAGTTATATATAGTTTGTAGAAAAGGATGTAGCTCTTAGATGAAATAAAACACACACAAAAATAATAGTATTTTATTTTTAAATATTACATTTATTTTAAAATTTCATTATCTTATAAAGTGAACCTAAAGTACTTCTATAATCACTTAAATTACTGGATGGCCATATACCCGAATCTGGCCCACACCTCCATCCCAAGCAGGAATTTGAATTTGTTTCACCTTTATTGATGTTGTCTAGTATCCAGTAATAAATTTTGTGATGTTCCTCGTTTTCCCATGGTTGAAACTTATAGTTGATATTTTGTTCTAATAATATTTCAATCAAAATATCGAGGCACTTGTAGTTAGCATAATATGCCGATTTCTCAATACATTCAGTTATAATAAATACAGTGTCCTTGTAAGCAATATTTTCTAACGTAGATTTAACATTTGTTGAATCATGAACCCTTAATAAATCATATAGATACATTTTAAGCGGTATGTCACCAAGTACACTCATATCGTCTAAGATCCTATCTACTTTATCAAAAGTTAATGAATTGTAGCCTTTATCGGTACACAATTTCATAAAACTTTTAATGGTATCGTCTAATTTAATTTTTTATCAAATAATGTCCTAATAATAATTTCATTTGCACACTTTGAGTTTATAGCACACCAGTAAAAACACTCATCGGAATAACAATATTTTGTAATATATTCAATATAAATGTATAGTTTTCAGGAGAGGTCAAAGAACGCTTCAGGTACTTTTTGTAGATTTGATCACTACTGCACTGCAGCTCTTCCTCAAGTTGACTTGAAGACTGCTCATTGTTTACTGAAAGTTATACCCCATGGTCTAGTATCAGTGAAATCAAAATTTACTAAGCGTTTATCGTCATAAGGATTGAGTATGACTTTATTTTGTTTAATGGTAAACACATCATGTTTCTTTGACCTTATGAGATGTTGATAGCGCCTTATTACGCTACTCTCAAACAAGACCTATTTATAATCATTAATCGTGATCTGCCTCACGCTTGCTTGCGTAGAACCCTTTGATTTTTTTACAACCTTTTCATCAACCGCATAAGCATACATTTTTGCACGAAGTCCTACAAATTCAACCATAATTTCGCCATGGTTTTCATCTTTCATTAAGCCGGGGACCTTTTGTTTACTAATGGAGTCCAAAGATGTTGTCGGGACTATAATCAGATGTATCGAATTTATCAATGTCCTCTTTAATACATTGATAGATATCGGGAACCGAAAAGGTGTATATGAGACTATCCGTATCCGTGTACAAGAGCTTAGCATTATTATGGAACTTGGGTAGCGTGTAGCCGTAATGAAAATTATATAAAAAGTTTTGAAACGTCTAAAACACTGAATCCCGCATATATAGGTTTATTGAAATATACTTCAAGCTTATTCATTTGAATGATAAGCATATCATTGTCAAATATTGTACAACTATGAAAATTTGGTTTTGATATGTAAGCACGAGCACCATAGCGACCCTCCCATTTCGTTACTAACCGTATGTCCTTATGTTTACGTACATTTTCCATCAGCTTCCCAAAACACTATTAATCATTAATTTATAGAAATTTTATCGAATTCATTTTGAGATTGCTGACGCATGGTTGTATTTAAATCTATATATTTTTTAACCATGGAGACTGTTTAAAACGTAATATACGGTGTACTTTTACCAACTTCAATCCATATTTTAAATATACTTTTAAATTTCTGTAATGAATTACATAATTACGTTTTGGATACAAGGTAAGCAGTAATTTTTCATTTTGGAATCAGACGTGGGTGGAACCATATGTTCGGGTGCTAGCGGTAGATCACTGTGACTCTCATGTAATTCTATAGGATAGTCTAAATCACACTCGGCTATATAACCAATTTCCGAATCATCAGGATGGTTTATTAAATCTAAACTTTCAAAATTAGCTTCATCAACAAAAGAAAAATCGCCAAATGGTAGAAATTCTGACATGGCGGCTCCATATAAATTATTCACGTCGTAGTACATTAAATACACACTTTCGGAGGTGGGATCAAATTTTTCCCCCATGTACTTATTGTTAGCTTTAGAATACCGATTTGAACATTGAGCTACACCACCTCTAATCCTCTTTCAATAAACATTAGCATATCAATGTCTGTAAATAATTCTAACTTTACTTGTGTAATTTTAAGCATAGCATCGAATGCTAAACCGGGAGCTGTATAATAGTGCAGAGGATCAAGCTCGTAAGTACTTATACAAGTTTGTCGAAAGTTCTCGAAAATATCCGCTAAAAGTAGAACGTCTGTTTTAAATACAAATCTGAGTATTCCCCTAACGATATAATGCTAAATTTTTCCAAACGTTAACCGCATGCGCAAAACTCTCATCACTGATTCCCTCATTATTAAGATGACTGAAAATGCTTCTTTGGGTGGGAGTGTGGTCTCGTTTAATTTCTCCCACGTATCAATATACTCATAAGGAAACACACCTTTGCGAACTACTAGAAAATTCTCATCATTGTTGCAACTAGCGCGGGAAATAATTTTTTACTATCCTCCAAATAGTCTGACAACTTTTCAATACTACTGCTCATAAATCTGAAAGAGTCAATAAATCTAAACTTAATTTTGGCGCCTTCCATTACCTTCGTGAAAGAGATATATCTTTCTTTGTTTATGGGCAGTAGTGAAATCGAACCGGGAACACTAGCCAATTCTCTAATGATGAAATGAGAATCATAACCCGATAAATTATGGAACACAACTGGTAGAATGTTGGAGTCTGTATAGTTCAGGTTACACGCCTGGTGCGCTACGCCCCCCAAATGCCCCTGTAAGATGATTATCGTCTCTAACCTTAAATGGTTTTCGACAAATGTGACAAATTGTGGCGCTATCAAATTGCTCAACCTGACTGAGACTTAAAGTAGCCATAGGAATTATTTGATTGATTATTTCGGTAGCCCAATGTGCAATACTT
This sequence comes from Vesta saturnalis, assembly GCA_036346205.1. Taxonomy (NCBI): domain Eukaryota; kingdom Metazoa; phylum Arthropoda; class Insecta; order Coleoptera; family Lampyridae; genus Vesta; species Vesta saturnalis. The sequence goes on from JARFJB010001999.1 coordinate 1,399,884, forward strand.
TGAAGCTCGTTAACAAACCATTGAATGCAATCCTTTCCTCTATAAAGCGTAAATCGAGATAAAGAATCATCATATGAACACTTCAAATAGTAAGCAATGCTGAAAGGTGTATGTTTGGAGTGAATAAAGTATTACTTTCGATACCATTTGCACACTTTCTAAAATACTTTCTAAATCAGCATAAATGACAAATGGCACCTTTTCTTGAATGCAAAATTTTTGAACTGTAAATTCATTTCCGCTTCGGTAGGCAGCCTAGTAGAGCATTGATTAAGTTGACTGCAATATGTTAAATGTTTTCTAAAGCTACATCCGACCAAAATGATTCAAACACCGGTTACAAATTACTCTCTTACAGCCATGCTTTGATATCTGTTTTGAAAATAAAGCTGACATATTTTTAATCCATGTGAAATGGTATACAGTATCATCCGCGTGATCAGAAAGTATTAAAAGATTTATGGGTTCTCTATCGCTTTACTCAATACGAAGGGTACAACTTTTTCCCATTTATGCAGTACAAATTAATTGCGAGGTTGTTTAGTTTCTCAAATTTTTTACATCATCCAGCTGAATGGGAAGTGAATTGAATCAAACTTCAAAACATCTAGAAAATGAGGATAACTTTGAACCCTTTCCGTATGATATTGGCGGGATATAATGCTGAAACAACGGCCCACAGGAAGCAAAACTCATCGTTATTTTTAACATTAACAACAGCATGCTTTACTTCTATGAAGCGTGGAACTTTAACATAGGTTGAATGACCGCCTTTAAATGGGACATAGCTATTAATATTCACTTTTAAATGTAAAACTTCATGTAATGCCCAACCGGAATCCCTTTCGGAAAACTCCTCTAATTTTATCCGTAACTTATCATACACGTTTTCATTGTACCAGACACGTACATTGGTTGAAATATCAATAACGCAATTTTTTGTGGCAAAAGTCTTCAACTCAATAACATGATTTTGAGGTTTCATGAAATTGCAGACTAAAATGACATTGACCTTTAGCATCGTTTGTCTTAGCATTACTTTAACCTTTCGCGCAAAACTATTGTATGCATTTTGTAAAAAAATAAGAGGGTCCTTGATGTTTGCTATATTGACTATAATTCCAGTAAGTAACCTACCATTAAAACATGAATCTAGAGAGTACCAACTTAATTTGCGTGTACGCTTTTTAGTGACATTTCCACTACCTGTTTTCTCTGAAGCGCTCTTTAACTGTTTAACTCTTATAAGATAACACTTTAGCAATGATAAATTACTTTCGAGTTTAAGCAAATTTTCACATGTCTCTAAATAAATTTTATTTTGAATTATATCTCGCAATAGCTTAATATTAGTGTTAATTATACGGATGTGCTTTACAAATTCATTTTGGTTTTAACAATGGAATAATACGTGTTGTTAAATTAACAATATCACTACTACCTGGTACAACCTCACTCATAGTTACCTTCAAAACTGTATCCAACAATGCAAAAATATGAAGCACACACGATCACACAGTCATGGGCTTGTAGCAAATATTTTATTTATTATAACTGATATGTAAAAAAATAATAGAAGTACTTTAGGTTTACAATTACAAATATTACGAGTGCAATAAACTGACTGGTACAGAAATGCTGTTTTCGGTTTATATAGTCATATAAGCCCCATTCAAGGTTAAATATCACAAACTTGTTATAACTTGATTTGACCTTATGCAGCATACAAAACTCGACTTATATGAAAATGAAATTTGATACTTTCACACTTTTAGTTCATTGTCTTAAGATTGCGTATTCAAGAGCTTCAGTTCAGAAAGATGCAGATATTGCACTTTCTTTAGTATTATCTTTAGTGGACGTTTACTGGTAATATCTAATAACCTAACATTGCTGACATGGCATGAAATACCTTTTCATGTCTAGATTATGATGCATTCCTTAGAGTTCATCACCTTTATTTGCACAGCTCAGATCGTTAACTTACCACTTCCAGTTGTTACCAATTTTGTTGACGTTAACAGATCTATGTGTATATAATGTAAAGTTTTAATTGAATACTCATTCATTGCATGAAATTAGTAGTAATGGCTTCAGCTAATAAAAGGTCTAAATTATCGTTAAAACAAAAGAAAAACCATGCATTTTGCATAACGTTTTGGTACAACCATCAAACAAACATACAAAGAACCCTAGCACCCTTCGAAGAGACCACCCCCATCATCTCAATAAGAGATAGTGATGTAGAGGACGAATTTTTACGGTACTTTGAAAAGTAGGTATAATTTAATTAAAATGATAGTCCCCTAATTAATTCATAGAGTACTATATTTATTTATCTTTTCAGCATCACACCAGCAACAACAGTTTTAGCAACACCTCCACCACTGCACAAACTTCAATCCGGAGGAAAAAATTTAGCTCTGATAGAGCACTTCACCCAGCATGAAGAGCAGAACCCACCAACCCTGCAGGAGTTTAAGACAAAAGTGTAGAGTGGTTGCGAAAATTTATAGTGACTACATTAATAGTGAGGCGATTGTGATGGAACGAGTAGGAAAACTTAGTAATGAACTGGCAGAGGCTAATCGTCATTTAGAGTGTGTGCGGAAAAATATTAGAGACAGTGAAAATATTTTGCGTACGTTGGAGGGATTGAAGTTGATAAGTACATGTGTTTGTGTGTATGTTATTCGATGTAAGTTAGTAATTAGTTTTGAATAGTAGGATATGTAATTGTGTGCATTATTATTATTTTTGTAAATGTTAGTAATTAACTTTTGTACAAATGTGTAGTGATAGTTTTTATTTAATGTAGTATTTTTGCTTTATTGTAGACCAATATTATAGTCTTTAAATAAATAAATAAAATGTTTTAAATTCATGTATGCTTATGGTTTTTCCTGAAAAATGAATATACAGTAAGGATGGTAGATAGTAAATCTGTTTTTAAAAACAATAATATTTAAACATGTAAGTGTTAAATACAAAATTCTAATTTGAAATATCAATCATTGGAAATATACACATGATTTTATATATCTCGAATATTTTGTGTAAATAGTGCAGACATTCAAATTTTTTTTTTTAATAAAAGATGCACGCCAATTACTTATGCAACACAACTTGCACTTTTGCATATCATTCTACATTTCTTTTATTTATAGTTACATTAAAAATTACATTCATACATAACTTGTTTTTTATATATACAAGATTGATTCACCATTTAAATGAAGCTATGATTTAATGTTATAAATAGAACAAATTACTACATATTTGTATTTACAAATAAAATGTGATTTATTTTATTATAAAACAGAGAAAATTTAAATGAGTAAGTTTAATGTTGATTTATCATTTTAGTACAGCATAAAAAATTTAAGTGAGTTCAAAATTGCATAGAATCTCTTATGTGTTCCTTAAATTTAAATTTGAAAGTGCTACCATGTGCGCTCTTAAATGATTGGTATATATTATATATACAGATTTTTGAATAAAACTTTCAATGTTAGGAAAAAAAGCATAATTTCACTTAAATAACACTGAAGTATAATGAAAATACATTGCATGGTATCTATTATGTACATACATTTTCAAATCCGTTTCAAGTTGTAATGTAAACTGATGACATATAAAATAGAATGCTTGTTAAATGCTTTCACAGCAAAATAACTGCGTTCATTATACTACAACTATTATTAACGCTGCACCGAAAATTACAAGTCATGTTTTAAGTGTTGTTTCAAAATTGGGGTAATTTAAAGAGCATTTAGATACATTAAATGGATAAATTGCATGCATATGTTTCTTCTGAGCTTACGTAAGTACAAAAGGTGTGTTTTAAGTGCTTTTGTTGTTTCAAAATGGAATTGGCTAATTTAAGTGTAATTTTTCATATTTCGAAAAATTTATACGTAAAATGATGGATTACCACTTCTAAAACACAACTGTGCTGAAAAAAATTTTTTTGCTCAGAATTAGACGAAAATTTAAATTTTTAAGAGCGCATTTTTCTAGGACTTCACCATTTCTAGCAATAAAAAGTTTACTGAATAATGCAATCCCGGAGAAGCCTTTTATTATAAACATGCATCCTTTCAAAACTGCTAACTTACTCAAAAACTTTTAGATTTATAAGAATGATTACCTTGCAACTTCTATTTTAGCTTTTCACCTTGACCTTATATTTCTAAGAAATATGACACCACCGTAAGTCAATAACCTTCAAAACTATTTTGATTTATGATTACCTTGCAACTTTTAGCTTTGACCAACTACATTTTAAATCTCCCGCTTAAAGTTCGACCTTGAGCTCCAAAAGCTTCCGATTTCACCACCAGAGGGCGAGTGAAATTTAAATCCGCCAAAACATGCGTGGAGCGCGTTCTGGCATAACGAGAAACTCACTCGACCTTGAAATAAATCCATAAGATTTACATGGGTGACCTTGAACTGGTCCAGGATCGGCATACTATAAGAAATATGACACCACCGTAAGTCTTCGACCTTGAATACTATTTTGATTACCTTGCAACTTCTATTTTTACCTTTGACCTTGACTTAGCAGGGTTACCAACCTAACACGTGGCCTTAGCAGGGACCGTTACCAACAACGTGGCCTTCACTCAGAACCCTTCAAATAGGCAATGTTACCAACCTAGAAATCTAGTGACTTTTCTGGTGACTTTTTCTAGATCTGGTGACAAATCTAGTGACAAAAGTGGATCAGAAGTACAGTAGTATTACTACTAATAATCTTCGCTATTCTTACCTACCGAGATATGAAAATGCAAGTTATAACTTGTTTCTATAGAGATCTATATATTCAAGTACTTTGAGATTTCAAATTAGTTGCAAGTGAACGTTCTTGTGAGATACTTCTGTACTTATTACGGGGTTAATTTCGTAGTAAAAAACCTGTGGTCGTCTCGCGGTTTTACACAACAACAGGCTTTAGATTATCTTGCGGAGTTGGAAAACTTACCTGAATGCGAATCCGAAAAAGCAAATAACCACTCCGAAGCTGGTCAAAGTGATGACAAAAGTAGTAAACAATGTGAAGAATCTGATGTCAGCGTAAATATTGTCACTCCTGATTCTTGTACATCTAATGAAGTTAGTGATGATATTGAAAACCATCGAAAACGAGAAAATTACATGCATTTACCTGTGGGGAGTAAACAATCATCCAAATCTAATGATATATGGGAAGTTGTGGAATCAAGTGGACCTTATGTTGGCCGTATAGTTCAAGGAAATTTTATGCGAAATACTCCTGGACGAACTACTTATGCAAAAATAAATGTTTTTGCTAACTCTTTGCTAAGTGCAATTGGATTGTCTATAGATAACACAACTCTAAAACACATACAGAAATGTAGTGAAATTGAAGCTAAACGACAATTAGAAGATAATACAAACTGGTCATTGTCTCTTCAAGAACTTGACGCTTTTCTTGTAATACTGCTAGCTTGTGGTGCTTACGGCGCCAGAATATTACAGCTTGGCAGTTTATGGTCTGTTACTTGGGGACTGCAATTTCTTAGTAAGACCATGTCACGCAATCGATTTCGTGAAATCATGAGATTCTTAAGGTTTGATATTCGATCAACACTAAGAGAACTTCTAGCTAGTGATAAGTTTGCTTTGGCGTCCGAAACATGGGATAGATTTATTAGTAACTGTAAAGCTTGCTATGTTCCAGGAGCAAATATTACAAAAGACGAACAACTGTTTCCTACTAAAGCTAAATGCAGATTTACACAATATATGGCGAATAAGCCTGATAAATTTGGTGTAAAATTTTGGCTAGCTGTTGATTCGAATTCTAAATATCTCCTGAATCGTTTTCCTTATTTATGAAAAGATGATACGCGTCCTAACAACCAGCCCATTCCAGAATATGTTGTTTTAAAGTTAATGGAACCTTTCCTAAATATGGGCAGAAATGTTACTACCGACAACTTTTTTACCAGCCAAAAGTTAGAAACAATGCTGGCAAAAAAGAGCACAACAATAGTAGGAACAATGAACCGAGCAAGAATTACCAATTTGTATTCTATCACTGTAATGAAAAATGATAAAAGCAGCTTGTCAATTTATCAGGACAAAGTTAATAAAAATGTCATATTGCTAAGTACGCTATATCCAACTGTGGCAAAAAGAAGAAACCTGAGACAGTGTTGTATTACAATGAAACAAATTTTATGGTAGACGTGTTAGACCAAATGGCTAGAAAATATTCTACGAAAGCTGGTGCACGTAGATGGCCAGTTCATGTGTTTTATAATGTTTTGGATCTTGCCACAATCAACGCCCGGATAGTTTATAAGGAAGTCGTAGGCAGTAAAATAAAAAGAAGAGGCTCTATTTTCACTCTAGCTGAGAAACTATGGAAATAGTATTTCGATTCGAAATAAGATTCTGGTGCAAGTACGAACACATCTGATACAACGAAACCTAAAAAACGTCATCAGTGCCAAAAAATAAATAAAAAATGTGACAAAAATAAAACCGCCGACGTTTGTTCAATGTGTAACAAATATGTTTGTGGAAAATGTGGCAGTGTAACAAAGACCGTTACTTGTTTAAAGTGTAGAGTGTAATACAGCATGTAAAACTGTACCGAATTCTAAATGTATTAGAATCAATTTGATTTTTATTTAATTAAAATGAATATTTACCGAAAATGTGTTTTTTTATGTTTCCTTCTCTATTAAGTCTAAAATATATAAATAATACATCTCAAAATTACCTGTCTTGTCTAGAGGTCAAAATCACTGGCCACGGCAGTTTTAGGTATTTACAATAGCCGACGGTGCTAGTGTTTAAACATGTCAAGCAATTAAATTTCAGTTTAGTTATTTATTTGGCATAACGTACTTCATGTATGGTTTGGTAAATTACCATTTAATACGAGTTAGAACAATGGAGTAACTAATACTTTTTCACTTTAAAGGCATAAGTACATTTACTTTAACATATTTAATCAGAAGAAGGAACATGCAATTTTTTGATTGAGTAAGTTTACTTATATCTTATTGACAGTTCTCCTTTAGCTAGACTTATGTCATGCAATATGTAAATGTTACAAAATAGTTTCATAACCTATTAATAACTAAATTTGAGTATATGCCGACTTATCCTTCTATTGTAGATGACCACAGAGTTGCAAGCAAATTAAGCTTTTTAACAAAAATGTTTATTTTAATTGGAAGTCTTATTTCCATGTTTATCTATAAACAAGCTCACACTTCTATTAGAATATACAAAGTATGTATTTACAAAGATAAACACTGTGAAGCTGTAGCAATGTCCAGAAGTCCAAATACGGGAACCTAAAAATTCTATTACCTTTAGTTATCAATTATATGTGAACGTTTAACACCAACTTACTTGATATTAGACATAATAATATTCTCTAAATATTTACATAAACTTGCACATAGTATTTTTTGAACATAAGTACTCATGACCTACAAAAATTATTAACATAAAATACCTGCTAGAGGTCTATTTGTTGCTCACCATGGTCACTAATACGTTAATTATAATGAACAATTTTCTTCTATTTTCACAAAGTAAACGTTGTTTTCTTTTACGTTGTAAATTTAGAATAAACAGTATTTATATTTATAATCATATGGGAACCTGTAACTACACTACCGCCATCTCGGAAAAGAGTAATTAACGGAAATTCTTACGGAAATAATTTGAATCTGTTTTTTAATATTAACTCGTACTATTGTAAGTGATGACGCAGGTTTAATCTTAGGTGGCGAGGATAGTACGTTTGACACTGCCATGAAAGAAATGGATAGCGCTATTTCTAGATCAATAAAGTTAGTAAAAGAGATATTTAGTCCAGAAGAGCCCGTACTGTACTTTGAGGTTTGGACAGACTATACCACGGTAGTAATAGTTGTTATCATGCTACGTTGCTCAGATATACTTCACAAGTGACAAAAATGTCTTCTCCTGTATTTGCGTAAATACGTTTATTTAAGACAAGCTTTGCAACCTTTATACGTTTCAATAATTGCAGCTATTCTCTTCAGTCAAAAGAAAAAAGTATTATTAACAAATCGTGGCTGGTAAAAATTTGCTTTTAAATACACTTTACCCAAAGAAATAAATATTTTAGGTTAATTAACACTGTTTAGTATGTATGTATCAGTTGTATATCCACTCGGTATACGCCTCGATTTTCAAGATTTCAGAAAAGATTTTAGATTTCACAATGATCTCAAAATTTAATTACAATGTAATTATTACGCAATAATAGTACGTAGCAAATTTCTTGAAATTCTTTAACCGTTAATTATATCTAAGCCTCTATGATTATAAAGCTCGGAAAGTATGCTCGAAAATATGCATGCAAATATGCACCAAAAACAGTCAAAATAATCATTAAAATATGCTTTTATGTATTTTAGTGCACATAATCAAACAATGATATTTATTATAAGAACTACATGTATAAAAAATGCACAAAAAATAAGTATAATAAATTATTTTATTTATTTATTAATAAACAATAATTACTATGTTTTAAATTATAACTCTTTATTATATTACCTTTATTTATTTCTGTTAAAACAATATACCATGTATACTATTAAGCCTGTTTTTAATTTTTTTACTGAAAATATGGGAATTTAAAATATATGTTTGAAAAGTAAAACAATTAGACATAACAAGACTCACCTTTTTGTTGCAAAATGTGCAAAAAATATGGTCTTCAATGATTTTAAAATGCGTTTTTATCCACTTCCTGAGAAGAACAGATTGATTGGCACTTTCTTTTGGTATTTTCATGCATTTCTGATAAACACTTCGTGAAGATAATTGGAATAAAGCAAAATAAAGTAAATGCAAGTTTTTTCTTCGAACCTAAATTTAAATGGACATGTCAGCAAATGATTTTATTGGCTAAAATCAATTAGATTTCCCTTCATAAAAATCAAGGGCGATTTTAATAATATAAATTACGAAAATTCCTTTATTAAACCTCCGGCAACTACCCATAATATTACTTTTACGGCGGCATCCCGCTTATCGCTTAGCAGGATGTACTTATTTTACCTACTCACAAAGAAATAAGTACAATTAAAATTTTTTTTGCGATTTCATTTCGAAAATCGCTCAAAATATGCATTTTTAATAAATGCGTATGCATTTATAAAATTTGTCAAAATATGCTGATATACATGTTATATGAATTTTGAATATTCCCGAGCTATAGTTATGAAATACAAGTTTGTTTTCTATATTCATATATCTCTGTTAGTTCACAACAAATTAACAAAATCCAAAATGTGTATTTTATGTTACAACGCTTTAATTAATTCAATTAGTGATATAGAATTGAAAATGTGTAACGTTTTTCACAAAAATTAAGACGTGAGTAGGTCGATAGTTATAACACAATTTGTATCTTCGATTATATTTTATACTTTTTTAAGAAGTGAAGTTGATAGCTTTGGAACGTCTGACTGTCAATGTCATGTTTAATACATGAATGTACCTATAGCATAACTCTTTTGAAGGTGATATTTTATTTCCTTTTCACTAGTGAATTTTTGTATAAAATTTGTCATAAATCATTTCGCATTCTAAAGATAATAAATTATATCATGTTACTACTTTTTCAACTCTGACGGCATTGAGTAACTTGTTCATGGAAAATACACTTTTTGGCAAGATTACTCACACTAAACTTAAAAACAGTTGCATACATTTATACAGTATATAAAAATCGAAGTAAAATCTGTACCAAAATTATATTTAACACAATTAAATTAAGAACGCAGAAAAATATTTAGAGTATAACTTTTCAAGCAAGTATTTCAATACTTTAACGGGCCATAAACTGTTGATTAATTTATTTTATGATGTTAACCTTTGTAATCGTTAATAAAATTTCTATTTTCTGCGTAAAATGCGCTAATGGCATCACAAGGATTAAAAAAAGCACATCAGAAGTAGACATTTCGTTACTAAAAACAATTATACTAGTCTGAGTATCTACTCAAGAAATACTTCAGATAGTCTTTACTTTGTTAGCTTAGATGAGGGTAGAATAATAAATTTGTTAGTAATGAATTTTGTTTTACTGAACAGTTGTTTCTGAAGTAATCAACTAGCGTAGATATAAATAAAAACATACAATCGGGTTATTTTTTGACATTATATACCCTGTTGTAGTATATGTTATAAAAACGTACTGCGCAAACTTAAAATGTAACTACTTGAAAAGGGAATATTAGGCGTTACGCGCCTAATAAGTTCCAAAATATGAATACATTATTGAACTGCTTGAATATACTTTTTTTTTTTTTTTTAAGGAGGCAACAAACTTTAATTTTCCTACCTAAGAGAGTGTGCGCGTGCTATACCTCAAAAAATTTTAAGCATTACATTCAAATTTCATATACGTATTTTTCATTTACTTGTCTAGACACCAGATATTTTTAATCTGATTATAAAAATAGTTAATGATAGTGGCTATTACAATTAGATAGCCGTATTTATGTAAGGATTATAGTGATTTGGATTAGACAAAAAATTCTTTTTTCAAGTACCACTTATTTTTGGTGATGAAAGGTGTTATATTCAAAATGCTTAGAGACCAGTGTTTTTTTTGTGGTGGACGATTTGCGGGGTAAGGAGATACATGCCATTTTTTTTGTCTGGATAACTCAAAAAATTTAAAAGCCACTGTGCTAAAATTCGGCCTATCGTCGTTCAGATGTCAAAATCTTGTATCTCAAAAAAACACAATTTTCAGGAAATGGAAAAAACGTATCATATTTTTACCAATTCTATGTTTGATTTCAAATTTTAACAAGTAGTTTAATAAATATTGCGAAAAGTACCAAGAATAATAATAGAACATGCAAATTTTTTTGACAACAAAATATTTTGAAAAAAAGTTAAGATAACGAGGATTTTAAAATAAATGTTGATGGATTTAGTGAGATATGTGTATAGTAAAATAAAATTAGGTGCTTAATACATTATTATTATATTTTAAGTATCTAACTTAAGAACATTATCAAAAGTATTGCAACTAATCGTTAAAACACAAATTAAACGTTAACTTTGTTAAAAAAACTTGAAAAAAAAATTGTAAAACTCATTCGTGACTTAGTAAATCGTAAAAGTGATGATAATCCCTATGAATGACAGCTTTTAGAGTTTGTAAATTACTGTATTTATCGCGAGTAATCGGCAGGGCATTAGGATATAATTGTTTGTCAGTATCAATATCATGCAACAACAACTGGCGTGATGGAAGTGGAGTCCAGTTATGTCTAAGTATAACTTATACTGAACACCATCCGACTTTGTGTACCTAAGTGCTCTGATATCTGTAACACAAGGGTCGCCTGCTTTTTTTCCAGGACGTACAGAGGTAAAGTATTTTAGATGAGAGTAGTTTAAGAAAAATGTATGATCGACGTAGAGTCCTGATTTGAAATGACGTCTTGAATCTTCGATAATCTGACTGTAATTGGATGGGGAATAAATGTCTCTATTTTTTATTCTGGCTTCAATACTCGAGTAAATAATTATTACCCGTTGCTCTTTTATAGTGCAGAATGTTGAATTGTGTCATAAACCTATAGCTTCACGGTTTTATAGCAATTATCACTGTTTCATTTTTGTTTTTCTTTGAATTATGATATTGTTTTTATTTATTTTGAATTGTGACAAATTCAACAAAAATAAAAAATGTTTACAATTTTCAACTTTATCACTAAATAATTCAATTCTTAGGAATAGGTAGTAAAAAGTGAGTATCTATTGAAAGCCCGTAAAAAATTCTATTCAAATCTATAATAAAATACAGGGCGTGCCGTTTAAAAAATGAGAAAAATAATATTGAGCGAAATGGACCACCCAGTATATGCAAAGAAAAGGGTCTGCAATCTGAATGTAGTAGTTAAAACTAGACCGGTTGGTAAAACAAATCCCAAAATCTCACTCCGATATCTTTCAAGATGGCAGGACAGGAGCCTACTCAATTGACTAATTTTGTTACATAGAAATGTCAATATCTTAGGAACCGTTAGTCGTAGGCCTATAGTACCTTATGTCATTTTTCTCAGTATGTAACAGAGAATTCAAATATATAAAAATATATACGGTGTTCCATTAAAAAAACACAAGTTTAGTGTAGTGCTCGAATATGAGATATACAAAAAAAATGTTTACAAGATGCTCCTCGTTGTTGACAAAAATTAGGTATTATAAGATTTTTTATTAAATCAACAGTATAGGTGTAATCTTCCAGCCCCAAATCGTTAGGGCACACTGTATATATATATATATATATATATATATATATATATATATATATATATATATATATATATTGAGATGTTTAGAAATTACATGAAACAAAGTAAATAATTCACGTTGTAAGAAAAATTCATTTTTTATGAGTATAAATGGTACATTATATGTAAGATTATGTAGGGATGTTTAATTAGCATTGAGTTGGACCAAAAATATTATAATTATTAATAAAATGTAAAAATAATGATAAATCGCAACATATTGCAAGTGAGTGTAGTGTACGTTTGGTATCGTAATGAAATAAATCAATTTCCCTTTTAGTTAGTAAGTTTATTTAAGTATAATTTTCCCTTAAGACATGAGTTACAGGTTGTAGATAACAAACGTAATGTTAGAAGTAGTATGGGACAGATATCAATGTCACAAGTACAGTATACGCAGGCAGGTTTGGTGTAAACATTCGTGTTAGTGCAAAAACGTAATATAAGTGTTAAAACTGAATGGAAAACAGAATGAATACATTGGTTATTAACAATGAAACATAAATAGTACAGAAGTTCTGAAGTTATGGTGCATAATTAACATTTACAGATTTAAAATTAGTGACCATTAACAATTCTATACAAGCCTTATTAAAACTTATGAACATCCAGAAGAGTGAAAATAAATTATAATAAGTCATAAACAATAAGAATTTTCACTTTCACAAACATTTAAAGTGCTAAAGTATGTAAAATCTTTAAACTTTAAAAATTACTGTATAGATGTAAGGTTATGTCATTTCTTCCTATACAAAACTTATATAAAAATGTTATAATATGGGACAAATTGGCCAAAATAAATTATAAGAGGTAAAAATAATAAAGTAGCCTCAATTTTGAGTCATAGAACATTATATTAGTGACAATTTTACCAAAATTAGTTTTTAAGGGTGTATAAAAATTTCAGATAATTTTCCTCTCAAATTGGTTTTAGACATATAAAGGATGTGTATGTACATGTAGTATCATCCCATATTCATGTGGAAATCAATTCCAGGCCTGTAAAGCATATAAAATTGGTAAAAATTAAGAAATCAATGTAAAAAATCAACATGTTTAATAAGTTGAGTAAGTAGTTCGTGTTTGGACTTATTTTATAGGAAAAATTATGGAGATTTCAAAAATGTTTATAGATTTAAGATAGATTAAGAGGTATAGAAGTTATAAGGCTTTTAAGTTAAATTTAAAATTGTGAAAATTATTAACCAATCAGATTTAAGATAAAATACGATGTAGTTGTTGATAACAATTGATGATTTTGGTTTCTAAGAGGTTTCATATAAATAGAAGTGCTTGGAAACCAATTTCACTCTTCTTATTCTTAAATTTTGTTGGCCAACACCTTGAGTATACAAGATGTTGCCATTTAAAATAAAATAAGGCCGCTTCGATAAAATTCAAGTGCGATCTTAGTTTCGGTAGTTTTTATAAACAAGTGATAGTCATTTGTCGGTAAAACAAGTAAGGTTAGTCTACCTAATAAAAATTCGATGGTTATCGACAGCTACGATTAAAATTATTTCCGAAGTTCGATCGTGTATAAGTTGTTTTTCTTTTGTTATTATTTGTTACTTGTTTTTCGTTTTTCCATTAATATAAAAGTATTATCGGAAGTGTGTATAATTTAAAATTATCCTCAACCATATGGTGTATTTCAAAAATTATTTTGAAATAAAATTTTTAATAAATTGTGGTGATCCTAAAAATAAAGAGTCAACGTATGAGAAGAAATATTAGTAACTTACTGGAAGGAATTAGAGTCATCATAGAAGGAGATTTGGATGTTAATGGAGCGGTTTTCCAACGGTCAACTCCTGCTTCAACAAGAAAATAAAGAGGCCATTCCTATGTGAGTGTACCAATTTATATAAGTAACCATTGACATTGATATCATATTTGTGTGTTAATTATGTCCATATTTTGTAATAAGCTTAATGTGCGACAACGTGTTACAATGTCCGAAGGGAACATTAATTGAGCTATATAAAGTAAATGGTTAATAATATTTTTAAATTTAGGTGTAATTATACTTACTTGTTGATGTTGTGTTTTTCAGTATTCGTTATTGAAAGATTAAGTGAATGCGTATTCATAGCGCATGCTCAGAGTTTATACATTTTGAGATTTGTTTTTATGTATAGGGAGGTGATGCAATACAAAATATTTCACATTTCAGTATCTTCAAAATAATTCAATTAAAAAGAAAAATAAGTGGCTACAACTCAATGAAAATTATTCAGAATGTTTTTAAAATCACTTTCATTCATTTTAATTATAATTATCTTATTTTCCAAATTGGATGCACGCATTAACCGCATCAATCATAATAACATAAAATTGTTTTTCTAAATTTGATCCCTATCCCCTGCGAAGGGTCTTAGTGCTCCGACTGTGTTTAAAGCTAGCTAGGTAATATAATAAAAATTATAATAGACATTAGTCATAAATTCCATAGTATATATATATATATATATATATATATATATATATATATATATATATATACCGCTTCGAGTTTTGAGACAACCCTACGTAAAAACTCATAACCTTCCTCCTCTTGGGCAATTTATACTTATTATTTCCCTCTCAGGCTGGGCTCCGGAGTTTATTATAAGCTTACCTCGCCCAGTTGGACCATGTAACAACACAGTATACTTTCATTCTTAAATCAACCGATGAATTTGAAAACATTTGAATAGCTGGTTCTAAAACGGTTTGTAGACTTTGGTATTTAGTTGTCAAATTATGAAATGTATGGAAATGCAATGTT